>JZKD02S0924447.1:779716-826430 GCA_000966675.3 Picea glauca | reverse complement strand
ACAAGAGGGAATGTCTAACAACAAAGCACCATTGTTCAATGGAGGTGGCTATGCTCTATGGAAAATAAGAATGAAAAACTTCTTGTTGGCTCTTGGTTTTGATATTTGGAAATTTGTTGTATATGGTTATGCTGCACCAACTAATCCACCCAAAGATGTTGCAGGAAACAAAAACTGCAATGACAACTAAAGAGAAGTTAATGCAATTCTAGGAGGGTTGACAAATTCTATAATTGTGAAGGTTATGCATAATAAGTCAGCCAAAAAAATCTCAGACAAATTGGAGGTTGTATATGAAGGAGATGGAGAATTTAGGGAAGACAAACTACAAACCTATAAAACTCAGTTTGAAAATCTGAAAATGAAAGAAGAAGAGAACAATGTTGAATACTTTCATGGGGTAGACAAAGTGGTTAATTCAATCAAAGAAACATGAGAATAACTTACATATAAAACTATTGTGCAAAAGATACTAAGGTCATTAACTATGATATATGATGCCAAGATTTCTAAAATTGAAGATAGGCCTGATATTGACACACTCATAGTTGATCAACTTCATGAAATTTTTACAGCATATGAATGAGAACAGGGAATGATAAATCATCAAAAATAGAAACAACCTTTAAAGAATCTAAAACAAATATGAGGCAGAAGAAAAAGAACAATGATGAGTTATCAAATATATTTGATGAGGAAACTACCAAATTCATAAAGAAACTCAAGAAAGGGACAGGTAAATACAAAGGAAAGATTCCTCTAATATGCTTCAACTATGGAAAAATTGGACACTTTTCCAATAAATGTCCCTATCCTAAGCATGAGGAAAGTAATGGTGAAAGAACATTAAAAAAAAAGAAGAAAAGAAAAAATAATAATTAAAAGAACTTCTACAAGAAAAAGAAAATGCTCGTTACCTGAGAAGACAGTAGCTGATCCAGAATTGGATCCAGGAGCTTGATGGGGCTCAGAAAGGCCTCAAAATCAAAGTTCTCAGAATGGCTTCAAAATAGATGTGTGTGTAGGCCTTGTCAATACAAACCCAACGCAACTTGAACAAGATCAAAGGGACATCGTATGCTCCTGATATGACAATATGTTCATTTTTCCAAACAAGCAAAAACAAATGATGACTATACAGTTTGTACAATGCCATGTAGTAGTTGATTGTACAGGTTGTACAACCATACAACTAATATGGTAGGCACATTTGGCACTGGCATGGTAGGTTCCATACAACTGATGTGGTAGGTACAGTTGGAGATGATGTGGTAGGGTCTGTACAGATGACGTGGAAGGATGACTAGGCATACAGACAGATGATGTGTCAGTACGGTTGGGACAATCGGGGAGTGACACGTGTCCCCACTACAAGGGTGACACATGGCACATCCATATGAAACATGGTAGGTACAGGTACAGTGGAAGGTGACTGGGTTGACAACTCAGCATACAAGTGGTTGAATAGTGTGTGAACACATGGTAGTAGCTAGCATATGGAGCGGTGCCACGTGGCACCTAGGTATTGGAAATGTTGGTTGTTGAAAAAAAAAAATTGGGACTCAAAAAGTTTTGATTGTGCGACCTCCAACCAAGCATTAACTTGGCTGGGTCGGGCTAGCCAGCCCTCCCTTGCTTTAGGTCTTAACCCTATTTCTTACCACTAATATTTAAGTTTAATGTATGTGAGTTGGGCAGAAATATAGGGTTGGGGCTTAGCCCCAACCCCTAATGCACCTTGTCAGAACTATTCTATGGGACCACGTAACATGACCATGAATTATATTTGGGGGTGCAAAATATGGAGTTTAGCCTGGAGCTCGTGCATATGTGTTTCCATATGACCCAGACTCCGAAGTTAGTGCTTGGCGCAGGTATGGATAGAGCCCTTAACCCAGGGTTTTCGAAACCACTTCGAAACCACCACCATGTGACTCAGATATTGGAACAGAGAGGGTCAATCGATGAGGGGATTATCCCGACTGATCATGCCCAAGTCCTATGAATGCGCCATAAATCCAGGTATTTGTGGGAAAGGGGCCAGCGCGCAACCCCTAGGGGGCTGGCGCTTGGCCACATGGTTCCATATGACCCTGTAGAGGAGGCACGCACTCAGTTTTGGGGGGCTTATCACCAATATATTTTCAAAGTGGTTTTTTAAACTATAGCATATGATTTTTATGGATTTATTCAGCTGCCTTTGGAGATGTTTTGCCCTTTTGGGGGGATATTGGGCCCTTTTTGAAGCCAAATCTTTAGGGGAAGTTGGAATATGGTTACAATTTTTAGATCTATATCAACTAGGACTTCTTAAGGAAATGGAGGGACATTCAGAGCATGTTTATGTTGAAGATTTTCCAAACCAAAGTCATTTTTATGCAGGGAACCTATTGAGGAGCGCACCTTTGTAGGCCATTTCCGGGAGCTCCGGTCATCCGATTTGAGTGTCGTTTCTTTTGTTGGGTTCTATAGATTTCGTAGACCAATACCATATCATTTTTATAACCTTTTGGTACTGTTGTGATGTAATTTTAAAGCTTCCAACATAATTAAGAAAGCCTCACCCGCTAAGACAAAGGCCCAAAGACGTAGGCGAGATTGCGGAAGTTCGTTATCACATTGGTGTTCTATGGTTTTTTGTTCTTCTTGATTTATTTCAGATCTGTATATGTGCATGTGGATATGATTTTTCTTCTATAATTATTCCTCTTTCATTCAGCTTCCTAAATGGTTAATAAACACATGCTTAATAACTCAACCATTGTGATTTAAAAGATCTTTTCGGATCAATAGCTCATCAGAAGAAAATGAAGAAGATGAACCATAGATCCTATTTATGGGAATAAAAACTAAAGATGATAAACATTAAGAATATGAAGAAGAAGTTAACTTCGAATAATAAATCCTTAGTGTAGTTGAAGAACTAAGAAAAACTATAAAAAAAAATAGGGTACTAAGGGAAGAGCTTCTAGAGATTAAGGAAGCTAGTGAATCAAGAGAGAGGGAAGTTTCCAAAACCATCAAAGAGTCAGAGCATACCATCTGTGATTTGAATTCCCAGATCCTGGAAGCTAATAAAATTGAAGAAGTCATTTTACAACAACCTAATGATAAAAAACAAGTATGTGAGAAATTAGAAGCTGAGATTAAGCTGTTAAAAAGTGAAATTGAGAAAGAAAATAAGGGGTCAATATTTGGAAATAGTTCAAATATATTGGATGAAATTATTAGTAGTCAAAGATCACCAAACAAAAAGACTAGTTTTGAATACACCCAAGACTCAACTTCTACATCACAAGGATCTGTCAAGAAACCAATCAGTTACGTAGATACTCTGAAAAATTCATTAAGAAAATAAGATAATAAGGAAAAGATGATACCATTTAAAACTATTACACATAAAAATAAATCAATACTCCCTACTAGAGTAAAATATGACAAGAATAATACAATCATCAGAAGGAATCCCCCTAAATATCTATTTATTGGATATTGTTACTCTTGAAATAATTTTGGACATAAGGCAGTACATTGCAAAGATTACGGACAATACAACCGTAGAAATGTCCAAAGATATAAGAACAATAAGTACAATACTGAGAAGAGAAACTATAACTCATTTTATCCCTTGCAAAACTTCAATACTGAATGCCAAAAATGCAATAACTATGGTCATAAAACCAGTGAATGTAGATTTCCAAAATGTGATAAAAAGACAAATATTTCCCATAATAAAAAAGTATGGAAGAAAAAGAAAACAAAGTGTAATGTATCCTTATATGCAAGAAATCAAGGATGCCATTGGTATATAGACAGTGGTTGTTCCAAACACATGACTGGAGATCAAAATAAATTTCTCAAGGTAAATAAGAAAGGAAAAGGAAAAGTAACTTTTGGAGATAACATGTCAGCCAAGATACTGGGAAAAGGCACTGTTAGTTTAGGAAACAATAAAACCAAAGAAGAAGATGTACTTCTAGTAGAAAATATTAAAAAAAATCTCCTAAGTGTAATTCAGACATGTGATCAGGGTCACATACTTACTTTTGATTCTCAGAAATGTGAGATTAGAAAAAAAGACACAGGAAAGCTAGTGACAATTGCACCAAGAACATCTAGTAATGTGTACATCCTTAATATAGATGAAGAAGAAAAATGTTGTTTAACCCAAGTAGATGAAAGATGGATATAGAATAGAAGATTGGGACATTTAAGAGTTGATAACTTGATCAAAGCCAGAGAGAAAAGGGAAGTTAGGGACCTGCCAAAAGTGATTAAGCCTTCAGATTCTATTTGTAAACATTGTCAAATAGGAAAGAAAACAAGAGTTAGGTTCAAAACAAAAGAAAATTCCACAAAAAAACCATTAGAGATTATTCACATAGATATATGTGGACCAACCAGAACCAAAAGTACTTATGGTAAAAAATATTTTATGTTGATTGTCGATGATTACACAAGATTGACCTGGGTATTCTTTCTAAAAAAAAAATTAGAATCTTTTGAGAGATTTAAAATATACAAAGCCCTTGTAGAAAATGAAACAGATCTCAAAATTAAATGTCTAAGATCAAACAATGGAGGAGAATTCACCTCTAAATATTTCATTCAATTCTGTGAAAATCATGGTATCAAAAGATAATTTTTAGCTCCCGGGACTCCTCAACAGAATGGAGTGGTAGAAAGGAAAAACATAACAATTCAAGAAGTTGCAAGAACCATGCTAAATGAAGCTAAGCTTCCAAAAAAGTTATGAAGAGATGAAATATACACAACAATCCACATAATTAATAGAGATCAGTTGAGATCCAACCATGACAAAACCCCTTATGAACTATAGTTTGGAAGACCAACATTTGTAAAACACTTTAGAACTTTTGGAAGTAAATGTTACATAAAGAATGATGAAGATAACCTAGGAAAGTTTGATCCAAGATCTGATGAAGGAATATTCTTAGGATATTCATCTAATAAGAAATCATACATATATTATAATCTTAGACTACTAAAGATAGTGGAAAGTGCCAATGTAAAGATAGATGATCTAAAAAAGAGAATATCCCAAGGCATTGATAAAAAAATGTCAACAAGAAGATGATGATGTAAAATCTCAACAGGAAGATGATGATGTATAATCTCAGCAAGAAGATGATAATAATGAAACACAGGAAAATGAACCACATACCGATGAATAAGAAAATGAAGAAACACCCTTTCCAAGATCTCCATCAAAAAGAGTTCAAAATAATAATCCTGAAAGCCAGATTATTGGAGATAAAAGTGCAGGAGTGTAAATAAGAAGGAAAATATCTTTTGACTCAAAAAAAGAAATGATATCCCTAATAGAACCTAAGTTGGTAAAATAAGTTATCAAAATTAAAGACTAGATAAAAACAATGAATGAAGAACTAGACCAAATAGAGAAGAATCAGACTTGGGAACTAGTTCCAAGACCCGAGGACAAGAATGTGATAGGAACCAAGTGGATCTTCAAGAAAAAACTAAATGAAAATGGGGAGATTGTAAAGAAAAAATCCATATTAGTTTGCAAAGGATATTCCTAAGTAGAAGGTATTGATTTTGAAGAGACTTTCACTCCAATAGCAAGACTTGAGGCCAACATAATGTTCCTGGCATTCACATGCTTCAAAATTTTCAAAATCTATCAGATGGATGTCAAGTTAGCATTCCTTGATGGAAAACTAAAATAAGAAGTCTATGTTGAGCAACCAGAAGGATCCATGTTATCAGAAAATCATTTCAATGTGTGCAAGCTGAAAAAGGACCTGTATGGTCTTAAACAATCCCCCAGAGCATGGTTCTCTAGGCTTGATTAGTACCTACAAAAACAAGCATATAAGAAAGGGATTAATAACAACAACCTATACATAAAAATTGATGATCAAAACATGATTGTTGTAGTGGTATATGTACATGACAACATATTCGGGATTAATCTTACTACACTAAGAAAAAAAAATTGCAACCAAAATGCAAGAAGAGTTTGAAATGTCTATGCTGGGAGAACTGCCATTTTTCTTAGGTTTACAAGTAAATCAATCAGAAAATGGAATATTCGTTACCCAAACCAAATATATCATGGAAATGATGAATAAATTTCAAATGGAAGACAATAAACCTATGAGTACTCCCATGGTCATTGGATGTAAACTAAGCCTAGAAGATGACTCACCAAAAGTGGACGAAACGATGCATAGATAAATGTTTGGAAGTTTTCTCTATTCAACAATAACAAGACCCGATGTCATGCAGGATGTAGGACTCGTGGGGAGATTTCAATATGCACGTAAAGAAACTCACTTCAAAGCAATAAAAATAATATTCAAATACCTTCAAGGCACCCTAGAACTTGGATTATGTTATCCAAAAGATAAAGACTTCAATCTAACTGCATATATTGATGCAGATTGGGCCAGTAGCATAGATGATAGAAAAAACACCAGTGGAGGAGAATTTTTCTTAGGAAAAAGTCTGGTAGCATGGTCAAGAAAGAAACAAACATCCACATCGCTCTCTACAACATAGGCATAATATATTGTTGTTGCATCCTACTGCATACAAGTTCTTTGGATGAAGCAAACTTTAGAAGACCTACAAATAATATATAATAATCCCGTTACTATTAAATGTGATAAAAATAATTCCATAAGAATATCTAAAAATCCAGTAATGCATTATAAAAACAAACACATACCAATTAAATACCATTTCCTAAGAGATCAGGTTACCCAAAAACAGATTGACAAAATCTTTTCCCATGTGTACTTTTGAAAATCTTCGACATAAATTAGGAGTAATTCAAAAACCTCATTAAAAACTATAAAATCATATCATAAGGGGAACATGGTTAGGGGGAGAATTTCCATAGGGGGAGCGAAGAAATATCCCCTCTGCCATTGCTGTCAAGGGGGGAGGAAATTGATAAGGGCAGAAATTTCAAAAATAAAAAGGTTTCCATCAATGCCAAAGGTTGAGAATGTTGGACATGGTTTTATGGTGTTGGAATTGATATCAAAGAGGGCCAAAATGATCAATTTTTATTATGGAATTGATGACAAGAAGATCAATATGGTATTATCATTATATGTCTTTGATATCCTAAAAACTCAGGAGAAATAACGTAGTAAGTTGTGCAGAAGACATAGCGCAAGGTGTAGAGGAATCTACCTAAAGCTTAGGAGAGGAAACATATTAGATTGCACGAGATTATAACATGCATAGATCCATGTACAAAAGGAATTCACAGCTTAGGAGGGTTAGAAATTGAATATCAATGCATAAAATAATGCACAAACAGTTATTAAAATATCAGGAGAAAAAGTGATGAACAGATCAAAAGGAAGAACATTAATTGAAGATCAGAAGAGATGAGGCATGTTGGTTTACCAATTCCCTTCTCGGGTTGTCTGAGTTATTGAACCAGGGTTCATTTCATTTGAGGTTCCAACAAAGCCTCTAAAACTATCGGCCCTCCTGGTAATCCAGAAGGCAACACAACACCTGGAGGGCACTGTGCAGTCTCACCTGAGATAGTTTTACATGGGTGGCTATAAGACTCAGGTGTTTACAGCCTAGGACATAGTAGAGGATAGGGGTTTCTTGATTAAATCTAGGTACCATGAGTTGTAAGGTAAACTAATTAACCCTTGAAGTCGCATACACATATTTCATAGTTTAATTCCAGCAGAGTATAACTAGATTCATAACGATGTGCTAACTCATTCATTCAACTTAACTAGTAATTGATAAAAGAAATAAGAGACATGCATACATTCAACATATTACACGAGTATTACCATGGTTCACCCCCCCTGGGCTACGCCCACAAATATTTGGCTCTTGGCTCTTTTATTATGGTAGTTCTACATTCCTGGCGCCACATGCTTACAATTCTCCACAAAGCTAGGTAAGATCTATGTGAGGCAAACTAGATCACACCAGGTTCTACAGCCTGCAGTATAATCCTCAGATCTACCCTCCCTCGTATCTTCTTTGCTCAAAAACTTACAAAATCGGTTCATACAGCTCAAAACATTAAGAAATTACTAACAACTACTAGTAACGAACCTTATATAATACTTTTGTATCTATATTTATACATTTCGGGCTCTTCATCCTTTTACAGAATATTACCAAAACCCTAACCCTTCTTACTTTAGGTCTTTCTCCCATACGCATGATGTTCCTCCTCCAACTGTCACTTTCCTTTGTGCATGCTTTCTTGCATGCATGCATGTTGTTCTTTTGCTAGTTGTTACTTCAGTTTTATGCACGCTTTCTTTCCCACAATCGTTCTTCTCTCCCCTCCGGCCTGGTGCCAACAGGCCCCCAACACTGACATGTGACTCGTCCCGAGTCACCTAATTTCTCTGTGCTTCCTTGATCTCCTTGATGATCGTCTGGAACTATTCCTGCAACTCTGTTGCTTTTTTCAGTGCCTGCGTGGTTTTCTCCTTGATGGTGTCGATTGTCTTAGCAGCCACTTCCATGCTCATTAGTCATGTGCATTCTAGCTAAGTCTGTGTTTTTTGGTTTTTGGCTTCTTTTGCCTACGCAAGTACTTCTGCTATATGTTTCTGCAATGATTCTATTTGAGCCTGATGCTCATGTTTCTTTGTTTTCACAGTGATAAGTTATGCCTATAATTTCTTCAACTCTTGCATTCCCTTGACCCGTTCTGGGATTGATATGGTCTTCTATTGCTACTTGAGTTCTTGGATTTTTGCATTGATCCTCTCCTCCTCCTTGTCCCAGTGTTGGACCTGTGGATCCTCTTCCATCCTTGTCCAAAGTTATGCTGCTTTATCCAACAATTCGACTGTTGTGTTGACCTGTTTTTCTAGCTCCTGCAGCTGTATTGCTGCTTCTTGCTTCCTTTGCTCCTTCACTGTTGGTGGAATTGTTGGTCTAATCTATCCGTGGAGAGTCTCTATCTCCTTTTGATATTGATCAATTTCCTATGCAATCTGTTCGATCTTCTCTATGACTGGGAGTTCATTTCCTTGCGCAGTAGTTGGAAGTTTCCCAAAAACTTCTTCCACTCTGTGTTCCATCTTTTTTTTGCATTCTTTCTCCTCCTTAGTTTCATATTTGGCATGTGCAAAAACTATTTCCAGCGCTTCGCACTTCTTTGTTGCTTGTTGTAGCTCAACAAAGTTTTTATGTGCTCGCGACTGTAGCTCGTGGTCGATGCTAACCTGTAGTTTGTATAATTCTCTTGATGGAATCTATGTCAAGACCAATTGGATATGATCCAAATCCTTCAGTGGTGTCTGTCCCACAATTTCATCCATTCGCAACATGCTAGGCTTTATATAGACTGTGGAATGTGCATGTGGTATCAGAAGAACTGGGTCGCATTCTTATACCTCCACCCTTGTTGTGGTCTATGTGGTCGATGGTTCTATGCCCCTACTATTACTCATGATCTGGGTTTCCCTGAATTTATTAAGGAGTTGCTTCATTTTTGTCAGTTCCTTCTACAGTTTATCCCTGTGGTGTGCGGCATGATCGAAATCCTCTGTGAGGCAGTCTTGGACCATCCTAGAAATAATCTCTCCCTCATCCTCTGTGATTGTGTAGTTCGGTGGTGGTAGTTGTGCCTTCATTTTCTTGCGCGCACCTGCATCCTTTACTAATGGTCTCTTAGTTCCCCCTGGTTCTAGTGTGATGGGGTTTGATGCGGTTTCCTGTGCTCCCTTAGCTAGTTTCCTCTATCCATTGGTCGACTGGGTAGTTTCTGTTCTCCCCTTCTGGGTCCTTGGCTGCTCAGAGTCTTCATCTTCCTGAATCGACTTGGTTTGGCCCATTCTACATTTCTTGGGTACTGGGATTTGTGGAGGCTATGTTTCCTCTTGCGCAACCCCTCCTTCTGCTCTTTGTCCCGGTACTTCTCTGGGTATGGTTGGAATCCTCCATTCATCAGGCCATTCGTTGATGACCATGTTGATATCTCCCTCATTGATGCAGTAGCACATCTGTAGCCACTATTTATCCAGATTCTGCCTTGGCTGTATCCACATGGCTTGTCACCTAGCCCAAAAATTGGCGATGCCCCCGTATCGTGCGACAACCTCTGGTGTTATTCTCCATGCTCGACTGATGGCTTCCTGTATCTCTCGTAGATAAGATTTGAATACAATTCCATTCCCCTTCTTATGTTTGGCTAGTGGCATGGATCTCAGGACGTGATATCTTGCTCCTCCTGGATGTGGTGTGGTACAAAAGATGGCATATTCTGGTTCTCGCCATCCCATGAAATCTATGAGAGTGATCAGCCATGAGCAATGAAATTCCGTACCTATGTCCTGCACATTTTTGTAGTCCACTTGGAATAAGTTTGATAGATATGGAGCCCAGCTCATGGAGGTGCCTTCTGTGCACTGAGCTGCAACAACAATAACTTCTGATGATACTTTGTCTTTGTGGAATTTTCTTAGAAGTTTGCAGGCTAAGATCTTTGCGCCTAATTGTGTCATGACATTGTTGATCCATTTGATTATAATGCCTCTTTTTCCCCCATCGGTACCATATTTCTTCTTCATCTCTTATGCCAATTATTTTTCCTTGGAATTATCATCCGGAATCAACACGGGATCCATACCCTCGGTGGTTAAGCCTGTTATCTGCGTGATAAATTTGACAGTTATGGGGATGGGTTTGTCTAGCCATACATCCCCTCCATGCATCATTGCTAACATTTTCTTGATGCATGCTGAAACATATTGGCCTCTGCCAAAGTGTAGTATCTTCAACAATCCTAGAATTCCTATTCTGTCCAGTCCATCTGCCCATTAGTGTGGTTGAGTGATGGTTTCTTCGAGTTGGTTCACAACTAATTTCTACATGAAGACCTGTGGTGAAATCTTTGGATATTTGGTTTCCTCTACTATGTCATGTTCGGAATACTTGAGCTTCCCGACTTGACCTAATAGTTGTGGGTCCACCTGTACTCCCTCTGGTATGCGAGGTAGCACAATCTCTACAATTGGTTTCTTTCGAGGTGAGCTCAGTATCTAAACTTGATCCTCCTGCTGTGTTGGCTGGCTCGAAGTTCTAGCAACTCCTGGTTGTTCTCCTATCATCCACTCTGGCCACTCCTAGGCAGTTCCAACAGTCTCCTCGGATGGGTGACCTAAGTCGATTTCTTGCGTATCGTCTGGTTGCTCCTCTGCTTCTATATGCTATGTCGTTCCATTCACTTCCACGATTGCTTCAATATGTTCTGGTGGTATTTCCTGGTGGGTTTCTTCTTCTTTGTTCTAGGGCTCATGCACCGCTACTGGTGTATCCTGTTCCATGGCCTCTGTCTGTGGTTGCAGAATCTCCTCTAGTATGGGTGTGTACTCTACTAGGATTTCCTCTGGCGATGGGATTTCATCAATATCGATGAACTTAGGTGGTTGTTGTTCACTTTCTTCTAGTGGTCCTCGTGACTTGGTCTAAGCCTTGGTTGATCTAGTTGTCTGGCCTGGTTCTGCGAGCTTCAATGGTGCCATAATGGTGTCTATCGAACATTTTCTAAGTTTGAATGGCTTTGGTGCGCTCTGTGGTTTCATTCTGTTCATTCTAGTTGTTGTTGCTATTTTTCTGTTCTCCTTTAGCAAATAGACTAACTTCTTATGTGCTTGTGTGTTGTATGGGCTCGTCATGAAGCTTGTCGAGGATGATTCCTCCATCATGCGATTAATGCATCATAACTATGGGTTCAATGCATCCACGACGATTTCATACTTGCCATTACGCCTCCTTTGTCGTCTCTAGTTGGCATGTTTAATGTGTCATCCCATCCATCCTTGCCTTGCTTTAATTCTTATTCTTGTTGTCCTATCAACCTGCTTTTGCCGACTTTCCTTTTCTTACTTGTTTCCTTTTTCGGTATTGCTGTTATTATTTCCCTCATTTTTTTTTATTTTTTTTTACTGCGCGGTGGGTGGTCGATTGTCCTTGTACAATTTCAGCTGGCTCTCATTGATCATTCCTCTGAGGTCTGCGCCTACTATATCTCTTAATTGTACAACTCCTCTATCCGTAACAGATTTTACCTCGTATGGTCCTAGCCAATGCATTCTGAGCTTTCCTGGGTGCTACAATGATTTACTGTCGTAGAGAAATACTAGATCTCCTTCCTTGAATGTCTTCCTCTTGATGTGGTGGTCATGCCAATATTTATCTCTTTCTTTCTATACTTTTTGGTGGAATCCTACCAAGATTCAGTCTTCCTCCATCGACAATAAATGATTCAGTCTTTCCTGTAATGCGCCTCATTCTGTCATGTGTGCGATAGCTTCTACACATAGACTGGGTATTAAAAATTCTAATGGCACTACTGCTTCTTGACCATATATTAGTTTGAATGGTGTGTGGCCTGTCAACTTTTTGCATGTGGTTCTATACGTCCATAACATTGCTAGTACCTTGAGGTCCCAATCGTCCTTATTGACGTTACATATCTTTGTCAAGGAATTCTCTAGAATTTTGTTGAAGGATTCTACAGTTCCATTTGCCTGTGGATGATACAGTGTTCTTTTTTGGTAATGAACTTCAAGATCTTTGAGCATCACTCAGATGGTGTTGTTTATGAAGTGTGTTCCTTGGTCGCTCATCAAAATTCTTGGGCACCCAAATCTAGTAATTACCTATTCAAATAGAAAGTGTGCAGCTGTCTCTACGCTGCAATCTTTCACTGGTGCGGCTTCCACCCATCTTGTTAGGTATTCCATCATGGTGATAATATATCTTGCCCCCGTTCTTTTGGCTGGTGGGCTAATGGGTCCCACGAATTCTATCACCCATTTTTCGAATGCCTAAAGTGTCACTTGTGGTCGTAGTGGCATCTCATCCCTTCTGTTGGGTTTGCCTACCCTTTGACAGATATCACATTGCTGACAACACTCTTTCGAGTCTTCATGGTTCGTTGTCCACCATAATCCTACGCATAGTACCTTCTACGCAGTAGCTTTTCCTACATAATTCCCTCCTGCTATTCCCTCATGGGCTTCTGCTAAATGTTTTGTTCATTCATGGTATAGTACATATCTCTATAAGATGCTATCTTCACCCATCTTGTATAGATGTCCCATGATCAATTGATAATCGACTGCGTAGAATACCAGGTTCTTCTTCGGTGTAGTGGTATATTCTTGTGGCGCAGTACCTGTGTTCAAGTACTGGATGATCTCTATGAAGTAATCGTCAACAATCTGTACTGAGATTGGCTATGCATCTGGAAATTTGTCTTCTAAGTTTGTTGGTTCCTCTCCATTTGTGACCCTTGATAGGTGGTTAGGTCCTGCATTCGGTTTTCCTAGTTTAACTATTACCTCAAAGTCAAATTCTTGAAATAGAAATAACCATTGACAGATTCTCCCCCCCAACACTGGCTTGTTGACTAGGTATTTCAAGGCTAAGTGATCTGTAAACATCTTAAAGTGTTTTTCCAATAGGTAATGTTTGTATTTCTATAGTTCATAAACCATAGCTAGGCCTTCTCTTTCTGTCGTGTTATAATTTTGTTCTGAATCTGATAATTTTCTACTTGCAAATGCTATCAGGTGATCCAAGTCTCCTGCTCCTGGCTGCGCCAAGATAGCTCCAAGTGATATCGCTGATGCATCTACATGTACATGGAATTTATTCTCACAATATGGAAATACCAATATTGGTGTGGTGACCATCTTTTCCTTCAGGGTATCCAGATCGTGTTGGCACTCATTGTTCCATTGATACTTTGTATCCTTCCTTAACAGTTTTTCCATTGGCACTGTAATATGTGCATATCCTTTGATGAATTTCCTGTAATATCCCGTATGTCCTAGCATTGCTCTTAGTTGGCAGACTGTTTTTGGTGCTAGTAGGTTAACAATGATTGTGATTTTGGTCGGATCCACTAACAAACCTTTTTTGCATACTATGTGTCCCAATAGTATCCCAAATGGTGTTCCAAATATGCATTTCTTGATATTCAGTGATATATGGCACTGTCTGCATCGTTCTAACATCAGTCATAAAACTTCTACATGGTCTTTTAGTAAGCTATACACTGTCTAATCATCCAGGTATACTTCAAGGAATTGATGGATGAATTCCTTAAATGTTGTGATGACCACTCTAGAAAATATCACAGGTTCATTCTTCAGTCTGAATGGCATGATTGTATACTGATAAGATCCCCATTCTATTACGAACGTGGTCTTGTGTCTATCCTCCTGTGCGATCTTAATATGATGATATCTTGAGAATCCATCGGTGAATGAGTAGGTTTCGTGGTATCCTATGTTCTCGAGTACTTCATCCGTGAACGGTGTGGGGAATGGGTCATGTAAGAGTTCATCATTCAACTTCCTCAAGTCGACACATATCCTGATCCCTCTTCTCTGTTTATTGTCTTGTACTACCATCGGGCTTATCCATTCTAAATCTTCGACTGGTTCGATGATGTCCACCTCGAGCATCCTATCGATCTCGTCTTTAACTTTTTGTTTATATATGGGGTTCAGTCTGTATGGTCGTTGTTTAATGGGTCTCGCATCAGGTCTGAGTGGTATCTTCATTTCTCCTAATTATCTGTCTATGACTTTCATCTCTGTAAAGGTTGTGGGAAAAATGTCGTTGTATTCGCGCAACAATTCTGTGATACTTTCTAGTGTCTATATGACCCAGTAATATCCTATGCTGACCATTTTTGGCTGCTCGGCAGTCCCTATGTTAACCTTATTTATCTTGATTGGTACAGAGATGACCTCTGACTCTAAGGGTGGTCCTTCCACATCTCTCTCGCCTTCGACTTCTTCGATCTGAATATCACGCAGATCGTCTTCATCCGGTGCTTCCTCCTGTATGTGGTAGCATGAAAGTAGATCCTTGACTATCTACTTATTTCACTGTTGTACCTCTGTAATAGCTTCTACTTCTAGTTCTTTAATGAATATGACGTCTCTGATCCATTTCAGGGCTGCATCCATGTTGGGGTTCTCATGCTCAAATGAGAAAGTGACTATAAAGTTTTGTTGGAGTGTCACCCATGTCTTGGTTCCTTTACGCATTTCCTAGTCCATATACTAATTCGCTGGTATGCTCTCTAGAGTATGAATGAAGTGGTGAGACCATTCCTCCAGTGGCGTCATTTTCCACAGTGTTTTACACGCCTCCAAGTGTTCTTCTAGTGTGCCTAGTCTGTCGTATTTCTTTTATTTGTTACCTATCTGTTCTACGCCGAACCTTATGCGCAGTAATCGCTTACATTGGTACCAATTTGTGATATTATCTTTATGTGCACCCCACCATATTGTGGGTGTAGCCTTTAGTGTTAAATATAGTGCTAGAAATCTCTAGTTTTCTAATACTTCATCTTCATATTGTGTCAAGAAAGTTTCCAAATCATTTAACCCATGAAAACTAGTGGTTCTCTTATTTATGTGCCAATCCACCTTATTGGGCGGTCTATTCTGGCACACCTTCTCATGGATACTTTGTGCAGTCTTTGTTGCCAGTTTTCTAACCTGGTGTTTGAGTCTGTTGTACATGAATTAATGCTCCTCCAACTGAGTACCCCGTTGATAGTTGGGTTTATATAGTCCGCATTAAACGCAATTTTTCTGTACAACTGACTGATCTATTCTAAATCCAGACAAGTGGTTTCTACGAACCTCTCTCTCTCTGATGGGTTGAGTGGGGCTATGACCCTGTAGTCCCTCGACTCAAATGTCATTTTTCTCATTTTTAAGTTAATTATGGCCTGGTTGTCGAATGCCCAATCCATACCAAGTAGCGCTGGGTAAGGTGTTGTGTCGTCTACTATTTCGATGACTTCAAAGTTTGCTTTAGTGCGCACACCATCCAGATCTACTGTCACTCTTTTTAGTCTACCTATGGGTAGGACTCTATGTTGATTTGCTATCTTTAATTGAACAGTTGAGTATCCCAATGTAGGTTCTCCCATGCGTTTCCATGTAGCTTTGGGTAGTACATTAACTTCGGATCCTAGATCCAGTATAACATCTCCCATATTGAAATCCCCAATGTTATCATTTAGTCTAAATTCCCTACTTTTTCTTCTTCTTGTATGTAGGTGGTTGACAGTTTTCAATTCTGGCTTCTGTTCTGTCTCGCTGCTACATTTTTCTAGGATTTTTTGCAATATTTTGATAGATGAAGGATCACTTAGTATTTTGATGCATGATTGCAAAAATTATTTGATAGTACTTGCTTGTTCCTTGGGTTTTATTTTGTTGGTATGGTCCAGTGATGGTACATTTCATATTTCGGAGCTTCCTTGCTCTGTTGTGCAATTGGTGCAATGTTCTCCTTCTGGAATTCTTGTCGGTCTTGTGTAAAGATCTCCTTCTCCTTATGCGTGTCGAACTACTTCTTGGGGTCAGTGTTCTTCTTTACCCATTGGTTCTGCACTGGTTCCTATCGAACTACGTCATTTCCTATTTTCGTTCCTCCTCGAGTGACTATGTTGATGTTCCGTCCATCATCCCTTGCTTCATCTGAAATCCACTGAAAATTTTGGTTATTTTGATTCCTTTTTTCCTGGATCTTTACAAGTAATGTCGGACATTCCTCTATATCATGGTCCGATGTGCGACAATACATACAAGTCGTTGGTGGTAGTGGGCATTCCCGTGCATAATGTACTAGTCACTGGCAATTGTGACATGTGACTGGTCCTCTACCACGTCCAAAACCTCCTCTGGCTCGTCCTGCTCCTCTATAAGATGCACAATCACCTCACAGCGTGTTAGACTATGGTCCCTGATTATACTATGCAGTATTGTACTAGGGTTGTGCCGGGTTGTACTAGGGTTGTGTCGGGTTGTACTAGGGTTGTGCGTTATTGTACAACTGTGACATAGTATTATACCGTTGCTGTGTGGTGTTGTATGGGGCTAGGGCTTGAGTGAACTATGGTACTGCTTGCCCAGTCATCATTTCTTCCTGTACCTTGTATGGATCTGATGTTCTTTCCCTCATCAGCTCCATAGTCCTGTAATATTTTTTGTCATGGCTAACTAACTTGCAAAAGGTGCAATATGAGTTATTCGGGACTGTTTGGTATTTCTGCATCATCGTGCAGTGGTAAGGGTCATGACCCGGTTTCTTTCATATTTCGCACCATAATCATCCTTGTGGTAGTGGGTTTGGCATCCCTGTCGCCATATACTGTGAGAATGTTGGGCATTCATTCTTATGGCGTCCTTCTATCCTACAGGTAGTGCACGAAACGACTTCTCGTTTTTCCTTGTTATTATTCTAGTTCAACTGAAATGTTAAGTTCTTCAGATTCTCCTTCAGTTCTTCGATATCCAAGTTCGTCTGTTGGTACTGATTCTCTTCCAATTGCAAGGCTGCCTGCAGAGCCTCTGCCTATGTCTAAAACTTCTATTTTCGTAATGGATATTTTAAGTGTGGGAGTAGTGAGTTCAAAAAAAGGTGTCGATGCTGCAAATTGGTCATAAGGTATTTTAACTTTCCTTTTAATCGCTTGAATCTTTTAACAATCTCCCATACTAATTCTCCTGGTTTCTGTCTTATTTCAATCATCTCATTCATGTATTGATTCTTTGAGCTTGACTTTTGGAACTCATTTATCAATAGTTTATTAATGTCGTCCAATGTCCTTGTTGTTCTGGGAGCATTGTTCATGTCTAGACTCATGTACCAATCTAGTGCTCGGTCTCTTAGAGTTATGGATAGCTGCGAGAGTTTGGTGTCTTCATCAATGATCTGTTTTACTTCCCAGATCTTTTCACAAATGAACAGATGCTTCTCAGGGTCTTCTGCTGCTTCTCCTCAAAAATCTAGTAATCTGATAGTAGGATCGTGTACTTCCATTACAAATATGGAGATACTCCCTCCTCCCTACGGTGTAGATACTTGACTAAGGTTTTCTAAACTGGCTCCTCTAGTTGTTTCTCCTTGTGTATATGTACTTCCTATTGTTGGAATTCCTCTGAACTTTGGTTTTCTAAATGGTGGTGTTCTCTTTGGTGTATTGGTCGCACATGGTCTTATGGGTTCCACACTGACATTAATATGAAAGGGATGGTTGCCTTATCCTCCTATTCTTGGGCCTCTTGTTTTCCTCTCGTACGTGATGCGTAGGATTTCCTCAATTTGCTCCACATCCTGAAGATCCTCTACCTCTTCTTCATCGCTTGTCAATCCATTCCTCTCGGCTACAACTCTCTTCTTGGTATTCACCTTATATTGGTAGGGTGCTCTGCTATGCGTCATTCTTGATGACACCAAGATCCACCGAAGCTGGTCGTCATCCATCAATATCAGGTCCAAGGGTTCCTCCTCTTTCTTCTCTTTATCCTTCCCTCCTTCCATTCCTCCTTTCTCTGTCAGTGCTTCCCCCCCTTCCCCCATGCACACAGGGAAGTCTAGATGTCTGATTCCATTGTCATTACACATTTTCTATATAGAAATATCTTGATAGAAGTATACAGTGATCGAATGTACCTTCTTCTGGGTCCTTGTAGGAACTCTTGCTCGACTGCACTATATGATTTTGTTGTGTCTACCACAAATTTTGTGATAAAGCCTGCTACAATGTTGTCAAGCCAAAAGTCAACTACGTGGGTGAATTTGTTGTTCACCTGCTGCAGCTGCTGGATCTTTGTTGGAGTCCAATATAGTTGTTGAATCCAGTTTATCACATGGTTATCCTTTAACCTTAAGATCAACTCATGTAGTAGGTTCAGAAAATCACAGAAAAAGACTTCGTGTAAATCCATAAATACGTATTTATCCAGGTATTTACATGGTGTGATCCTGGGGTTTCTATTGTCCTTCTATGCAAAATCTATCTCTTTAGTTCTCAACCAACCCTCGATTTATTCTCTCGTGGGGT
Source organism: Picea glauca (assembly GCA_000966675.3). Classification (NCBI taxonomy): domain Eukaryota; kingdom Viridiplantae; phylum Streptophyta; class Pinopsida; order Pinales; family Pinaceae; genus Picea; species Picea glauca. The sequence continues at coordinate 807,547 of JZKD02S0924447.1, read as the reverse complement.
TCCAAGGTCTCAACATTCCCTTCTAATGGCTCATTGCCCTTCTATTCTACTCCTTCAATTCTTATTCGTTCTATCTCATCTACTCAGTCCTCTCTTGTTCCTCTTAACATGAAAACATAACCATTTGTTGGTTTACTAATTCCCTTCTCGGGTTGTCTGAGTTATTGACCCAAGGTTCATGTCATTCGGGGTTCCAACAAAGCCTCTAAAACTATTGTCCCTCCTGGTAATCCAGAAGGAAACAAAACACCCAGAGGGCACTGCGCAGTCTCACTCGAGATAGATTTACATGGGTGGTTGTAAGACTTAGGTGTTTACAGCCTAGGACATAATAGAGGATAGGGGTTTCTTGATTAAAGCCAGGTTCCATGAGCTATAATGTAAACTACTTATCCCTTGAAGTCTCATATGCATATTTCATAGTTTAATTCCAACAGAGTATAACTAGATTCATAACGATTTGCTAACTCATTCATCAATCTTAACCAATAATTGCTGAAAGAAATAAGAGACATGCATACATTCAACATATACACGAGTATTACCGTGGTTCACCCCCTCCTGGGCTATGCCCACAAAGATTTGACTCTTGGATCTTTTATTATGGTAGTTCTGCATTCCTAGTGCCACACACTTACAATTATCCACAAATCTAGGTAAGATCTATGTGAGGTGAACTAGATCACACCAGGCTCTACAGCCTATGGTCTAATCCTTAGATCTACCCTCCCTCATATATTCTTTTCTCAACAACTTACAAAATTGGTTCATACAACTCAAAACATTAAGGAATTACTAACAACTACTAGCAACAAACCCTATATGATACTTTCGTATCTATATTTATACATTTCGGGCTCTTCAGCCTTTTACAGAATATTACCAAAACCCTAACCCTTCTTACATTAGGTCTTTCTCCCATACGCGTGTTGTTCCTCCTCCAGCTGTCACTTTCCTTTGTGCACGCTTTCTTGCATGCGTGTGTGCCATTCTTTTGCCAGTTGTTACTTCAGTTTTCTACACTCTTTATTTCCCACGATCGTTCTTCTTTCCCCTTCAGCCTGGTGCCAACAAGGCACATGAGTCGTTCGTTCTTATTTCGGGAAAAACCAAGACCGTCATATTTGGGAGTTACAGAGGAGGACCTTCGGATAAAAATCTGATTAAGTCTTGACCATTGGATCCTAGTAAGGATAGATCAACGACAGGGAACCATTGCGCGATGAAAGGGTTGAGTTAACGATCACACAAGTTTTGGTTCTGTTATCCACATCAACTGGAAATCATCACCTGTCAATAAATCTACGGTTGGAATCTGTTCCACTACCCCAGAGCCCCAGAGTCACAAATATATGAATACCCCAAGAGCATAGCTCCTTTGTGCCTAAGCCAACGGTCCTATCTCCTGGACTTATGAAAATATATTAAGCATAAAGTTCTAATACGCACACCGACAAAATTTTCTTTGGGAGAGTTGGAAGACTGCAAAGGCTAGAGTCCTGGAGCTTCAAATTACCGAAGTGAATGAGAACCATCCACTAAACTGTAGATCAATTCATGTCCGTCAATTTGTTTGAAACCTCTGGACAAGCTAGGATCGCCCATCTACAGAAGAATGAATATCGACCATCTGATCTACTTCGGTGAAATGTACTGCAGAAGGTTGAATGATTGTAAAGGCCCGAAGTCCCAAAGGCCGAAAAAAATATGGACCATTGATCTAAGAGTTGATCACAGTCATTGGATCAAGGATCCATATGAACCTACGATGAGAAGGAGGACATGTGCCACATTAGGAGATCCACATCAACAAGGACACATGGCACAATCAAATGGTGACAAGTGTCTAGGTCCAGTTGGAACTTTAGGCTACGTAAGTCACGAATCTAGGTGACACATGGAAACTACTCGACCAGTTTCAAGTCAACAATGACATCAACAAGTTACGTCACTCCGAGAGTTTTTCCTTTGGGGGAAACCAACATCTACCACCAACAACTACCCGAAGGGCTGAAGGTCGAAGTTAATGCTAACCGTTGATCTAATATCCTCTGGATTCTCACATGACCATTAGATCAAAACGTAGTGGAAAGATGATGTAAGCACTCCCATGTTGACCACTTTGGTGCTGACCAAATCCAGTGGAAATTGGAACAACAATTATCTAGACCTTCTAGCCCACGAATTCTCGAAGTAGATAATGGTCATCCATATCAACCTTCGATTAAGTCATATCCATTAGATTAAGCATTGGAAGGATAGTGTAAGGATCAAAGCTAGACCGTTGATTTGGTTCCATGAATCATGCTAACCATTATATCAATCCTTTTGAGAGGTAACTACTTCGGGGAGTTGAAAAATCTGGAAGATTGGATGAGAGAGAAAACACTTGAAGGTCAAATTTCGAAGGACTAGGTTCCAACCCCTGGTCATGGGTTACGAACACATAAAGTCATGTAGCACTGGGAACATCACTTAATAAATAATCTTGTGGTTTTACTGATATGGTCACATGTAAATGGTTTGAAGGAAGCGCCTCTACAAAATTCGATTTCTGTAATATCTGCATAGAGATGGAATCGAGTTAAAAGAAATCGATCCATAATTGTGATTGATTTATGAAAATCACTCTCACTAAATTAAAATCCTTCACAATAATGTTTGAATAATAATAGATATTATTTTTAATTTAAAATGAAGAGGTGCGATGGTCCAAACAAAGGGACACAATAATTCATATCTCACACTAGTTGGAATATTATATAAACAAGGAAGAATGGTGAAAAGAAAGTGTCTATGTAGTCAAGATTAGAAGATCAAAACAGAAGCAAAGTCCAAGAAGAAGAAATGATGATTCTTACGAAGTGAGGGTGGAAGGGAGGAACACAGAAAGATTCATATCCTTTACTAAGTAAGTGTAATTTAAGAGAGTTGGTGCTTCCTAGGGTTGGTTCCCTAAAGACAAGGGAATTGGTGCTTCCTGGGGTTGGTGCCCTAAAGACAAGGGAGTTGGTGCTTCCTAGGGTTGGTGCCCTAAACAATAAGGAATTTGGTGCTTCCTAGGGTTGGTTCCCTGAAGAAGGTGATTTGTGTCTCCTAGAGTTGGTGCTCTAAAAAGGATTGGTGTCCTTCACTATTCTTCATAAAAACCTTGTAATTCCTATTAATTATATTTATATAATTGATTTTACAAACAAGTCCATTGTTGATCTATTGTGGTAATTAACAAAATAAAAAAGTAACTTCTAATTGTTGAAAAAGGGTAATATTGATTCACCCCTCCTCTCAGTATTCCAACAACACTTGGACATGTATACGACTTATTCAATAATTCTTCTAGCTGCATCTATGACTCTTTTAGCTATGGTGTCCTCATTCTATAGGGATTTTTGGACACTAGGGAAATTCCAAGCATCAAGTCAATAGAGAAGTCAATATCTCTCTTTGGTGGTAATCCTTGCAATTCCCCAAACAAGTCTTCATATTCCATCAATACTGAATAGTCTTTAAGACTTGGATCCTTATCCTTTGTAGACTCTTCCATATGTGCTGCATATATTTGGCACCCTTTTCTAAAGCTTCTTTTCAACTACAATGATGAAATCTCTCTAATAGGTATAGGCCTTGGAATACCTTTCATCATCCTTGAATTTCCTTCCTCATCAAGGTATGTGAAAGACTTGTTGTAACAATATAAGATAGCACGATGTTTATCCAACAAATCTATACCAATTAAGCAATCAAATGACCCAAATGATACGATGTTCAAATATTCCTTAGTGTTGACTCCATTCATGTTTACCAGGCAATCTTTAACAACATCATTGATTCTTCTCTTGGTTCTAGTAGCTAGCTGAAATAACCAAGACTTTTTATGCTTATCTTTCTTCAATTTAAGTCTTTCAACTAGATTTAGATCTATATAGATATGACTAGCTATATAATCAATCAAAATAACTATGGGATGATTATCGATCTTACCTATAACCTCAATCATGTGGGATTTATATCTTTTTTGTTTATTATCCAAGGCCACATGAATACTTGGCATGCTCCCACCCATATAATCCACTGTATTAGCTTCTTTAATTTTGTGCATAGTCCTCATCCTAACTCCCTTGTGAGGACAATCCTTATACAAGTGGTTTCCTTCACATATCCAACACTTTATGGGATGTTGTCCTTTCCTTTTCCCCAAGGAATATGTCATTTTATGACTACCTTGTGATGGATTCCCTTATTGATATGCTTGATAACTATTCTTGAAAAATGGTGGTTTGAATGCTTTCTTCCTTTGGTCCATCTTCCCTCTTTTCTTATCATCCCAATCCTTTTGAAAAATTGGTCTTCTTTTGCTTTGTTCATAAATATACTTATCTTTTCTTATGCCTTCTTCCAAGGTCTTGGGCTCATCAAAATGAATTTTATCATTGTAAAAATAAGGTATCCCACTTAGAAATATTTGTATTTTTACCTTCTCATCCTTTATGAAGCCCACATACCTCAACAATTCAATGAATCTTCTCTCAAACTCATCCATTGTCATGCTTCCAAGATTGAGTTCAAACAACTCTTGCATCTTCTTGTCATAATATTTATTTGATAAGTATTTATTCTGAAAATACTTCTTGAATTCTCTCCATGACATACTCTTCTCATCAATGTGTTTAAATTTTTGGAATACTAAAGGGGGAGGGGGGGTGGGGGGTGTAGTAGAATTAGTATGAGCACTTTTTACCACTTTGAACCACAATATATAAACTTCAACTTTTTTAGCAATATTCAATAGTTTATCACATATGCATTTATTATATTATTTCATCATAAACAATATCATTCATCAGTGCATAATAAACAACCATAGATACAGAATACACCAAAATTTACGTGGAAACCCAAATGGGAGAAAACCACATAATGATTTCTTATATATATCAAGAATACATTCATAGGAATCACCAAATTCCCAATTCTATAGCATGAACTGAAAGGAGGCTCCAACCCCCTATTTACAGGCTCCAACTTGAAGGAAGCTACAACTCCCTGAATTCTATAGCTACAACTAGGAGGCTACGACCCCTTAGTTTACAGGATCCAACCTGAAGGAAGCTCCAACTCCTTGTATTCTTTGGCTCCAACGAGAAGGAGGCTACAACCCTATGATTTATAGGATCCAACATGAAGGAAGCTCCAACTCCCTGTATTCTCTGGATCCAACTAGAAGGAGGCTATGACCCCTGATTTATAGGCTCCAACCTGAAGGAAGATCTTGAAACTCCATGTGTTCTATGAAACCAATCAGAAGGAGGATACAACCCCCTTTCCTTTCCCCATCCCGTCGCCCTAAAATATAAGTGTATACTCAAACTGTGACTACCACTAATCAACCTGTAATTTCCATTGTCACCGATACAAAAACCTGTCACTGTCATTGTCACATCAACCTATCACCGTCACATAAACCTGTCACTGTCACATCAACCTGTCACTGTCAGTTTCATTGGCACTTTCACGACCATTGTCATTGTCACTGTCATTGTCACTGTCACTGTTACTGTTACTGCCACTATCACTGTCATCAACCAACTATAACCAGATCCACTTACATGGATACCAAAACCATCACCATACCATGTAACATAACCTGTACCATAACATCTACATCAACCATGTACCAAAACCTGTACCATACCATGTACATCAAGATCACCAAGAAGTGCCTCTAGAAATGTACCAAATCATCATCAACTCATGAACCAAAACCTATATGTGCTTCAACCAAGCACCAAAGAATGTGCCTCATACATATTCCACCATATACCAAGTGTAAACCTCAACCATGTACCAACATCACCATGACATATACCAAATGATATACCAATATAGCCAAGATATGCTTTTAACCAATGCACCATGAAATCACCAATATGTTTCTCAACATGTACCAAAAAAACCAAGACATGCCTCAAGAATGTACCACAAAATCTAATGCATGTACCTCAAACATTTTCCATAACCTCATCAAGAAGTGCTTCAAACATGTATCAATATCACCAAGAAATGTACCTCATACATGTACCAAAAATATGCTTCACACCATGCACATAGGATGTGCCTCAAGCATGTACCAATGTCTCAACAAGACACCAAAGACATGCCTCAAACATGCACTATAACATCACCAACATGTAACCAAGATGTACATCAAACCATGTGCCTCAAGCATGTGCCAACATCCATAAACATTGTACCAAGAGAAATCATCAAACATGTGCCATATCACTCATGATATTCCTCAAGCATATATCATACAACAAACCATATTCCAAGCATCCAAGAGGTTCCTTAAGGAATATACCAAAAATCACAAAGACATACCTCAAGAATGTGCCAAACCTTCCACGATGAAAGCCTCAAAACACATAGAATAACATACCTTTACATTTTAGAACCTGGCTACATAATATCTCAGATCATACCTTCCTGGTCATCAACAACGTGGTACTAGCATATTCCTACATATTTGTCTTAGCCTCAAGGGACCAAGATGAATGTCACGTAGGGGCTCGTGTGACAGGTACTAAGCAACCTGTGGGGGTTCCTCATTGGACACCAGTAGTTTGACCAGCGGGGGTCATTCGAATTAGGGTTTATCAAAAAACCCTTGCTCTTTTCTGCAATCGTCAAACTTTATCCTTCGTACTTTCTTCACCACCTCATATTCGTCGTCTCAAATTCGCCAATAGATCACTTGCTCACATAGAATATATTCAATAAATTGTGTGATTCAATGTACTAATGAGAGGCTTAATTAAGTGTATTTATACTTTTTCAAGTGACTTCTTTCCTTAACTTTAGGGCCAACCTGTTATAACTAATTTACCCTTAATTAATAACTTGTAACTGTTTAGGGGCTTCTTAACCATTCTTCAGGGATTCCAACTTCATGATATCATAACTCCTTAATATTGAGGAAATATGTGACGTACCACCTACTGTTCAAAACAACATGATGATTACTATCCATCCATGAGTGTGTTACTTTCATTTACACTGTACTTCATGTCTTTGTTCCTCAAACAACTTCAGACTTCATGACCACACTTCTGGGGATTGTTGTAGATTTCTTCAAATGCACCCATCACATCTATTAACATCAATGACAACCACTTATGTTGACATCAATGACAACCAAACATCCAACAACATCAATGACAACCAACTATCTAACATAACCTGTTTGAGTTGATCCCACCACATAGATGTTTTTCCTTGAAAATTGTAGGTTACAATTTTAGTTTTACATTTGATGAAAAATTGTGCAATTGGAAATATTTATTCATTCCCAATAGCCATGTTTTTGCATATTCATCTTTCTTATGATCACCTTTAAAAATAGGAGGATTAATCTTCCTAATCTCTCCTTGCAAATAGTCTACCTCAAACCTCCTCCCCTGTCTTTTTATAGGGGACACACTTGGGATGCTATCCGACCTTGAACATGCATGTTATGTTCTAGTCAAGTGTCCTCGTGAATGATGATGATGATTTTTTTCTAATAATTATTGACTGCCTATATCCTCTATGATCATCCCTCCTATCATGAGATACAGATGCTTCTACTTGTCTTGCACTGGTTGTTTGTTTTATGCCAAAATATTTATTGACTTGTCTCTACAACATATGCAAAATTTGTATAATCTCCTTTAAACATCTCATCATCCTTTCATTGTTTTCTCTATAGCTATACACTTCCTTTTGGAAGCTTCTCATAGTCTCAACTAGCTCTATAGGTTCCACTCCGCCCCTAAATCCATTGGAGTCGATCTTTGCATTTCCAATGCTGGCATGTAGACCTATGATCTCATATTTATGATTGTAAGATCCGTGGGAAAACTCCATATTTCTAGTCCTCATATAGGAACCAAAAATATTTTTCTTGTACCTCTAATTATGCAAAAATGTGCTTGCACCAATTGCTTCTAGAATTATGCATATTGTAAAATATTTCATTAATTAGATTACATGCCATTCTTTTGTTGAGTTTATGAGGAGCATTGATGCATTAGAATATGATTCTGATTATTTATATACATTCTTCTCTGAATAATATTTCCAACGACTATACTCATTCCTCATTACGAGTTATGAGCTAAAAGTTACAACATTCTAAATTTTGTAATTTTTACTCATTGTGACTTGTTCCACTGATGCAATATTTTTTATTTTATTTATATTTTTTTTTTAATTTTTTTCTGAGAGACCATTTTATGCTAGTTGTAGAAGAACATATGTCATGAACCAGATTTTTTTTTATATCAGGTGCATATAAAATTTATGATTGGGAATACACATAATCTTTCATATTTGGAATTTGATGCTCCACTCAAATTCCATATAAATATGGAATTTATGAATTTCATTTTCTCCTTTCCTCCAGACTAATAATTTTTAGCCAAAATTAGATATTTCCCAAACAAAACAAAATGGGAAAAATTGCCTAAAAAATAAGTTGTTCAGATTGATGAGTAGGTAAACTATCGACTAAATAAAATTTTCTAGATTGGTGATCTAGGGCACTTTTTTCCTCCGAAGATTTTAAAACCCCCCAAAATGTGCCCCAAAATATTGGATTTTCCCCTGTTTGAGCATCCCCACGCCAAATCCTTTTGAATTTTTCCAAGAGCCAAAATGGGTGTCTTCATGTCTGCATTTTGGGATCCCTATAAAAATTTCACCTTCATCTATGCCCCAGTTAATGAGCATGAACCATATATTTAAGTATAATCAGCCAGTGTCCCTCAATGGCATTCTTGTAGACCTTGTCACCATGGACACACCTAAAATTTCATCTGATTTTGATTTGAAATGCTACTCTTATCGACAAAACAAGTTTTTGGATGCATATTATTTTTGTAAATTGTATTTTTTTTTATGATGTGGAAATCTGGATGAAATGGCATGCCATGTGGTTGATGATGTCCATGTTTCATCCCCCAATTCGATTATTTCATCATCCCCCTTCCCCTTCATTGACGATCAACTTATTTCTTTTCATTGACGATCGATGATTTCCTTTGCATCACCAAATTCCTTAGTTCGTAGAATTTTTCTGAACTCTGATCACTCCATCGATGATCAATAGTTTTCTTCCATCGATGATTTTCAAAAATTCTACTTCAAAATATTCCAATGAACCCCAATCCATCGACGATCGATGATTTCCTTCATCAAATATTTTCAAAATGGGCTACTTCATAATATTTCTCCGATCCTCGATCTTTCCATCAATGATCAGAGATTTCCTTCATCGACGATTTTCAAGAGGGATACTTCATAAGATTTCACCAAACCTCAATCACTCCATCATTGATCGATGATTTCATTTATCGACAATTTTAAAAAAGGGATACTTCATAATATTTTGTTCAATCCCAATCACTCCATTGACGATCAACAATTTCCTTCATCAATGATTTTAAAAAAGGGCTACTTTGCATAATTTTGCTGAAACCTAATCGCTTCATCAATGATTGGAGAAATTCCTTTCACATTGCTGAACTCATTTAACTTAGAAATTTTTGTTCAAATCCATGATGATTTTGGACCATTAATCTTAAGATAAAAGGAGATCTTAGCCGTCGATTCTCCAACCTTTGCCAAACTTCATTAATCTTGTAAATGAATCTCAACCATTGATCTACTAAACTTTGTCAAACCCCGAAGATGAATCTCGACTATCAATCTTCGATTGGTAATTTTACTCTACCTTTCTCCATCGACAATCAACGATTTCTTCTAAGTTTTTGTTCGAACTTCGCCCAAACTCATTGAACTATGAAAACTTAGAAGTTTTTGTCCAATATAGGATGAATTTGGGTCATCGATCTCAAAATAAAAAGTAATCTCAACCATTGATTAATCAAAATCTATTATATGACCCTTGCCTTTTTCCACCATGGAACTTGTTAGTTCATGTCATCAGTATAGTCCACATCATCATATGTATGGAATTTTCAAAAATTCCAAAAATTATAACAATTTTGTTTGAAAGTTAATATTTTTTTCTAAAGTTTTCTTCGATGGACTACACAAATTTTGACCGATCGAGAAACAGATATCAATCGTTGATCGTCACATCGAATGCAATCTGGGACATCGATTTTACTAACTCCTTAGTTTCCTTTAAAAAATAAAATTCAACCTTCCAGGTCAAATTTAACTTTGCAACTTGCAGATCAATTCCATCTATAATCTCCTCAACCATTCTGAATGAACATTTGACTTGAATTTGCTCAGAAATTTGAGATTTTCACTTCGGTTTCACAAATTTCCCCAAATACGTCATAAATGAAAACTATACAAAAACACATTTACCAAATTCACACTGGTCCTTGGTCCATACAGGTCTAATGTTGAATCATAAGCTCTGATAACACTTTGTAGTGTTCCCCACTACTAAACCCATAATTTTTTTGTTTTTAGATACCAATTAAATTAGATGCAACAACAAGATAAATATGTATGTGGATAGCATAAATATCTACAACCATGCATGCAATTCCATTCAAATATTAGTTATGTATGAAATCTTAAATCTACAATTTCAAGCCATGATGTAAGCAATAACCATCCATCCAAAGCCTAGTGCAATTGCCAACCCCACACCATTCCTTTCATCAAAAATACCATTTGCAATATGCATATGTCAAGGCAATGGTGCTAGAGACTGTACAGGTGTAGAATAGGGTTCAAAACGCCAGAGAAAGTGATTTCAAGAACCGATTACATCCATTAAAAACAACTGCCAAATGCTCAATTTACAAGCAGAGAATGCGTGCGCAGGTGTTTGTGGTAAGTATAGCTGTGTTTTGGATTTTTTGACAGGTCAAAGGCATCAGGTTTCACGCAAGCCATGAGAAAGAGTTACGAACATATCACCAAGATTGCAGTTTCCAAGCGAGGGTACAGATGTCGTCTGCTCATGGGTACCCGCAATTTCACACCAGAACAAATCGCCACAGGAAAAAGACCATTGAAGATAATTGAAGGGGGGTTCGAGCGTCATGATGTTGTAGCCCTTGATACTTCGGTTTTTTGAGTTGAGAGAGACTCTGATTGGAAATTTGGAGTGATGATGTCTATGGTAATACTCCATTTGATTCTCATACCAGCCAAGATCCCTGGGCTTAAGGAACGAAAAAGAATATAAAGAAGAATACCAGTAAGTGTCATAGTAAACGCACACCAGAGTGCCAATACTCACCAAAGTGCCTAAAGGTTTTGTAAAGAGAATCTACTGGCGTTGGAATTAGTTTACACATGAGAGTGGACAGAAACTAGTAAAGGACCTAATCACACCACTACGTTTTATGTTGCAAAAGCTTGCAGTTTCTATATTAGATGCAGGTCATTAATTTCATGTTGAAGTTGTGGTAGAAAATGCCCATAATGTCAATGCCTAGAAAGAATTTTCAAAGGAGATAAGTATTGAGAATCAATCAATTACAAAATTACAAGCATCACATGGTGATCGTGGATATTGACAGTGTTCATCTTTTATATAAATGTGGATCGGAAATATCTTTTGGTCAAAATAAACCATCAAAATAAGATCTAGAATTAATGTAAAACTGTTAGATCCTAATTTCATTCTAGTACAGTTAGAAAAACTGTTATATGGAGAATCATATCTAAATCATTCCAGATTTGAAGGAGTTAACTGGCAGGTGGCAGAGCATTTCTGGAAGATGTTGATAAGTGTGCAGCAACATAAAATGTTGAGCCTCTCAATTAATTAGTCTCTCTTCCAAATTTTTAGGCATCAAGTCAGCATTCAAGGAAGCAATTGAAGACAAAACACCTCATAACAGAGGACCATCAGTAGAAATCAAATCCCAAATTTCAAGGCAAGGCGGCAGGGCAGATGTAAAGCAGAGGATGGAAGTCAAAAAATTCCATTGAAGACGAAAAAGTGGCAGTAAACCACACATCCAAAATTTCCAGAGGCACCTGGCAATAGTAGATGGCAATTAAGGTGTCAAGCAGCCTCATCATTTCCAGATTACCTGCATTGATTCAAGATTGGTTTCCATTTTTAGTCTTTGGATAATATTTGATCCCTTAAAATTTGTAACAGCTCCAGGATTGGGGAGGCTATTTAGTCTATAGAGTTGAATGTAACTAGGGGCCAAAGAGGGTAAGGCCTGAGAATAATTTGATTAGTTGGCCTGTGTATGAGCATTGTAAGCCTATGGGCAGTTTTATTAAGCATTTATTTATGACATTGAACATCCCTGTGAGTTATGCTATCAGATTATGATTTCTTCGTTTTCCATTCTGTTTTTCCCTCTTGCTTGAATGAGTTACAGCCATTGAGAATCAATGACTGTCCATAAACAATATATTCTTAAGAAGCAAGATTTTTTGTGATCTGCCTGTTGTTTGTGTGCTTTGTTCAAGTACCTGTCAAATCCATTTTGCAGAGAGAATCTTTGTTTGGTGGATGTTCTACTATTTGTCACATTCTCCATTCTTCTATCCATCATCATATAAGTATTTTATCTGATATGTATGCAGTTCACTGGCCTTCAATCTAATAGAGTGTTTACTTGACTCCATACCCAATGGTGATTCATTGATCTGCATTTAACTTATCCCTTTATTCTTTCTCTTTCACTTTACCTGATCCACCTTTTTTCAAAACCCAAAACACGTCCTTATTTATAAAATCATTGCAATAACTGAAGATGTGCTAGGATTGAACCTATAGAAGTCGTGGATAAACTTCTAGCATTATCACCCACACCAAAGCCTTTTGAAGTTTTCCAAGAGCCAAAATGGGTATCTTCATGTCTACATTTTGGGCTCCCTATAAAAATTTCACCTTCATCTTGGCCCCAGTTAACGAGCATGACCCATATATTTAAGTATAATCATCCAGTGTCCCTCAATGGAATTCTTGTATCCCTTGTCACCATGGACACACCTAAAATTTCATCTAATTTTGATTTGAAATGATACTCTTATGGACAAAACAAGTTTTTGGATGCATATTATTTTTGTAAATTGTATTTGTTTTGCTGATGTGGAAATCTGGATGAAATGGCATGCCATGTGGTTGATGATGTCCATGTTTCATCCCCCAATTCGACTATTTCATCATCCCCCTTCCCCTTCATTGACGATCAACTTATTTCTTTTCATTGACGATCGACGATTTCCTTTGCATCACCAAATTCCTTAGTTTGTAGAATTTTTCCGAACTTTGATCACTCCATCGATAATCAATGGTCTTCTTCCATCAATGATTTTCAAAAATAATACTTCAAAAGATTTCATTGAACCCCAATCCATTGACGATCGACAATTTCCTTCATCAACTATTTTCAAAATGGGCTACTTCATAATATTTCTCCGAACCTCGATCTTTTCATCAATGATCAGAGATTTCCTTCATCAACGATTTTCAAAAGGGATACTTCATAAGATTCACCAAACCTTGATCACTCCATCGACGATTGATGATTTCCTTTATCAACAATTTTAAAAAAGGGATACTTCATAATATTTTTTTCAATCCCGATCGCTCCATTGACGATCAACGATTTCCTTCATCAATGATTTTAAAAAAGGGCTACTTTGCATAATTTCGCTGAAACCTAATCGCTTCATCTATGACTAGAGAAATTCCTTTCACATTGTTGAACTCATTTAACTTTGAAATTTTTGTTCAAATCCATGATGGTTTTGGACCGTTAATCTTAAGATAAAACGAGATCTTAGCCGTTGATTCTCCAACCTTTGTCAAACTTCATTAATCTTGTAAATGAATCTCAACCATTGATCTACTAAACTTTGTCAAACCCCGAAGATGAATCTCGACTGTCGATCTTCGATTGGTAATTTTATTCCACCTTTCTCCATCGACAATCAACGATTTCTTCTAAGTTTTTGTTCAAACTTCACCCAAACTCATTGAACTATGAAAACTTAGAAGTTTTTTTCCAATCTAGGATGAATTTGGGTCATTGATCTCAAAATAAAAAGTAATCTCGACCATTGATTAATCAAACTTTATTATATGAACCTTCCCTTTTTCCACCATGGACCTTGTTAGTTCATGTCATCGGTATAGTCCACATCATCATATGTATGGAATTTTCAAAAATTCCAAAAATTATAACAATTTTGTTTGAAAGTTAATATTTTTTTCTAAAGTTTTCTTCGATGGACTACACAAATTTTGACCAAACGAGAAACGAATCTCAATCGTTGATTGTCAAATCGAATGCGAACTAGGCCATCGATTTTACTAACTCCTCAGTTTCCTTTAAAAAAATATAATTCAACCTTCCAKTTCAAATTTAACTCTGCAACTTGCAGATCGATGCCATCTATAATCTCCTCAACCATTATGAATGCAAATTTGACTTGAATTTTCTCAGAAATTTGAGATTTTCACTTCAGGTTCACAAATTTCCCCAAATCTGTCATAAATGAAAACTATACAACAAAACATTTACCAAATTCACACTGGTCCTTGGCCTATACAGGTTTGATGTTGAATCATAAGTTCTGATACCACTTTGTAGTGTTCCCCACTACTAAACCCATACATTTTTTAGTTTTTTGATACCAATTAAATTAAATGCAACAACAAGATAAATATGTATGTGGCTAGCATAAATATCTACAGCCATGCATGCAATTCCATTTAAATTCACATATCAACAAACTTATTTATGTACAATATGTTAAAACATCTATGTATCTAACAAAATTATTAAAATATAAATGCAACAAATTATCATTCACACAAAAACATATACATGCTAAAAAACTCAGAGTAAACATACAACAATCAAAACCCATAATAAAAAAATGAGACAGAGATAAATCGATTCTTTTTCATTGAACACACAACCAACTGTAGGGGATAGATATTCCACCCAACAATAGATTTGTTGCTCCAAATCTCAACAACAAATCACCCCTGAGCTAGGGTTACAAATCCACAAGAAAGGGTGACTCTCCACTATCCACTCACAACCCAAGTTTTACCCACACAAACTAATGTTTCCTACAACTATCCCAATCCTCGATCTCTCTTCCCCTGAGCTTGCACAACCCAAGGAATGGGTGTTATGATATTTAGACACTTAGGTGTTAGTTAAGATCAACTTGATCTAATGTGTCATTAGGTAAACGTGTATTTCTTAGTGTGTTTCTTTAGGATGCATTAGTACTATGCATTTGTAGTTAGGTAATCTAACAGTCACGATATGTTCCCGACATAGAGTGATATGACGATTCATATTATCCTTGATCTTAATGACTATATTCATCCATTGCTTAACACATTATTGGTCCATGATCTCTATTTAAAAAGCATGGATGGTTATTTTTCGATGATCAATTGTGAGAAACTCTCTTGTAAATATCTCCGTAATATTTTTCTTTTGCATTAATAAATTTATCCAAGTGGCCACGTTGGCTGGGGCCGTGGATGTTTCCCCGTTAGTGTGTTGATATCAAAACATCAGTGTGTTGATATTTAATATTTTTTTGTGAGTGGTTACTTAAGGTGTTCATCATTTTTTGGAATACCCATGTTATTGAACATGGTATGAGATCACATTTGAAGACACACTCTTGTTGTAGATCGAGATCGTGAAGCCGTGTTGCCACATCTGTGGCTTCTTCCATTTTTGTACACTTCTACGATAAGAAGACTATTTCATTACGTCTGGAGCACTCATTTCATTAAGGAACGATTTTTGTTTCACTCAAAAAGGTTTATGTTTACCCAAGGTACGACCATTTTAGTCAAATCCGAAGGTATAAATCCAGAATACACCCTTTTTAATTTTTTGCAAAGATAATATTTAAGTTTCATTTAATTTTTCTATTTTTTAGTTCGGGGTTGCTTCTCTTTTATATCTACATATTCTATTTTCCTTGTTCCCTTTGTGATATTGGAAAATTAGAAACAAAGTGGAAAGGTTTTTCCTGTCCGTGTATGCTGTTTTTTGTGCGTTGTGTGCGATCTTGGTAAATTAAAAACAAAGAGAAATTTTCATTTTTTCGGGTAAGCTAACCAAGATCTAACCCTTGTTGCCATTGTGAAACATTTTTTTTTCTTGTGTGAAAATAGTTTTTTATGAGCACATTCTCCAAGGCTGTCTTCAACAATAACAACACCAACAATCCTCCTTCTAAACAATATAATATGTTTTACACTAGCTCACTTGGTTAAAAGTTGCTTTATTAATTAAGAGGTCTTGAGTTCAAGTCTCTTTTTTGTTACTTTTTTTTGAAAAAGTTCATGCATCCATTGTAAAATGTATTTCACTTAAATTATAAAGGTGAATCACTATAAGTAGCTTTAATATTTTATTTTAAGTTATTTATTTTGCATGTAACTTTCATTTTTAAAGTAACTTCATTGTAAAAGTGATCCCCACTTATTCTGTAAAAGTGGGTCACTTCATAAGAAACTTATTTGTAAAAGTGAGGTTATTAGGAGGGGTATCACCACGTGGACCAATTTCTACTTGCCACATGGCTCTTTTTTTACCGTTTTTGCCTTTTTTCAAAAGGGTATAACTTTCACATCTAAAGTCTGTTTTCAACGCTTTTTTTTAAAAAAATCTATTTTTTTGAGATCTTTCCATCCAGACCATCGGTTTCATCTTTATTTTTTAATATCTTGATTTAACATCTCCCGTTGATATTTTTCTTACTAGTACCAACTACTTCTCATGGAAATCCCATATGGAGGATGTATTAAGAAGTAAAGGATTGTACCAGATTACCTTGGGGAAAAAAATAGAACTCACTGATGATGAAAAAAAAGTCAAATGGGTAAATAAGAATGACGAAGCATGTGGACTGATCAAAATATTAGTCTCTCCTGATTCAAGGTTTCACCTTCAAGGAAATGATGACCCTGATGATTCTTGGAAAAATATTGAAGCTATGTTTGTTAAACACAATATTATTTGAGCCCACTAGTTGGAGAATCAGTTAATGAGTTTAAGTCAAATGATTTTCCTTTCATTGAATATTACTTATCTAAGTCAAAAACACTTAGAATCTTATGTATAGAATGCAAAATAGATATGTTGGAAGATCGATGCATATATTTCATTATTTATAATCTTGGTAGTGCATATTCTATTTTTGTATCTACTTTTTATGCCACTAGAGAAGCTCTAGGGACTGCTTATAAAAAAACCTCTCTTGATTCCTTTTGTGATGCTCTGATTCGAGAGAAAGATAATCTTCTACAACTTGGATTTATTAGCACTGTTGGTACCTCCAAGAATCCCAAGAAGCAACATCCTCACCACAACAATAAGAAAAATAAGGGTCCCAAACCTTCTCAACCAGCTTCCGCTCCTAATGGTGACAAAGGAGAAAAATATAAAAGTAAGAAGACTGGAAAACATTGCAACTTTTGTGGGAAATATGGTCACGATGAGTCCAAATGTTTTAAGAAAACAACGATTAAGAAGAAAAACATCAATATTGATTTTTTTTTCTTCTTCTTCTTCTCATGGACATGCACTTTCTGCTTATGGTTTCTCCTTCAATTCAATTTATACTTCTTCTTATGATGAGTGGCTTATTGATTCTGGAGCATCTTATCATATGGCTAAGGAAAAAGCCATATTTTTTGCTCTAACTGAATATAACACCAAGAAAATATTTTGTGTTGATGATAAATCTTTTAGCGTTGTAGGTTCTGCAACAATTCAGGTAGATAATGTTCATTTCAATGATGTATTATGTGTTCCAAGTCTTTCCCGCAACCTTCTATCAGTATATCAAATCACTCATTCAGGGGAAGGTAAAACGTAGAGTTTTCCCCTCACCAAGTTACAATCAAGGATATAAAATATCTTAAGCATGTTCACGCAACTAGAATTGTTGATTATATTACTAGGTTGTACAACTTTGAAAACTTTGGGTCATCATATTTTCCATCAGTTTTTGTTGCTCATAACGATGACTTGAACAAACTTTGGCATGAGCGGTTTGGTCATATAAACTTCACTCATTGCAACAACTACATAATCAATATATGGTGAATGGTCTTCCTCTTGTTTTTTGTAGAGATTGTTTTTGTGCCGATTGTGTTCTCGAAAAAGATCATTAGGAATTTTTTGACAAATGTGCCTCTTGGCATGCCTCGACCACTTTGCATCTTGTTCATAGTGACTTATGTGGTCCACTTTCTTCTCCTTATTTTTTTGGGTGCAAGTATTTCTTAACTTTCATCGATGAATTTTCTAGACGTACTTGGGTTTACTTCTTAAAACTTAAAAAAAAAAGTGTTTGACAAGTTCTTGGCCTACAAGGCCCTTGTAGAAAAGTAATATGGACATCAAATTCAAAGGTTAAGAACAAATAATGGAGAAGAATATGTGAACACTAAATTTACAAGTTGTTGCATTATACATGGCATCCAAATGCAACACATTGTTCCCTATACACCACAGAAAAATGATGTTATTGAGAAAAAGATCCACATATTAAAATAAATGATTAATTGTATGATCCAATCTAAGGGATTATGTCTAAAGTATTGGGTGGAAGCCATTAATTGTGCAAATTAGTAAATCACACTCCCACAAAGGATCTAAACAATATATCACTGGAAGAAGAATGGAATAAAATTAAGCTATATGTATGTCACTTATGTGTATTTGGAAATGTAGCATGGGCTTACATTCCCATTGAGAAAATGAATGCATTGCAGCCTAAAAGTGAGAAGTGTATATTTGTTGGTTATTCTGAAGATATCAAAGGTTACAAACTTCTTCAGTCTCATTGTAATGAAATTATTATTAGAAAATATGTTAAATTTGATGAAAATTTCTTGGCCTACGATCCTAATTCAAGGTTTGTGCCTTCTTCAGCCTACAATCCATCTTTAGTTTTTGTGCCTTCTTCTATTCCCATTCTTATTTTTTCTTCTTCAGATGATGACAATGAGGATGAAAATATACCTCCTCCTGCTTACCTTGCTCTATATGAGTCCATTTAACCTGATCTTTCACCATCACCACCGCTTCCTAGATGGGTCCATTCAACATGAGAAGCAACTGGTGATATTCCATGTGATCCTTCACATCAACATCAAACATGTTCAAAATTCCAATGAGCCTCTTCTCTTTTGGCTCAAGTTTCAGAGACCTATGATCCAGAGACATTTGCAGAAGCTTCATGTCATCCAGATTGGGATACAAAAATGAATGAAGAGTATCAATATTTAATGGCGAATGATACTTGGGATATTGTACCTCTTCCAAAATGAAGAAAAATTGTCAGGCATAAATGGTTCTACATAACTAAGTATGCATCAGATGGAAGTGTTGAAAAACAAAAGTCTTGGTTGGTTGCCAAAGGATTTTCCCAAGTTGAAGGAATTGACTATAATAAAACCTTTTCCCCTCTAGCCAAAATGAATTCCATCCACCTTATTCTATCCCTTCCATCCTCACATGAATGGGAGGTCCATCGGATGGATGTCAAATCCATCTTTATGCATGGGTATTTTCAAGAGGAAATCTACATGGAACAACCTCCTGGCTATGTCCAAAATGATTCCATCCTTGTTTTTCGCCTTCATAAATATCTTTATGGTCTATACAAAGAAGGTAGGAAGCCATCTCATAATCGTTGTTCTTTATGTTGATGATATTATTCTCATTGGTAGTGACCCAAAAATTTTAAACCATGTGAAAACCAACCTTAAGAATAAATTTGAAATGATAGACTTAGGAGTTGTTCACTATTTCCTTGGCCTCCAAGTTTTGCAAACCAAGGAAGGATTTTTTTTTTACCAGTCTAAGTATGCTTATGACCTTCTTCACCACTTTCACATGGAAGATTCAAAACCATCCCCTTCTCCCTTCCAGTCCAGAGTAAAAAAAAATTCCACTTGTACTTCTCTTGATGTTGATCCCACTTCATACTGTCAGTTAGTTGCTATCCTCTTATAGTTGATTCATACCCATCCAAAAATTTCCTTTGTTGTTAGTATTGTTTCCCGGTATATGCAAACACCCCATCAAAGCCATTGTAAAGAAACTAAGAGGATACTTCGGTATGTTCGGGGTATAGTTCAGTTTGGGATACATTACAGTTCAAGGGGGAATCCTTTATTGGTTGGTTTCATTGATTCGGATTGGGTTGTCAAACTTGATGATCAAAATTCTGTTGTAGGTTATGTTTTTCAGCCTTAGTTCAGGACCTGTCACTTGGGTCTGTAAGAAACAACATGTTATTTCTCTTTCTTCAGTAGAAATAGAGTATCGAGCAATGATTAATTCAATTCAAGAAGCCTTGTGGCTTCAATAGATCCTTTCAGAGTTTGGATTCCAACAACAACATCCGACCAACCTCTGGTGCAACAATTAAAGTGCCATCAAGTTTTCCAAAGATCAGTTTTAGCATCAACGCAACAAACACATCGATATACACATGCACTTCATTAGAAGGATCACTCATGATCGATTTATTGAAATGCTCTTCTTATAGAAGATCAAGTTGCATAAATTTTCACAAAGTCTCTTACATAAGAGAATTTTTCCAAACTTCAATATTTGTTACGAGTTTAGGAAGTTGTCATTAAGGGGGGATAGTATCTAATGCATCCTTCCTTCTCCTATTATGTATCCTTTGTAAATCCTTCAATCCTATCCCCGATTTCTTTTAGGGGGGGATGTTAGGATATTTAGACACTTGGAGCTAGTTAAAATCAACTTGGTCTAATGTGTTGTTAGGTAAAATTTTGTTTCTTATTTTGTTTCTTTAGTATGGCTTATTATGCATTTGTAGTTAGGTAGTACGAAAGTCATGATATGTTCCTGACATAGAGTGATCCGATGATTCATATTCTCCTTGATCTTAACGGTTACATTGATCTATGGTTTAACACTTGATTGGTACATGATCTCTATTTAAAGAGCATAGAGGGTCATTTTATGATGATCAATTGTGAGAAACTCTCATGTAAATCTCTCTGTAATAAGTTTCTTTTTCATTAATAAATTTATCCAAGTGGCCATGTTGGTTGGGGCCATAGATGTTTCCTCGTAGTGGTTTTACCATGTCAAAACACCGGTGTGTTGATATTTGATATGGTTTTGTGAGTGGTTACTAAAGGTGTTCATCCTCTATTGAAATACCTATGTTGTCGAACAATGGGAACCCCCTTCACTGCACACAATCCCTCATTCTTTCCCACTTCCCTCAAGGGTTCCAACACAAGTTGGATAGGAATCTCTTTTACTGGGGACTCTAGCAATGTCAGTTGCAAGGATAAACTCACATCGACAAGCTTACTCCTGTAGGGTAATTTATCTCACGAAATCTCACTCTACATACCTAACAAATTTCTTCTTCATGCATTGCATCCCTAAAAAAACTACCATGCATGCCCACTATGGATGCCTTCAACCTCCAACACTTTGCACCCCCTTGTTGTCCCTAAAATTGGTTGTAAAAAATATCTACCATACCCATTCAAATTAAAATTTTTCCCATGCATGTTTACTCCCACATTCCCAACTGTTGAATATAATCAACCCCCATGCTCTCATAACTATGGGATTCAAATTTTTAGACCAACCCTCTTACATTTGTTCAATTATTGGCTTGGGGAACACTCAAACATAAAATATAAGGTTTATACAGAATAATAAAATTATGAAAGGTGGGTTGGGATTAATACCCATGAATAATTCCACCTTGGACCGCCTCTTACACCTTCCCCTCTTGTGTAAACTAATCCTCCATTACTTTGTCCATGTCCATTAGTATCCATCATTACATTTTATTTATTATCATTATATACAATGTTTACATATTACGTATTCAATCTCGTGGCCATACATCGTAATTTACATTACATATCTCTAATTTGGGGATTAAAAATGGGGATGTTACACAACTTATCATTTTTATTTCATTTATTTTATTTTATTTTGTCTCTTCACCTATAGATATTTTATCTTTATTTTTCTTAGGTTTGCACATTTATTCACTAGACCTTGCTAGATGACATTTGAAATGTCAAATCATATGCAGGAAGTGTTTTTTTTATATGGACGAGATGAAAATGGAAGGCCCAAATGGAAAAGGTTAAGAAATGGATTACCCTATTCAACTTAGAAAATTGGTAGTACTATGTGGCCTAGGACATGACACACCTTCCTAAAGGAAATTGTGTCTCCCCATGGTAATGCGAGACAAAATAATAAAGCATTTAATGTTAATAAGAGTTACTAGTTCATACCAATGTGCATCACTTTCACGACAAGGTTAGAAACCATCACACCACTTCTAAGCAAGCAACCAATGCATGCAATCATAGCACGTGAATTGAAGTAAAGTCATAATGGAGTATCATTTGTAAAGCACATATAAAGTGAAGGGAACATGAACTAGTATATCACTATAGAGATGTCAAAATAAATCATGTGTATTTGATGGATAGTGGAAGGGTAGGTCTTAATTTGAAGCGATGAGAAGAAAGATATCATCAATGCAACATCACCACACTCAAGAAAGTGTGTCTCTAAATGTAGTTTTCATCAAGGGAAATATGGGTTAACCCCCATTTACATTGGTTCCATTTTTGGAATGATTGATTCCCATCCATCATTCCCTAATTCAAGTTTTAGAGGTTTTTCAACATCCGAGATAATAAGGATAAGCATGTGAAACTTGTCATTTTGGTGTTGAGGCAAAGAGAACTAGTAATCTTGATTCTCTCTACACTCATTAATTTCTTGAACAAAACTATGACAAGGTCTCCCCTTTGGGCACTAGGAATATCTAGAGCACGATGAATATGGAGGGGACTCACTACTCATGGTAAATGGTGTACAACTCATTGATCCATTAGTTACCCAAAATCTAATATGAATGCATCACATCTAACTCCTTTTGTACCCAAAGAAAAATTCACATGTATAACTTTGCGTGTATTAGATATTTATCAAATGAGGTAAAGATCCTAGAACAATGATATTTATTTATGATTGCATCATTTCATATTTTTCTAGATGAGAAAAAAAACTTCCATTTTGATACATTGCGACATAACAAAAAACTCCATAGGCCAAGGGAGTTTATCTCCTAACATTACATATTTCCAAGTAATGGATGTGGTGTAGCATTCCTAGACCCATGTTAGGCGATGCCACATGAAATTTACGAGTTCTAATACCATTTTAATTAGATGATAATGCTCTACAATGCACAAATTAATGCAGAATAACAACAAGTATATATATACAACATATAAAGGAAAAACATATGAAAATAAATGCATAAATATTAACACAACACATAAATTAACAAATAATAGAAACTTATCTTTGGTAAAAAGAACACCTACTACGTGTTGACCTACCATGTTCCTCCCAGCCTTAGAACACACTGGTCATAACTCTTAGCAGTGTTTCACCCCCAAGATGGGGTTAAAACTCCACTCGGGTACAAGAATCCTAACCAGGATAAGGTCTCTTAGACAACAAGAAAATCTGACTCAAGTGCCAAATCTAGCAAACAACCTATAGTCCCTCATTCCCCACATGCATGTCCCACCACAAAAATGTCCCCCTTCTCTACTCAACAGTCCTTCGACTACCCCACTTCCCTTCCGAGGATTTAACAACAGGCCTGATAGGAAGTATCAGAGCCTTGTAGTTGTAGCTTGTCACCTTGGGAATCAATTCCCCAATAGTTCTGTCACTTGGAGAAAATTCTCACGGGCTTGATAACCTACTTCTTCAATATCCCATGGGCCTAAAAACCTGCCTCTTCAGTAGAATTCCAAAGATTTCCATGGTACAGGTACAGGTACAAGTGATGGCAGCATGAAGGTACAATTGACAATAGTAAGGTGTGGTGAGAATGATGATCCAATGATAGGAAATGAACTAAGTCTCCTAAAAATTATGTGCATGCTTCATAAATTGACGCTTGTCATGTTGGGAACTACACGGGTCCCCAACATGGACCCACCACATGGTGATACATTTATCCCTTAGAGACTTAGGATAAAATGAATTATCCCATACTTTAAACTTGAGGAATATTAATATAATATTCCTTTTTGGATTAATCCCCCTTAGCTTAGCCCCTTTCCTAGACTCTTAGCCCCTCTTTCCCATTCTAGTGGATTTTATCCCCCCATACTCTTTTACTTGGTTGGTCTACAACAATGATTTGTTTTCATTAAAAATTGAGTGTGATTACATTTTACAAATATTAGATCACTTGCCTTTTAGCTTCTGGCTCTCTAGCCTAATAACCACATAGACACTCTGGCCTCAAAATACATATATACAAAGGCACTCCGAACCCAAAGTATCCCGCCTCACCAACCTATATGTACAATTACATTATATTTACAATTTGGGGTTTAGCCTAAGGGTATTACATTCCCCTCCCTCTTATTTATGTATTGTCCTCAGTGCATTATATAGACATTTACAATAAAAAATTTAAAAGTATTCAAAAATATGTGGGAATTTTGCCCGCATAGCATCCTCGTGCTCCCAAGTTTCATCCTTAAGAATGTACTGGGTCTATTGGACCTTTACTATCCCTATGTATTGATTCCAGAGATGCTTGATCTTCTGGTCTAATATGAAAACCTGTTGCACTTGAAAGTCACCTTTTGGCTCCACCTGAATCACATTCCAATTAATGAAATGATTAATATCAGGTACACACTTTTTAAACAAATATACATGGAATACATTATGAATACACATGGATGCAGGTAGTGCAAGCATGTATGTAACAAGACCAATCCTCTCTAGGATTTCAAATGACCCACAATAACATGCTGCCAACTTTGAAAAATTTCCCAACTTTAGGGAACTTCTCTTGGAATTTACTTTTAAGAACACATGGTCACCCAATTTACACTCTCTCTGAGTTCTTCCTTTATCAACATAAATTTTTGGCATGTCTTGGGAAGCCTTTAGATTATGTTTTATTTTCACCATCTGCTCTTCCATTTCCCTGAGTAATTTTGGCCCAGCCACTTCTCTGTCTGTTGGGTTGTCCCAACTCACTGGTGTGTTGCACTTTCTTCCATAAAGTGCCTCAAATGGGCTCATCTTTAGAGATTCTTGATACCCATTTTTGTTAGGAAACTCAACCAAATGTAAATAATCCTCCTATTTTATGGTTTATCCATCATGTACATCCTTAGCATGTCCTCGATCACTTGGTTGACCCTCTTTGTTTTCCCATCTGACTTTGGATGATATGTTGTTCTAAAGTTCATATTTGTTCCAAATCCTTTGAATAATCCTTTCCAAAAATTTGATGTAAATTTTGGATCTCCGTCAGATACAATTGTCTTAGGCACACCATGTAGCCTAGCAATTTCTCTCATATAAATATCAACAATGCTAGTTGCCTTGTGAGTGAGCTTCACTAGAATAAAGTGGGAAACTTTAGTAATTTTATCCACCATTACCATGATATAATCATGTTTATTGT
Source organism: Picea glauca (assembly GCA_000966675.3). Classification (NCBI taxonomy): domain Eukaryota; kingdom Viridiplantae; phylum Streptophyta; class Pinopsida; order Pinales; family Pinaceae; genus Picea; species Picea glauca. Next base: position 782,008 of record JZKD02S0924447.1, on the reverse strand, counting down.
TTGTTTTGGGCAGTTAAGTGATGAAATCCATTGTTACAACTTCCCATTTCCACTCAGGAATGGGCAATGGCTATAGAAAACTAGCCCAGTGTCTGTGCCCAACTTTTATCTTTTGGCATTCCAAACACCTGGCAATAAAATCGACCACTTCTGTCTTCATACATGGCTAATAATATTGGCTCTTGACAGCTGCAATAGTTTTTTGGTAACCTGGGTGCCTAGCATAGGGCACATTGTTCATTTATTTTAATATCAAAATTTTCAATTCCTGAGAATTTGGCACATAAAGCCTTCCCTTGTACATGCGAATTTCATCCTTTTCCAGCTTATAGTCTTTCATTGTCTGCTGCAAATTACCTTGTTCAATTTTTTCCTTTATTTCCATGTACTGTTGGTTTGATTTTGTAGCCTCTAAAATTCTTCCTTTCAAATCTGATTTGTACATGCTAATGGATATAACATGCATATCATGCATCGTCCTACTGTTAGAATATAGAATATGGTGTGCTCGTCTTACCATTGACGATACCTTCATCACCCAACCATAGGCCGAAGCCTCCCTCCGAGCACCTTAACCTTGACTGAGAATTCCTTCGGAAGCAAACCCTACGCTAGATAGCCAAAAAAAGGGTAGCGCACCTCTCTCCAAGGATAGTACAACACAAAACACTGATCAGATAGTCCCAAATCCTAGCCAAGAGATATTCAAGCCAATACTAAAAACTTGTTGTTGTTGCAGCTGCACCAACATCTCTCCTCCAAACCTGCGCACAAGACTGCAACTGCAGTGCGCACCAAACTGGGAACTGCAATTCTGAGATACTGTCAAATGAGAATTGGTGCCCTGTATTTATAGTGGTTCTGCTAGTTTTGCTGGGGCTGACTTCTCCTTCCGGGTATGTGTCTGTTCAGTATATTATTATTATTTCTGGCCGACTTCTTCTCATGGAGGCTAATAGCCTAATATAAATTATCTTCTTTAGCCGACAAGGCTTCTAGGGTTATTAGCCAACTCATTAGGGTTTCTCTTGCTTCCCAGAGTCTTCTATTCTCATCAGGTTCACATGTGGAGGTAAATACCTCTCGCAGCTACCATAATATTAACACTTCCTCCTAGCTAGAGAGGTATTTACAGGTAATGGACTTGAGCACAAAAACATATCATTTACCCGGTAGCATCAATATAGTCATCTAGACTATTTCATGACTAGATCATGAGCATTACCATCACCATCAACTGCATCAACTCTCGAAACCACACTTCATCTGAGTAATTAGATATGATGTTGGATAAGTCACTCTCACCATAGAGTGATACAAGAGGAGTAAAAGTTCTGAACTATTTTCCGTCTGGAAAATTTATGTTCATCATCCATCTGAATGATCATTATCTCCAAGAAACTGGTGATAGTCTTCAAGGAAATTAGAACAAGGATAGAGCACAACTGTGTCTATTCATAGTAGTACATAACTACAATCCAGTGGTTCACTACCACATCAAGTAACACACAAGCACTTGATCAGTAACGTATGGTTGCGAACAATGAAACATATTCATCACAGTAGTCCTCATCTACTATCATACAGTCTTCATAACAAACATCTGATAGCATCCTGCATAGAAACAATGTTATGATATAAACCGATTTCTCTGGGCCAATCTTTCACTCACATCTGTGAGCTCTGAAAGAATATCTGCCATAGTCTTCTTCATCTACTATCATATAATCTTCATAACAAACATCTGATAGCAATCTGCACAGAAACAATGTTATGATATAGATTGAATTATCTGGGCCAATCTTTCACTCACATATGTGAGCTCTGAAAGAATATCTGCCTCACGAACAATGGAACATATCCACCACAGTAGTATATCTCAACTTTCTGGAGACAAGTAGTCTCCATAACAATCATCTGATGTCATCCTGCATAGAAAAATATTGTTAAAGATAAATTGAATCCTATGGGACAATCTTTCACTCACGTTTGTGAGATCTGAAAGAATATTTTCCCTCGTCAACAATGGGATATTTTCCCTATTCTTCACAAACAAGAAAGAAGTATTGTCTCTGATTTCTAAGTCTGGACCATTTCTCACCCTGGGCCATTCTTCCTAAACTAATCAAAGTGCACCCTAGACAGAATGTATAAACCTTAAGAAATGTTTGGACCATTCCCCACCCTGGGACATTCCTCCTACACTAATTAAAGTGCACCCTGGAGAGAATATATAAACCCTAAGGAATGAATATCCCTGATTGTTGAGCCTGGACTATTCCCCACCCTGGG
>JZKD02S0924447.1:723243-765697 GCA_000966675.3 Picea glauca | reverse complement strand
AAATTACATAGTAAATCACACCCCCACAAAGGCTCTAAACAATATATCACCGGAAGAAGAATGGAATAAAATTAAGCTATAAGTATGTCATTTCTGTGTATTTGGAAATGTAGCATGGGCTTACATTCCCGATGAGAAAAGGAAAGCATTGTAGCCTAAAAGTGAGAAGTGTATATTTGTTGGTTATTATGAAGATTTCAAAGGTTACAAACTTCTTCAGTCTCATTGTAATGAAATTATTATTAGAATATGTGTTAAATTTGATGAAAATATCTTGGCCTGCAAGCCTAATTGAACGTTTGTGCCTTCTTTGGCCTACGATCCATCTTTGGTTTTTGTGCCTTCTTCTATTCCCATTCTAATTTTTTCTTCTTCAGATGATGACATTGAGGAAGAAAATCCACCTCCTCCTACTTACCTTGCTCTATATGAGTCCATTGAACCTGAACTTTCACCATCACCATCGCTTCCTAGATGGGTCCATTCAACACGAGAAGAAACTGGTGATCTTGCACGTGATCCTTTGGATCAACATCAGACATGTTCAAAGTTCCAATGAGCCTCTTCTCTTTTGGCTCAAGTTTCAGAGACTCATGATCTAGAGACATTTGCAGAATCTTCATGTCATCCATATTGGGATACAATAATGAATGAAGAGTATCAATATTTAATGGCGAACGATAGTTGGGATATTGTACCTCTTCCAAAATGAAGAAAAATTGTCAGGTGTAAATGGTTCTACATAACTAAGTATGCATTATATGGAAGTGTTGAAATACAAAAGGCTTGTTTGGTTGCCAAAGGATTTTCCTAAGTTGAAGGAATTGACTATAATGAAACCTTTTCCCCTGTAGCCAAAATGAATTCCATCCACCTTGTTCTATCTCTTGCAGCCTCACATGAATGGGAGGTCCATCGGATGGATGTCAAATCTAGCTTCTTGCATGGGGATTTTCAAGAAGAAATCTACATGGAACAACCTCTTGGCTATGTCCAAAATGGTTCCATCCTTGTTTTTCGCCTTAATAACTATCTTTATGGCCTTAAGCAAGCTCCTCGAGCTTGGTATTCCAAAATGGACAACTTTCTTCTTGATACCAACTTTTCTAGATGTCATTCCGACCCTAATGTCTATACCAAGAAAGTAGGAAGCCATCTCATAATCCTTTCTCTTTATGTTGATGATCTTATTCTCATTGGTAGTGACCCAAAACTTTTAAACCATGTGAAAACCAACCTTAAGAATAAATTTGAAATCATAGCCTTAGAAGTTTTTCACTATTTCCTTGGCCGCCAAGTTTTGCAAACCAAGGAAAGAATTTGTTTTTACTAGTCTAGGTATTCTTATGACCTTCTTCACCACTTTCACATGGAAGATTCAAAACCATCTGCTTCTCACTTCTAGTCCAGAGTAAAAATTGTTGCCACTTGTTCTTCTCTTTATGTTGATCCCACTTCATACCGTTAGTTAGTTGGTAGCCTCTTATAGTTGATTCATACCCATCCTGATTTTTCCTTTGTTGTTAGTCTTGTTGCCTAGTATATGAAAACACCCCATCAAATCCATTGTAAAGAAACTAAGAGGATACTTCAGTATGTTTGGGGTATAGTTCAGTTTGGGATACATTAAAGTTCAAGGGGGACTCCCTTATTGGTTGGCTTCATTGATTCAAATTGGGTTGTCGAAGTTGATGATCAAAATTCTATTGTAGGTTATGTTTTTCAGCCTTAGTTCAGGACCTATCACTTGGGTCTGTAAGAAACAACATGTTATTTCTCCTTTTTCAATAGAAGTAGAGTATCGAGAAATGATTAATTCTAGTCAGGAAGCCTTGTGGCTTCGATAGATCCTTTCAGAGTTTGGATTCCAACAACAACATACGACCAACCTCTAGTGCAACAATTAAAGTGCCATCAAGTTTTCCAAAGATCAGTTTTAGCGTCAACGCAACAAACACATCGATATACACATGCACTTCATTAAAAAGATCACTCATGATTGAGTTATTGAAGTGCTCTTTTTATAGAAGATCAAGTTGCATAAATTTTCACAAAGTCTCTTACATAAGCGAATTTTTCCAAACTTCAATATTTGTTAGGAGTTTAGGAAGTTTTCATTAAGGGGGGATAGTATCTAATGCCTCCTTCCTTCTCCTATTGTGTATCCTTTGTAAATCCTTCAATCCTATCCCCAATTTTTTTTAGGTGGGGATGTTAGGATATTTAGACACTTAGGAGTTAGTTAAAATCAATTTGGTCTAATGTGTTGTTAGGTGAAGGTTTGATTCTTAGTGTGTTTCATTAGTATGGCTTAGTATGCATTTGTAGTTAGGTAATACGAAAGTCATGATATGTTCCTGACATAGAGTGATCCAACGATTCATATTCTCCTTGATCTTAATGGTTACATTGATCTATGGTTTAACACTTGATTGGTACATGATATCTATTTAAAGAGCATGGAGGGTCATTTTCTGATGATCAATTGCGAGAAACTCTCTTGTAAATCTCTCTGTAATAATTTTTTTTTTCATTAATAAATTTCTCCAAGTGGCCACTTGGTTGGGGCCATAGATGTTTCCTCATAGGGATTTTACCATGTCAAAACATCGGTGTGTTGATATTTGATATGGTTTTGTGAGTGATTACTAAAGGTGTTCATCCTCTGTTGGAATACCTATGTTTTCAAACAATGGGAACCCCCTTCACTGCACACAATCCCTCATTCCTTCAAACTTCCCTCAAGGGTTCCAACACAACTTGGATAGGAATCTCTTTTGCTGGGGACTCTAGGGATGTCAATTGCAAGGAAAAACTCACATCAACAAGATCACTCCCGTAGGGTAATTTCTCTCACAAAATATCACTCTACAGACCTAAAAAATTTCTTCTTCATGCATTGCAGCCCTAAAAAAATGACCATGCATGCCCACTATGGATGCCTTCAACCTCCAACACTTTGCACCCCTTTGTTTTCCCTAAAATTGGTTGCAAAAACTATCTACCATACCTATTCAAATTTCCATATTCCCCATGCATGTTTACTCCCACATTCCCAAATGTTGAATATACTCAACCCCCATGCTCTCATAACTATGAGATGCGAATTTCCAGACTAACCCTCTTACATTTGTTTAATTATTGGCTTGGGGAACACTCAAACATAAAATATAAGGTTTATATTGAATAATAAAATTACGAAAGGTGGGTTGGGATTAATACCCATGAATAATTACCCCTTGGACCCCCTGTTACACCTTCCCCTCTTGTGTAAACTAATCTTTCATTATTTCATCCATGTACATTAGTATCTGTTAGCACCAGAAGTCACCTCTGGATTGCGGCAGAGGTAATCCTAATACCCATCAGTTTTAATGTCACAATGAATGAATAAGGGTGGTCAAATGGGCTCAGACTCAAGAGAATATCACTTTAACTCAGAGTCCTAGACCAGTCAAAACATAAGCAAGTGAGGTCTTGATCTAAATCCAGTCAGGAATTTGAGTTTAAAATGAGCAGAGGGAAGACTTGGTGAGAAAATGTAAGAGTCTGTTATGGACATCCGGTCTTCCAACAGCCTAAGGAAGAAAAGCTTCAATAACAAGATCCTCTTGGACCCGAAGTTTTAGACACTAAGATATGCCTAACCGACATAGTTATAACAACATGATGATCAAACCTACATCACAATGATACTGTAAAAAATCGAGTTGATCCTCCAATTCCGAGCTACTTAGTGTAAGAATTAAAAGATAACACAGGAAACTAATTAAAACTGGTGAAAATATTGCAGTGATCTAACCTACATCACAACAACATAACTACCCTCGACTGGATCCTCCAATTTTGAGTGTTTTAACACAGTTTTTTACAGAGATACGGAAATAATATGAATTTCATTAAACAATAAGTCTCAAATACAGATGCATAACTAGAGGAACCAATGCTTCCTCAAAACTTTACAATACGGCAGCCTAGCTCAACCATCGACGACCCTTACAAAATATCAAAATTGAGTATAAATACTAGGAACTTCTCATGGCCCTCAAGGATACGATTGGACCACTGCATTCAAAGCTTTGCATTTCCTCCTTCTCCTATCAGACTGAACATGTTTTCCTCTGTCATACATGAAATTAAAATAGTATGGACTTTGCAAGAAAACACATTTATAGAGGATCTCTGGGCTGTCATCTAGCCGCCACGACCATCCTTTCTTACTTTCCATTAATGGGGTGAAAAGAGGCTTCAACCAACACCCCCTATTTCCATTAATTTCCTTCATTGGGATCGGGATGAGTTCTGACATCCATGAATTCCCTAGGTGGTGCCTTGAATTCTTCAAATCAATCTCGATGCTTTGAGCCCTACTTATCTTCTTCTGCAATCAATACATGCACTTTCAACCCTTTAGCGCAGGTCCTTTCCATCGTTCCACACAACCTTGGGCCATGGCCCTGTGCTTATCCCTTATAAAATTTCAGGGTTTCGCATTTTGGGAGTTTGAACTCCCCTTGATTTCAAAAATCTCGATGCCCAAAATCGCGAAAATGGCCTGTCTAGATCGATGATCGGATTTTTGTTGAACTTGACGGGAAGGATCATTTGCTCGAACAATCTCAACCACTCGTTTCTCTACAGGTGCCTTCCTTTTCTTTATGACTCTGCACCCATATGACTGCGGGTTGTGACCCTATACTTAACCAAATAACATTTTGCGACTTCGCATATCGGGAGTTCTCACTCCCCTTGATTCACAACATCACGATGCCCAAAATCATGAAATGGTCATATCCAGATCGACAGTCAGATTTGATCTAAAATTGACAGCCAGGATTGCTTCCCCGAAGACCCCATGTCACTAGATCTACGTGACAGGTGCTAATCTTCTTCCCAGACCTGCACACCATAGGGCCACGGGCTATGACCATGGGCCCAAACTTTGAGTGCTTCATGATTTCGCATGTCGGGAGTTTGCATTGTGCTCCATTCTCAAACCTTCGATATGCGAAATTGTGATTTTTCATTATCTACTGTCACATGCCCCTCTACTTTAGATGACCCAAATAAAATTGTCATTGTGGGACCACATACCATCGACACTGCTAGGAAGACTTTTCTTTGGCCTGGATCCTATGCCATGCGTCCCCTGGAATGAACAGCCCTGATTATTTTGTGATTTCGCATGTCACGAGTTTTCAGGACTCTCCCTCCTACTTTCCCGACTCATGAAATTGTGAAAAGATGACCCAATACTCCATATCTCTCCCTTGATCAAGGACTGCGATATTTTTGTGATTTCACGTTTCGGGAGTCTCTGATGTGATCGACTCTTGACCTACTGATTCATCAAATCACGACTATGATGATCGTGTGCCACATGTCCCTTTGAAATGAACGACCCAGATCTCACAATTTCCGGCCTTGGTCTGATGCTAAACTTTACACAACTCTATAATATCGATCGCCCGATGGCTATCGATCTAATTTATCTGATGGATCCGATGGCTGAGACTAAGCCTGTGATTGATGGCTTTTAACTGACCAGGTATGTGTGTGCCTTTGCATAATCACACCCCGACTTTGGATAAAAATGCATATGGTGGGTTTTTAAACCCCTTTTCTCACATTTGGTTACCCAATGGCGAACTTCAAAGGAAAAACATCCCCTTTCAAGAATAAATTCTAACATCAGGCTCCATGGGGGATAGAGTCCTCCCTGCGAGGCTCTAAGATATCCTTTTGCAGTTCCAGTCGCCTTCTATTGGGCTATGGAGTCAAGCTCAAAACACACTGCTGAAAATACAGGCCGAAAGTAAAAACAAAAATAAACACACATGCTTGAAGGAGATTATTTATGTACAGTCCTAAACTAATAAAATTTTACATAGTGCTAGGTGAAAGAAAACTTCCACCATATCCAATCAAGTAACTTCCCAAATGGAAGATCCTTTACTCTATCGGTGATCACTAATAGTTGATGCAACCACAATAGCGGAATGGTTACATCCTTTAGATTTCCTCCTAACGCTGAGGTCAGGATAAAGCTGGGTGGCTTCAAAACATGAAGGAAGTACAAATCCATGTACTCCTTCACAGGCTCATAGGTCAGATGGCGAACTCCTGAAAATTTGTAACACGAAGTCATCCCTGTTACGCAACTGCTCACACATGGTTGAATCTCTCTGGTAGGTACAGGAGGGTGATCAGTCGATACATGTTGACTAGTCTCAGGTGATGGCTACTCATTAATAGGTTCTGAATAGGAGATAAATTGCTCCTTCTACTGCTCCTCTGGTTCTTCTGGTTATTCTTCTTCGCTCTCCCAAGGATCAGATTCATAATCATCATAAACATGACCCATGGGAAAACTCTTCTCTTCATCTTGCTACTTAGTGTCTTCGGCAAGTCTAGGAGGGGTGATTTCCTCAAGACCATCTTGCTTAATGAACAGAGGATAAGGCCCAACAGTCTGTTCTTGGAAATCCTGCACATCCAGCTCAGAACTTGATTTGTAACTATCATATACAGGTTGGTCACTTCTCTGGTCGGTGAACTGTGATGTGGGGATTTGTTGCTCTTCGTCTCAATAATCCTCAAAGCTAGGGACAATAGGCCAAAGTGGAACGATCTCCCGATCCTTCTTTTTAGTAAACACGTCATGGGAAATATCGTGAAGAAAAAGAGAAGAATCCTCCTCCACAATGGCTCGTTCCTTTAAAACTGAGACAACAGGATTATGAGGGGCAAAAACTAATGTCTCTACCACCATGGAATATTGAATACTACCCTCATCAGTAGGTCCACCAAGAACAACAACTTCAAGAACTAGAAAATCCTCTGTATTTTCTTCAAAAAGGCAACAGTCATGATCTGCCTTCAACTCTTCTATCTCTACAGAGAGATATTCTACCAGCTCTGTCAACTCTCCTAGAGCATCCTCCTATTCATGGTCCTCGCCCTCACAGNGATGCCCAAAATCGCGAAAATGGCCTGTCTAGATCGATGATCGGATTTTTGTTGAACTTGACGGGAAGGATCATTTGCTCGAACAATCTCAGCCACTCGTTTTTCAACAGGTGCCTTCCTTTTCTTTATGGCTCTGCACCCATATGACTGCGGGTTGTGACCCTATACTTAACCAAATAACATTTTGCGACTTCGCATATCCGGAGTTCTCACTCCCCTTGATTCACAACATCGCGATGCCCAAAATCGTGAAATGGTCATATCCAGATCGACAATAAGATTTGATCTAAAATTGACAGCCAGGATTGCTTCCCCGAAGACCCCATGTCACTAGATCTACGTGACAGGTGCTAATCTTCTTCCCGGACCCGCACACCATAGGGCCACGGGCTATGACCATGGGCCCAAACTTTGAGTGCTTCGTGATTTCACGTGTCGGGAGTTTTCATTGTGCTCCATTCTCAAACCTTCGATATGCGAAATCGTGATTTTGCATTATCTACTGCCACATGCCCCTCTACTTTAGATGACCCAAATAAAATTGTCATTGTGGGACCACATACCATCGACACTGCTAGGAAGACTTTTCTTTGGCCTGGATCCTATGCCATGCGTCCCCTGGAATGAACAGCCCTGATTATTTTGTGATTTCGCATGTCACGAGTTTTCAGGACTCTCCCTCCTACTTTCCCGACTCATGAAATTGTGAAAAGATGACCCAATACTCCATATCTCTCCCTTGATCAAGGACTGCGATATTTTTGTGATTTCACGTTTCGGGAGTCTCTGATGTGATCGACTCTTGACCTACTGATTCATCAAATCACGACTATGATGATCGTGTGCCACATGTCCCTTTGAAATGAACGACCCAGATCTCACAATTTCCGGCCTTGGTCTGATGCTAAACTTTACACAACTCTATAATATCGATCGCCCGATGGCTATCGATCTAATTTATCTGATGGATCCGATGGCTGAGACTAAGCCTGTGATTGATGGCTTTTAACTGACCAGGTATGTGTGTGCCTTTGCATAATCACACCCCGACTTTGGATAAAAATGCATATGGTGGGTTTTTAAACCCCTTTTCTCACATTTGGTTACCCAATGGCGAACTTCAAAGGAAAAACATCCCCTTTCAAGAATAAATTCTAACATCAGGCTCCATGGGGGATAGAGTCCTCCCTGCGAGGCTCTAAGATATCCTTTTGCAGTTCCAGTCGCCTTCTATTGGGCTATGGAGTCAAGCTCAAAACACACTGCTGAAAATACAGGCCGAAAGTAAAAACAAAAATAAACACACATGCTTGAAGGAGATTATTTATGTACAGTCCTAAACTAATAAAATTTTACATAGTGCTAGGTGAAAGAAAACTTCCACCATATCCAATCAAGTAACTTCCCAAATGGAAGATCCTTTACTCTATCGGTGATCACTAATAGTTGATGCAACCACAATAGCGGAATGGTTACATCCTTTAGATTTCCTCCTAACGCTGAGGTCAGGATAAAGCTGGGTGGCTTCAAAACATGAAGGAAGTACAAATCCATGTACTCCTTCACAGGCTCATAGGTCAGATGGCGAACTCCTGAAAATTTGTAACACGAAGTCATCCCTGTTACGCAACTGCTCACACATGGTTGAATCTCTCTGGTAGGTACAGGAGGGTGATCAGTCGATACATGTTGACTAGTCTCAGGTGATGGCTACTCATTAATAGGTTCTGAATAGGAGATAAATTGCTCCTTCTACTGCTCCTCTGGTTCTTCTGGTTATTCTTCTTCGCTCTCCCAAGGATCAGATTCATAATCATCATAAACATGACCCATGGGAAAACTCTTCTCTTCATCTTGCTACTTAGTGTCTTCGGCAAGTCTAGGAGGGGTGATTTCCTCAAGACCATCTTGCTTAATGAACAGAGGATAAGGCCCAACAGTCTGTTCTTGGAAATCCTGCACATCCAGCTCAGAACTTGATTTGTAACTATCATATACAGGTTGGTCACTTCTCTGGTCGGTGAACTGTGATGTGGGGATTTGTTGCTCTTCGTCTCAATAATCCTCAAAGCTAGGGACAATAGGCCAAAGTGGAACGATCTCCCGATCCTTCTTTTTAGTAAACACGTCATGGGAAATATCGTGAAGAAAAAGAGAAGAATCCTCCTCCACAATGGCTCGTTCCTTTAAAACTGAGACAACAGGATTATGAGGGGCAAAAACTAATGTCTCTACCACCATGGAATATTGAATACTACCCTCATCAGTAGGTCCACCAAGAACAACAACTTCAAGAACTAGAAAATCCTCTGTATTTTCTTCAAAAAGGCAACAGTCATGATCTGCCTTCAACTCTTCTATCTCTACAGAGAGATATTCTACCAGCTCTGTCAACTCTCCTAGAGCATCCTCCTATTCATGGTCCTCGCCCTCACAGATTTCATAAGAATAATTCCTTTGACAGTGCCTATTGAAGGCTGCATGAAACTCTCTCACGGAGGAGATGCTAGCAATGGGTAAAGAATGATTCCATTCACAAGCATCCCCTACTAATGAGAACATGAACATTTTTAATAATACATCCTCACGATGTATATCCCATTGATGCATGAATTCATGAAACTCGCGGAGATGATGAGTAGGGTTTTCCTCCACATGCCCTCTAAATATGGGCAAATAATCACCCCATTCATCCACAGTAGGGACAACAATAGAAAAACTAGGAACAACAGAAAAATTAAAAGGAGCAAACCTCTGAGCCAGGATTTTTTCCATTTTGAACCAGTGGAGTCACCAAATGATCCCTCAACCATGGAGTCACCAGGTGAATGATATGCAAAATGAGTGTGTCTAGCCTTCGTTCAACATCAAAGGCCAGATCTTATCGTTGTTGTTCCCCAGAGGATTTCTCAAGCTGAGAAGGAAGCTATTGAAAACCTTCTCGAGAAAGCTCCTCCGGGTCAGCTTTTAGGTGTGCTAGAAGTAGTCACACTAAAACAGTGGAGTCACCACAATGGAGTCGCCAAGTGCACATTTGCAATCTTTGAAGTACTAAGTTCTGATGCACCTTCAGAACTAGTAAGCTTTGTCATTCAATCCCAGGGAAAATCTTAAATTTCATCCCCAACAACGACACCTTAAATGTTATCACCAGAATTCACCTTTGTATTGTGGCAGAGGTAAGCCTAATACCCAACAATTTTAATGTGACAATGAATGAATAAGTGTGGTTGAATGGGCAAAGACCCAAGAAAATATCGCTTTAACTCAGAATCCTGGACCAAGCAAAGCATAAGCAAGTGAGGCCTTGATCTAACTCCAGTCAAGAAGTTGAGTTTAAAATGAGCAGAGGGAAGACTTGGTAAGAAAATGTAAGAGTCTATTATGGACATCCAGTCTTCCATCATCCTAAGGAAGAAAAGCTTCAAGAACAAGATCCTCTTAGACCTGAAGTTTCAGACACTAATATATGCCTAAACGACACAGTTATAACAACACGATGATCAAACCTACATCACAATGCTACTGTAACAACTCAACTAGATCCTCCAATTCCGAGCTACTTAGTGTAAGAGGGAAAGGATAACATAGGAAATTGATTAAAACTGGTGAAAATATTGCAGTGATCAAACCTACATCACAACAACATAACTACCCTCGACTAGATCCTCCAATTATGAGTGTTTTAACACAGTTGTTTATAGAGATACATAAAGAAGTTGACTTTCATTAAACAATAAGTCTCAAATACAGATTCATAACCAGAGGACCAGTGCTTCCTCAAAACTTTACAATACGACAGCCTAGCTCAACCATCGACGACCCTTACAAAATATCAAAATTGAGTATAAATACTCAGAATTGCTCATGGCCCTCAGGGATACGATCAAACCACTGCATTCAAAGCTTTGCATTTCCTCCTTCTCCTGTCAGACTACACATGTTTTCCTCTGTTAGATGTGAAATTAAAATAGTATGGACTTTGAAGGAAAACCCATTTTCAGAGGAGCTTTGGGTTGTCAGCTAGCCGCCATGACCATCCTTTCTTGCTTTCCATTAATGGGGTGAAACGAGGCTTCAAACACCACCCCCTATTTCCATTAAATTCCTTCATTGGGATTGGGATGAGTTCTGAAATCCATGAATTCCCCAGGCGGTGCCCTGACTTCTTCAAATCAATCTCGATTCTTCGAGCCCTGATGCTCTTCTTCTGCAATCAATACATGAGATTTCATCCCTTTGGCGCAACTCCTTTCCATCGTTCCACACGAACTTGGGCCATGACCCTGTGCTTATCCCCTATAAAATTTTGGGGCTTCATATTTCGAGAGTTTTCACTCCCCTTGATTTCAAAAATCCCGATGCCCGAAATCGCGAAAAACGACCCGTCTGGATCGACTGTCGAATTTTCATTGAACTCGATGCCCAGGATCATTTGCTCGAACAATCTTAGCCTCTTGTTGCTCGATAGGTGCCTTTCCTTTATTTATGGCTCTACTTCCATATGAACGCGGTCTGTGGCCCTATACTTAACCAAATAACATTTCGGGACTTCTCATATCGGGAGTTCTCACTCCCCTTGATTCACAACATCGCGATGCCCGAAATCGCGAAATGGTCATATCCAGATCGACGGTCAGATCTGCTCTAAAATTGATGGCCAAGATTGTTTCCTCGAATACCCCACGTCAGTAGCTATACGCGATAGGTGCTAATCTTCTTCCTGGACCCGCACACCATAGGGCCACGGGCTATGACCATGGGCCCAAACTTTGAGCGCTTTGTGATTTCGCATGTCAAAAGTTTTCGTTGTGCTCCATGCTCAAACCTCCAATATGAGAAATCACAATTTCACATTATCTACTACCACATGCCCCTCTGCTTTAGACGACCCAGATCAAATTTTCATTGTGGGACCACATACCATCGACACTAGTGGGAAGAATTTTCTTTGGCCCGAATCCTGTGCCATGTGTCCCCTGGAATGGACGACCCTAATTATTTCACGACTTTGCATGTCGGGAGTTTTCAAGACTCACCCTCCTACTTTCCTGACTCATGAAATCGAGAAAATATGACCCAGCGGTCCAAATATCTCCCTTAATCAACGACTGCGATCTTTTCACGATTTCGCCTTTCGGGAGTCTCTGATGTGATCGACTCTCGACCTCCCGATTCACGAAATAGCGACTATGTTGATCATGCACCACATGTCCCTCTGAAATGAATATCCCAGATCTCATGATTTTGAGCCTTAGTCTGATGCTAAACTTTGCGCAACTCTATCATCCCAATCACTCGATGGTCGCCAATCTAATTTATCTAATGGATCTGACGGTTGAGACTCAGCCTGTGCTTGATGGATTTTCGTTGACCACGTATGTGCACGCCTTTTCATAATCACACCCTGACTTTGGATAAAAATGCATATGGTGGGTTTTTAAACCCCTTTTCTCGCATTTGGTTACCCAATGGTCAACTTCAAAGGAAAAACATCCCCTTGCAAGAATAAGTGGTGACATTATCCATCATTACATTTTATTTATTATCATTATATACAATGTTTACATATTACATATTCGGGCTCGTGGCCATACATCGTAATTTACATTACATATCGCTAATTCGGGGATTAAAAATGGGGATGTTACACAACTTATCATTTTTGTTTCATTTATTTTATTTTATTTTGGCTCTTCACCTCTAGCTATTTTAGCTTTATTTTTCTTAGGCTTGCACATTTATTCACTAGACCTTGATAGATGACATTTGAAAAGTCAAATCATATGCAGGAAGTGATTTTTTATATGGACGAGATGAAAATGAAAGGGGAAAATGGAAAAGGTTAAGAAATGGATTACACTATTCAACTTAGAAACGAGTAGTACTATGTGGACTAGGACATGACACACCATCCTAAGGAAAATTGTGTCTCCCCATGGTAATGCGAGACAAAATAATAAAGCATTTAATGTTAATAAGAGTTACTAGTTCATACCAATGTGCATCACTTTCACGACAAGGTTAGAAACCATCCCACCACTTCTAAGCAAGAAACCAATGCATGCAATCATAGCACATGAATTGAAGTAAAGTCATAGTGGAGTATCATTTGTAAAGCAATATAAAGTGAAGGGCACATGAACTAGTATATCACTATAGAGCTATCAAAATAAATCATGTGTATTTGATGGATTAAGTGGAAGAGTAGGTCTTAATTTGAAGGGATGAGAAGTAAGATCTCATTAATGAAGCATCACCACACTCAAGAAAGTGTGTCTCTAAAGGTAGTTTTTCTAAAGGGAAACATGGGTTAACTCCCATCTACATTGGTTCAATGTTTGGAATGATTGATTCCCATCCATCATTCCCTAATTCGAGTTTTCAACATCCGAGATAATAAGGGTAAGCATATGAAACTCGTCATTTTGGTGTTGAGGCAAAGGGAACTAGTAATGGTGATTCTCGCTACACTCATTAATTGCTTGAACAAAACTATGGCAGGGTCTCCCCTTTGGTCACTAGGAATATCTAGAGCACGATGACTGTGGAGGGAAATCACTACTCAAGGTAAATGGTGTACACCTCATTGATCCATTAGTTACCCAAAATCTAATATGATTTCATCACATCTAACTCCTTTTGTACCTAGAGAAAAATTCACATGTATAACTTTGCATGTATTAGAGATTTATCAAATGAGGAAAAGATCCTAGCACGATGATATTTATTTATCATTGCATCATTTCATTTTTTTCAAATGAGAAAAAAAACTTCCATTTTGATACATTGCCACATAACAGAAAACTCCATAGCCCAAGGGAGTTTATCTCCTAACATTACATATTTCCAAGTAATGGATGTGGTGTAGCATCCCTAGACCCATGTTGGGAAATTCCAAATGAAATTTACGAGTTCTGATACCATTTTAATTAGATGATAATGCTCTACAAATGCACATATTAATGTAGAATAACAAGAAGTAACGCATAAATATTAACACAACACATAAATTAACACACAATAGAAACTTATCTTTGGTAAAAAGAACACCTAGTGCGTGTTCACCTTCCATGTTCCTCCTAGCCTTAGAAAACACTACTCATAACTCTCAGCAGTGGGTCACCCCCAAGATGGGGTTAAAACTCCACTCGGGTACAAGAATCCTAACCAGGCTAAGGTCTCTTAGACAACCATAAAATTTTACTCAAGTGTCAAATCTAAAAAACAACCTATAGTCCCTCATTCCCCACATGCCTGTCCCACCGCAAAAAAATGTCCCCCTTCTCTGCTCAACAGTCCTTTAACTACCCCACTTCCCTTCCGAGGCTTCAACAACAAGCTCGATAGGAAGTCTCAGAGCCTTGTAGTTGCAACTTGTCACCTTGGGAATCAATTCCCCAACAGTTCTCTCACTTGGAGAAAATTCTCATGGTCTTGACAACCCGCTTATTCAATATCGCACAAGCCTAAAAACCTGCCTCTTCAGTCCAATTCCAAATATTTCCATGGTACAGGTACAAGTACAGGTACAAGTGATGGCAGCATGAAGGTACAATTGGCAATAGTATGGTGTGGTGAGAATAATGATCCAATGATAGGAAATGAACTAAGTCTCCTAAAGATTATGCGCATGTTTCACAACTTGATGCTTGTCATGTTGGGAACTACATGGGTCCCCCACATGGAACCACCACATGGTGATACATTTCTCCCTTAGGGACTCAGGATAAAATGAATTATCCCGTACTTTAGACTTTAGGAATATTAATAAAATATTCCTTTTTGGATTAATCCCCCTTAGCTTAGCCCCTTTCCTAGACTCTTAGCCCCTCTTTCCCATTCTAGTGGAGTTTATCCCCCCATACTCTTTTACTTGGTTGGTCTTCAATAATGATTTGTTTTCATTAAAAACTTAGTGTGATTACTAGCCTTTTAGCTTCTAGCTCTCTAGCCTAATAACCACATAGACACTCTGGCCTCAAAATACATATATGCAAAGGCACTTTGACCCCAAAGTATCCTGCCTCACCAACCTATATGTACAATTACATTATATTTACAATTTGGGTTTAGCCTAAGGGTATTACATTCCCCTCCCTCTTATTTATGCATTGTCCTCGGTGCATTATATAGACATTTACAATCAAAAATTTAAAAGTATTCAAAAATATGTGGGCATTTTGCCCGCATAGCATCCTCGTGCTTCCAATTTTCATCCTTAGGAATGTACTGGATCTATTGGACCTTTACTATCCATATGGATTGATTCCAAAGATGCTTAATCTTCTGGTCTAATATGCAAACATGTTGCACTTGAAAGTCACCTTTTGGCTCCACCTAAATCACATTCAAATTAATGAAATGATTAATATCAGGTACACACTTTTGAAACAAAGATACATGGAATACATTATGAATACACATGGATGCAGGTAGTGCAATCATGTATGTAACAAGACCAGTCCTCTCTAGGATTTCAAATGACCCATAATAACATCCTGCCAACTTTGAAAAAATTCCCAACTTCAGGGAACTTTTCTTGGCCTTTACTTTTAAGAACACATGGTCACCCAATTTAAACTCTCTCTAAGTTCTGCCTTTATCAACACAAATTTTTGGCCTGTCTTGGGAAGCCTTTAGATTCTATTTTATTTTCACCATCTCCTCTTCCATTTCCCTGAGTAATTCTGGCCCAACCACTGATCTGTCTACTGGGTTGTCCCATCTCACTGGTGTGTTGCACTTTCTTCCATAAAGTGCCTCAAATGGGATCATCTTTAGATATGCTTGATACCCATTGTTGTAAGGAAACTCAACCAAATGAAAATAATCCTCCCATTTTTATGGTTTATCCATCATGTACATCCTCAGCATGTCCTCGATCACTTGGTTTACCCTCTATGTTTTCCCATCTGACTCTAGATGATAGGTTATTCTAAAGTTTAGATTTGTTCCAAATCCTTTGAATAATCCTTTCCAAAAATTTCATGTAAATTTGGGATCTCTGTCAGATACAATTGTCTTAGGCACACCATGTAGCCTAGCAATTTCTCTCATATAAATATCAACAATGCTAGTTGCCTTGTGAATGAGATTCACTGGAATAAAGTGGGAAACTTTAGTAAGTTTATCCACGATTACCATGACATAATCATGTTTCTTGTTTGTTTTGGACAGTTTAGTAATGAAATCCATTTTTACAAATTCCCATTTCCACTCAGGAATGGGTAATGGCTATAGAAAACTAGCCAGGTGTATGTTCTCAACTTTTACCTTTTGGCATTCCAAGCACCTGGAAATAAAATCGACCACTTATTTCTTCATACCTGGCCAATAATATTGGCTCTTAACAACTGCAATAGTTTTTTGGTAACCTGGGTGCCTAGCATAAGGCACATTGTTCATTTATTTTAATATCAAAATTTTCAATTCCTGAGAATTTGGCACATAAATCCTTCCCTTGTACATGCAAATTTCATCCTTTTCCAGCTTATAGTCTTTCATTTTCTTCTGCAAATTACCTTGTTGAATTTTTTCCTTTATTTCCATGTACTGTTGGTTCGATTTTGCAGCCTCTAAAATTCTTCCTTTCAAATCTGATTTGTAGATGATAATGGCTATAGCATGCATCTCATGCACCCTCTTACTAAGTGTATCAACCACCATGGTATCTTTAACTTTGATATTCCTTATATCAAAGTCATATTCGCTGAGGAATTCCAACCATCTACTTTTCCTGGCGTTTAAAGTTTTATGTCTAAATAAATATTTCAAACCACTATGGTCTGTCCGCACCTCAAATATTTTTCCCATGAGGTAGTGCGTCCACATATTCAAGGCATGCACTATGACTGCTAATTCCAAATCGTGAGTAGCATAGGGTCCTTCATTCTCTTTTAATTTCCTTGATTCTTAACATACCACATGCCCATTCTGACTAAGGACTCCCCCATGCCCTTCTTTACAAGCATCTCTGCATACAATGAATTCTTCATTTGGATCAATTTTCAATAAATACTTCAAGTGTCAGAATCTTCTTTCACAATCAACAAGCCATTCAAATCTCACACCCTTCTTTTGCAAAGATTTGATTGGGTGTGAAATCTTGGAGAAGCCTTCAATAAACCTTCTATAATACCCTGCAAGTCCCATGAAAGATATCACCTTTGCGACATTCCTTGGTGGTGGCCATCCTTCAATGGATTTTATCTTCTCTAGGTCCACAACTATCCCTTCCTCTAAAATAATATGCCCCAAGTAATGTATCTTCTTTTGGTAGAATGAACACTTTCTCATGTTTGCATATAGTTGATTTTCTCTCAATACTTGTAGCACCATCCTCAAGTGTTGCTCATGCTCTTCTTCAGATTTTGAATAAATAAGTATGTCATCCAAAAATACAATGAAAAACTTATCCAAGTATTCTCTAAAAATACCATTCATTAAACACATGAAGACATCTGGTGCACTTGACAACCCAAATGGCACCACAATGAATTCATAATGGCCATACTTCGTTTTGAAGGTTGTCTTGTTGATGTCTTCTTCTTTAATTCTCACCTGATGATAACCTGACCTGAGGTCAATATTAGAGAATATATTTTCATCCTTTAGCTGATCAAAGAGGTCATCTATCCTTGGAAACTGGTACATTTTCTTCACAGTCACCTTATGTATGTGCCTAAAGTCAATGCAAAGTCTCAGGGTTCCATCCTTTTTCTTCACAAATAATACTGGGGCACCCGAAGGTGACATACTTAGGTGTATATGTCCCTTCTTAAGAATCTCTTCAAGTTGCATTTGCAACTCTTTCAACTTTGGTGTAATCATCCTATAAGGAGTCTTGGATATTGGGGTTTCTCCAGGAATCAGGTTGATAGAGAAATCAATATCTCTCTTGGGTGGAAACCCCAATATTTATTTAAATACATCTTAAAACTATAATAGGACTGCATAGTCTTCAATATTTGATGTTTTATCCTTTTGTGTCTCTTCCATATGTGCTGCAAATAATTGGTATCCTTTCCTGAAGCTTTTCTTTGACTGCAAAGCTAAAACTTCTCTAATATTTACAACTCTTGGAATACCCTGTACTAATTTCAAGTTTCCTTCTTTATCCAAGTAGGTAAAAGCCTTATTGTAGTAGTATAGGACAACATGATGCGTGTCCAACCAATCCATACCAATTAGGAAATCATATGAGCCAAAAGGTATGATATTCAAATCTACCCTTGTGTTTAGTCCATTCTTGTCCATTGGGCATGCCTTAATCACCTCGTTAATTTTCCTTTTTTCTCCTGTAGCTAGTTGCACCAACCAAGGTTTCCCAAGCTTTATTTTTGGAAATTGAAATATTTCCACCATATTAGGATCTATATAACTATGACTAGCTCCTGAATCATTTAATATAGCAATGGGTTGAATGTTGATCTTACCTTCCACTTCAATCATATGTGACTGAAACTCAATGCGCTTGTTATCCAGGGTTGTGTAGATCCTAGGTACATTTATGCCCATGTCCTCCACTATATTAGCTTTCTGTACATTGTGAACAATCCTCACTTTTTCACCTCTATGAAGACAATCTTTGTACATGTGGTCTCCCCACAACCCCAACATTGAATAAGTGGTTGCCTTGGTATTTGCCCCATTGTTTCTATCATTATGGGATATTTAGAAGTTGGATGTCCCTAAGTATTGTTGTTGAAAAATGGTGGTTGGTTCCCTTCTTCCTCTGCTCCATCCTTCTTTTCTTCCCTTCTTCCCAAGCCTTTTGGAAATTTGAACTTCCTCTATGCTGATCATAGAGGCATTTATCTCTCTTTATGGTTTCCTCTATTGTCTTGGGATCATCATACTGTATCTTATCACTAATAAATGATGGCATCCCACTCAAGTACCTATGAATATTAACCTGTTCGTACTTGATGAAAGAAACATATTTCAGTAGCTCTAAAAATCTCATTTCATACTCATCTATGGTCATACTCCCAAGTTTGAGTTCAAATAACCCCTTCATTTTCTTATCATATTATCATTTGGTTAAGTATTTATTTTGAAAATACCTTTTAAATTCTCTCCAAGTAACCTTCTTCTCATCAACATGTTGCACTTGCACAAATTGGTCCCACCACATTGATGCTTTTCCTTTGATTTGGTAAATGATAGTTCTTCCTTCTGCCTGTGAAGAGTAATTATGCAACTGAAAATACTTCTTCATTCCCAACAACCAAGTCTCCACATCCTCATCCTTTTTGTGTTCACCATCAAATGTAGAGGCTTGATTTTATTCATTTCTCCCTATAGCTCATCCACTCCATACCTCCTCTTATTATTTTTTACAGGAGATGGACTTGAACTACCATGTGCCCTCCTAATTGAATTTCTTGGAGAGTGATGGTGATGTCTGCCAACACTTCTTGTTCTTCTCCTCTCATCATGAGACCCGTGAATCCTTGATTTTCTTGACTCGGTCTCCTTATCCATATTCTTCTATATTTTGTCCAAGATCTACATCAACTTCATGTTGAATCCTTCTTTCTACTCCTTGGCTTTCATAAGCCTCTCATTATCATCTTTATAACTTTGGAAATTCTTTTTCATACTTTTTATGGTCTCTACGAAGTGCATTCTTTCTTCCTTTCCTTCTCCATGTCCATTTGAATTTGTACCNAGGGTTTTCCTCCACATGCCCTCTAAATATGGGCAAATAATCACCCCATTCATCCACAGTAGGGACAACAATAGAAAAACTAGGAACAACAGAAAAATTAAAAGGAGCAAACCTCCGAGCCAGGATTTTTTCCATTTCGAACCAGTGGAGTCACCAAATGATCCCTCAACCATGGAGTCACCAGGTGAATGATATGCAAAATGAGTGTGTCTAGCCTTCATTCAACATCAAAGGCCAGATCTTATCGTTGTTGTTCCCCAGAGGATTTCTCAAGCTGAGAAGGAAGCTATTGAAAACCTTCTCGAGAAAGCTCCTACGGGTCAGCTTTTAGGTGTGCTAGAAGTAGTCACACTAAAACAGTGGAGTCACCACAATGGAGTCGCCAAGTGCACATTTGCAATCTTTGAATTACTAAGTTCTGATGCACCTTCAGAACTAGTAAGCTTTGTCATTCAATCCCAGGGAAAATCTTCAATTTCATCCCCAACAACGACACCTTAAATGTTATCACCAGAATTCACCTTTGTACTGTGGCAGAGGTAAGCCTAATACCCATCAGTTTTAATGTGACAATGAATGAATAAGTGTGGTTGAATGGGCAAAGACCCAAGAAAATATCGCTTTAACTCAGAATCCTGGACCAAGCAAAACATAAGCAAGTGAGGCCTTGATCTAACTCAAGTTAGGAAGTTGAGTTTAAAATGAGCAGAGGGAAGACTTGGTGAGAAAATGTATGAGTCTATTATGGACATCCAGTCTTCCATCATCCTAAGGAAGAAAAGCTTCAAGAACAAGATCCTCTTAGGCCTGAAGTTTCAGACACTAATATATGCCTAAACGACACAGTTATAACAACACGATGATCAACCTACATCACAATGCTACTGTAACAACTCAACTAGATCCTCCAATTCCGAGCTACTTAGTGTAAGAGGGAAAGGATAACATAGGAAACTGATTAAAACTGGTGAAAATATTGCAGTGATCAAACCTACATCACAACAACATAACTACCCTCGACTAGATCCTCCAATTCTGAGTGTTTTAACACAGTTTTTTATAGAGATACATAAAGAAGTTGACTTTCATTAAACAATAAGTCTCAAATACAGATTCATAACCAGAGGACCAGTGCTTCCTCAAAACTTTACAATACGACAGCCTAGCTCAACCATCGACGACCCTTACAAAATATCAAAATTGAGTATAAATACTCAGAATTGCTCATGGCCCTCAGGGATACGATCAAACCACTGCATTCAAAGCTTTGCATTTCCTCCTTCTCCTGTCAGACTACACATGTTTTCCTCTGTTAGATGTGAAATTAAAATAGTATGGACTTTGAAGGAAAACCCATTTTCAGAGGAGCTTTGGGTTGTCAGCTAGCCGCCATGACCATCCTTTCTTGCTTTCCATTAATGGGGTGAAACGAGGCTTCAAACACCACCCCCTATTTCCATTAAATTCCTTCATTGGGATTGGGATGAGTTCTGAAATCCATGAATTCCCCAGGCGGTGCCCTGACTTCTTCAAATCAATCTCGATTCTTCGAGCCCTGATGCTCTTCTTCTGCAATCAATACATGAGATTTCATCCCTTTGGCGCAACTCCTTTCCATCGTTCCACACGAACTTGGGCCATGACCCTGTGCTTATCCCCTATAAAATTTTGGGGCTTCATATTTCGAGAGTTTTCACTCCCCTTGATTTCAAAAATCCCGATGCCCGAAATCGCGAAAAACGACCCGTCTGGATCGACTGTCGAATTTTCATTGAACTCGATGCCCAGGATCATTTGCTCGAACAATCTTAGCCTCTTGTTGCTCGATAGGTGCCTTTCCTTTATTTATGGCTCTACTTCCATATGAACGCGGTCTGTGGCCCTATACTTAACCAAATAACATTTCGGGACTTCTCATATCGGGAGTTCTCACTCCCCTTGATTCACAACATCGCGATGCCCGAAATCGCGAAATGGTCATATCCAGATCGACGGTCAGATCTGCTCTAAAATTGATGGCCAAGATTGTTTCCTCGAATACCCCACGTCAGTAGCTATACGCGATAGGTGCTAATCTTCTTCCTGGACCCGCACACCATAGGGCCACGGGCTATGACCATGGGCCCAAACTTTGAGCGCTTTGTGATTTCGCATGTCAAAAGTTTTCGTTGTGCTCCATGCTCAAACCTCCAATATGAGAAATCACAATTTCACATTATCTACTACCACATGCCCCTCTGCTTTAGACGACCCAGATCAAATTTTCATTGTGGGACCACATACCATCGACACTAGTGGGAAGAATTTTCTTTGGCCCGAATCCTGTGCCATGTGTCCCCTGGAATGGACGACCCTAATTATTTCACGACTTTGCATGTCGGGAGTTTTCAAGACTCACCCTCCTACTTTCCTGACTCATGAAATCGAGAAAATATGACCCAGCGGTCCAAATATCTCCCTTAATCAACGACTGCGATCTTTTCACGATTTCGCCTTTCGGGAGTCTCTGATGTGATCGACTCTCGACCTCCCGATTCACGAAATAGCGACTATGTTGATCATGCACCACATGTCCCTCTGAAATGAATATCCCAGATCTCATGATTTTGAGCCTTAGTCTGATGCTAAACTTTGCGCAACTCTATCATCCCAATCACTCGATGGTCGCCAATCTAATTTATCTAATGGATCTGACGGTTGAGACTCAGCCTGTGCTTGATGGATTTTCGTTGACCACGTATGTGCACGCCTTTTCATAATCACACCCTGACTTTGGATAAAAATGCATATGGTGGGTTTTTAAACCCCTTTTCTCGCATTTGGTTACCCAATGGTCAACTTCAAAGGAAAAACATCCCCTTGCAAGAATAAGTGGTGACATTATCCATCATTACATTTTATTTATTATCATTATATACAATGTTTACATATTACATATTCGGGCTCGTGGCCATACATCGTAATTTACATTACATATCGCTAATTCGGGGATTAAAAATGGGGATGTTACACAACTTATCATTTTTGTTTCATTTATTTTATTTTATTTTGGCTCTTCACCTCTAGCTATTTTAGCTTTATTTTTCTTAGGCTTGCACATTTATTCACTAGACCTTGATAGATGACATTTGAAAAGTCAAATCATATGCAGGAAGTGATTTTTTATATGGACGAGATGAAAATGAAAGGGGAAAATGGAAAAGGTTAAGAAATGGATTACACTATTCAACTTAGAAACGAGTAGTACTATGTGGACTAGGACATGACACACCATCCTAAGGAAAATTGTGTCTCCCCATGGTAATGCGAGACAAAATAATAAAGCATTTAATGTTAATAAGAGTTACTAGTTCATACCAATGTGCATCACTTTCACGACAAGGTTAGAAACCATCCCACCACTTCTAAGCAAGAAACCAATGCATGCAATCATAGCACATGAATTGAAGTAAAGTCATAGTGGAGTATCATTTGTAAAGCAATATAAAGTGAAGGGCACATGAACTAGTATATCACTATAGAGCTATCAAAATAAATCATGTGTATTTGATGGATTAAGTGGAAGAGTAGGTCTTAATTTGAAGGGATGAGAAGTAAGATCTCATTAATGAAGCATCACCACACTCAAGAAAGTGTGTCTCTAAAGGTAGTTTTTCTAAAGGGAAACATGGGTTAACTCCCATCTACATTGGTTCAATGTTTGGAATGATTGATTCCCATCCATCATTCCCTAATTCGAGTTTTCAACATCCGAGATAATAAGGGTAAGCATATGAAACTCGTCATTTTGGTGTTGAGGCAAAGGGAACTAGTAATGGTGATTCTCGCTACACTCATTAATTGCTTGAACAAAACTATGGCAGGGTCTCCCCTTTGGTCACTAGGAATATCTAGAGCACGATGACTGTGGAGGGAAATCACTACTCAAGGTAAATGGTGTACACCTCATTGATCCATTAGTTACCCAAAATCTAATATGATTTCATCACATCTAACTCCTTTTGTACCTAGAGAAAAATTCACATGTATAACTTTGCATGTATTAGAGATTTATCAAATGAGGAAAAGATCCTAGCACGATGATATTTATTTATCATTGCATCATTTCATTTTTTTCAAATGAGAAAAAAAACTTCCATTTTGATACATTGCCACATAACAGAAAACTCCATAGCCCAAGGGAGTTTATCTCCTAACATTACATATTTCCAAGTAATGGATGTGGTGTAGCATCCCTAGACCCATGTTGGGAAATTCCAAATGAAATTTACGAGTTCTGATACCATTTTAATTAGATGATAATGCTCTACAAATGCACATATTAATGTAGAATAACAAGAAGTAACGCATAAATATTAACACAACACATAAATTAACACACAATAGAAACTTATCTTTGGTAAAAAGAACACCTAGTGCGTGTTCACCTTCCATGTTCCTCCTAGCCTTAGAAAACACTACTCATAACTCTCAGCAGTGGGTCACCCCCAAGATGGGGTTAAAACTCCACTCGGGTACAAGAATCCTAACCAGGCTAAGGTCTCTTAGACAACCATAAAATTTTACTCAAGTGTCAAATCTAAAAAACAACCTATAGTCCCTCATTCCCCACATGCCTGTCCCACCGCAAAAAAATGTCCCCCTTCTCTGCTCAACAGTCCTTTAACTACCCCACTTCCCTTCCGAGGCTTCAACAACAAGCTCGATAGGAAGTCTCAGAGCCTTGTAGTTGCAACTTGTCACCTTGGGAATCAATTCCCCAACAGTTCTCTCACTTGGAGAAAATTCTCATGGTCTTGACAACCCGCTTATTCAATATCGCACAAGCCTAAAAACCTGCCTCTTCAGTCCAATTCCAAATATTTCCATGGTACAGGTACAAGTACAGGTACAAGTGATGGCAGCATGAAGGTACAATTGGCAATAGTATGGTGTGGTGAGAATAATGATCCAATGATAGGAAATGAACTAAGTCTCCTAAAGATTATGCGCATGTTTCACAACTTGATGCTTGTCATGTTGGGAACTACATGGGTCCCCCACATGGAACCACCACATGGTGATACATTTCTCCCTTAGGGACTCAGGATAAAATGAATTATCCCGTACTTTAGACTTTAGGAATATTAATAAAATATTCCTTTTTGGATTAATCCCCCTTAGCTTAGCCCCTTTCCTAGACTCTTAGCCCCTCTTTCCCATTCTAGTGGAGTTTATCCCCCCATACTCTTTTACTTGGTTGGTCTTCAATAATGATTTGTTTTCATTAAAAACTTAGTGTGATTACTAGCCTTTTAGCTTCTAGCTCTCTAGCCTAATAACCACATAGACACTCTGGCCTCAAAATACATATATGCAAAGGCACTTTGACCCCAAAGTATCCTGCCTCACCAACCTATATGTACAATTACATTATATTTACAATTTGGGTTTAGCCTAAGGGTATTACATTCCCCTCCCTCTTATTTATGCATTGTCCTCGGTGCATTATATAGACATTTACAATCAAAAATTTAAAAGTATTCAAAAATATGTGGGCATTTTGCCCGCATAGCATCCTCGTGCTTCCAATTTTCATCCTTAGGAATGTACTGGATCTATTGGACCTTTACTATCCATATGGATTGATTCCAAAGATGCTTAATCTTCTGGTCTAATATGCAAACATGTTGCACTTGAAAGTCACCTTTTGGCTCCACCTAAATCACATTCAAATTAATGAAATGATTAATATCAGGTACACACTTTTGAAACAAAGATACATGGAATACATTATGAATACACATGGATGCAGGTAGTGCAATCATGTATGTAACAAGACCAGTCCTCTCTAGGATTTCAAATGACCCATAATAACATCCTGCCAACTTTGAAAAAATTCCCAACTTCAGGGAACTTTTCTTGGCCTTTACTTTTAAGAACACATGGTCACCCAATTTAAACTCTCTCTAAGTTCTGCCTTTATCAACACAAATTTTTGGCCTGTCTTGGGAAGCCTTTAGATTCTATTTTATTTTCACCATCTCCTCTTCCATTTCCCTGAGTAATTCTGGCCCAACCACTGATCTGTCTACTGGGTTGTCCCATCTCACTGGTGTGTTGCACTTTCTTCCATAAAGTGCCTCAAATGGGATCATCTTTAGATATGCTTGATACCCATTGTTGTAAGGAAACTCAACCAAATGAAAATAATCCTCCCATTTTTATGGTTTATCCATCATGTACATCCTCAGCATGTCCTCGATCACTTGGTTTACCCTCTATGTTTTCCCATCTGACTCTAGATGATAGGTTATTCTAAAGTTTAGATTTGTTCCAAATCCTTTGAATAATCCTTTCCAAAAATTTCATGTAAATTTGGGATCTCTGTCAGATACAATTGTCTTAGGCACACCATGTAGCCTAGCAATTTCTCTCATATAAATATCAACAATGCTAGTTGCCTTGTGAATGAGATTCACTGGAATAAAGTGGGAAACTTTAGTAAGTTTATCCACGATTACCATGACATAATCATGTTTCTTGTTTGTTTTGGACAGTTTAGTAATGAAATCCATTTTTACAAATTCCCATTTCCACTCAGGAATGGGTAATGGCTATAGAAAACTAGCCAGGTGTATGTTCTCAACTTTTACCTTTTGGCATTCCAAGCACCTGGAAATAAAATCGACCACTTATTTCTTCATACCTGGCCAATAATATTGGCTCTTAACAACTGCAATAGTTTTTTGGTAACCTGGGTGCCTAGCATAAGGCACATTGTTCATTTATTTTAATATCAAAATTTTCAATTCCTGAGAAT
The DNA here is from genome assembly GCA_000966675.3 of Picea glauca. NCBI lineage: Eukaryota > Viridiplantae > Streptophyta > Pinopsida > Pinales > Pinaceae > Picea > Picea glauca. The sequence continues at coordinate 739,250 of JZKD02S0924447.1, read as the reverse complement.
TTGGCACATAAATCCTTCCCTTGTACATGCAAATTTCATCCTTTTCCAGCTTATAGTCTTTCATTTTCTTCTGCAAATTACCTTGTTGAATTTTTTCCTTTATTTCCATGTACTGTTGGTTCGATTTTGCAGCCTCTAAAATTCTTCCTTTCAAATCTGATTTGTAGATGATAATGGCTATAGCATGCATCTCATGCACCCTCTTACTAAGTGTATCAACCACCATGGTATCTTTAACTTTGATATTCCTTATATCAAAGTCATATTCGCTGAGGAATTCCAACCATCTACTTTTCCTGGCGTTTAAAGTTTTATGTCTAAATAAATATTTCAAACCACTATGGTCTGTCCGCACCTCAAATATTTTTCCCATGAGGTAGTGCGTCCACATATTCAAGGCATGCACTATGACTGCTAATTCCAAATCGTGAGTAGCATAGGGTCCTTCATTCTCTTTTAATTTCCTTGATTCTTAACATACCACATGCCCATTCTGACTAAGGACTCCCCCATGCCCTTCTTTACAAGCATCTCTGCATACAATGAATTCTTCATTTGGATCAATTTTCAATAAATACTTCAAGTGTCAGAATCTTCTTTCACAATCAACAAGCCATTCAAATCTCACACCCTTCTTTTGCAAAGATTTGATTGGGTGTGAAATCTTGGAGAAGCCTTCAATAAACCTTCTATAATACCCTGCAAGTCCCATGAAAGATATCACCTTTGCGACATTCCTTGGTGGTGGCCATCCTTCAATGGATTTTATCTTCTCTAGGTCCACAACTATCCCTTCCTCTAAAATAATATGCCCCAAGTAATGTATCTTCTTTTGGTAGAATGAACACTTTCTCATGTTTGCATATAGTTGATTTTCTCTCAATACTTGTAGCACCATCCTCAAGTGTTGCTCATGCTCTTCTTCAGATTTTGAATAAATAAGTATGTCATCCAAAAATACAATGAAAAACTTATCCAAGTATTCTCTAAAAATACCATTCATTAAACACATGAAGACATCTGGTGCACTTGACAACCCAAATGGCACCACAATGAATTCATAATGGCCATACTTCGTTTTGAAGGTTGTCTTGTTGATGTCTTCTTCTTTAATTCTCACCTGATGATAACCTGACCTGAGGTCAATATTAGAGAATATATTTTCATCCTTTAGCTGATCAAAGAGGTCATCTATCCTTGGAAACTGGTACATTTTCTTCACAGTCACCTTATGTATGTGCCTAAAGTCAATGCAAAGTCTCAGGGTTCCATCCTTTTTCTTCACAAATAATACTGGGGCACCCGAAGGTGACATACTTAGGTGTATATGTCCCTTCTTAAGAATCTCTTCAAGTTGCATTTGCAACTCTTTCAACTTTGGTGTAATCATCCTATAAGGAGTCTTGGATATTGGGGTTTCTCCAGGAATCAGGTTGATAGAGAAATCAATATCTCTCTTGGGTGGAAACCCCAATATTTATTTAAATACATCTTAAAACTATAATAGGACTGCATAGTCTTCAATATTTGATGTTTTATCCTTTTGTGTCTCTTCCATATGTGCTGCAAATAATTGGTATCCTTTCCTGAAGCTTTTCTTTGACTGCAAAGCTAAAACTTCTCTAATATTTACAACTCTTGGAATACCCTGTACTAATTTCAAGTTTCCTTCTTTATCCAAGTAGGTAAAAGCCTTATTGTAGTAGTATAGGACAACATGATGCGTGTCCAACCAATCCATACCAATTAGGAAATCATATGAGCCAAAAGGTATGATATTCAAATCTACCCTTGTGTTTAGTCCATTCTTGTCCATTGGGCATGCCTTAATCACCTCGTTAATTTTCCTTTTTTCTCCTGTAGCTAGTTGCACCAACCAAGGTTTCCCAAGCTTTATTTTTGGAAATTGAAATATTTCCACCATATTAGGATCTATATAACTATGACTAGCTCCTGAATCATTTAATATAGCAATGGGTTGAATGTTGATCTTACCTTCCACTTCAATCATATGTGACTGAAACTCAATGCGCTTGTTATCCAGGGTTGTGTAGATCCTAGGTACATTTATGCCCATGTCCTCCACTATATTAGCTTTCTGTACATTGTGAACAATCCTCACTTTTTCACCTCTATGAAGACAATCTTTGTACATGTGGTCTCCCCACAACCCCAACATTGAATAAGTGGTTGCCTTGGTATTTGCCCCATTGTTTCTATCATTATGGGATATTTAGAAGTTGGATGTCCCTAAGTATTGTTGTTGAAAAATGGTGGTTGGTTCCCTTCTTCCTCTGCTCCATCCTTCTTTTCTTCCCTTCTTCCCAAGCCTTTTGGAAATTTGAACTTCCTCTATGCTGATCATAGAGGCATTTATCTCTCTTTATGGTTTCCTCTATTGTCTTGGGATCATCATACTGTATCTTATCACTAATAAATGATGGCATCCCACTCAAGTACCTATGAATATTAACCTGTTCGTACTTGATGAAAGAAACATATTTCAGTAGCTCTAAAAATCTCATTTCATACTCATCTATGGTCATACTCCCAAGTTTGAGTTCAAATAACCCCTTCATTTTCTTATCATATTATCATTTGGTTAAGTATTTATTTTGAAAATACCTTTTAAATTCTCTCCAAGTAACCTTCTTCTCATCAACATGTTGCACTTGCACAAATTGGTCCCACCACATTGATGCTTTTCCTTTGATTTGGTAAATGATAGTTCTTCCTTCTGCCTGTGAAGAGTAATTATGCAACTGAAAATACTTCTTCATTCCCAACAACCAAGTCTCCACATCCTCATCCTTTTTGTGTTCACCATCAAATGTAGAGGCTTGATTTTATTCATTTCTCCCTATAGCTCATCCACTCCATACCTCCTCTTATTATTTTTTACAGGAGATGGACTTGAACTACCATGTGCCCTCCTAATTGAATTTCTTGGAGAGTGATGGTGATGTCTGCCAACACTTCTTGTTCTTCTCCTCTCATCATGAGACCCGTGAATCCTTGATTTTCTTGACTCGGTCTCCTTATCCATATTCTTCTATATTTTGTCCAAGATCTACATCAACTTCATGTTGAATCCTTCTTTCTACTCCTTGGCTTTCATAAGCCTCTCATTATCATCTTTATAACTTTGGAAATTCTTTTTCATACTTTTTATGGTCTCTACGAAGTGCATTCTTTCTTCCTTTCCTTCTCCATGTCCATTTGAATTTGTACCATCATTACCTATACTTACATACATCCTTTTGATCTCATCTTCATGGTTGTAGGTTATTTATACATATTCCATGCTTCTGATCTCTGTGTTGAGCCTATTATGATAAAATTTACGTTCTGCAAAATGTGCAAGCAATAATATTTGTTAGACTAAATAATTATGGAATCTATAAATAGTAGGCACACTTATATTCCATGATATTATCATAATCCTTTATTTTGATTCCTTATAAATTTAATAGTCCAATTTAATTTTTTGGGTGAATATTTGGAATCCTCTATCCAGTACCTTTCCAATGACTACTTTCTTACTCATTTCCAAGTCATGAGTAGAAAATTATGTTCATTTTACCATTACCCATTTATTCTTTTTGTTCACCCTTCAATTAGGTGGAACCTTTAGCTATGTCCATAAATATTTGCACCTTATCCTTTCAATTTTTGACAAGGGACCAACTAGGCTCCTTCATAATCATATTTTGGAAAATCTGTCCAAGTTTCACCTTCATCTGGGTTCCAAGCTGCTAGATAGAACCTACAAAAGTTTCATGCCAATTAATATTTTTGGTCGTGAATTGTACATGCTCCTTCTATGCCCTAATATACATTTTTATGTGCCCAAATTTCTATTTTGACTCCATGGTTGTTTTCTATGGCTCAATATATTTCGACAGACTACTCATGTGCCTCAATCTGATTATGAAGCAAGAAGTTATGGCCCTCAGAAGTTAATTGGGTCTTAAAATTTACCTTCCACTATTTGGCCTATAACTCCCTCATACTAACTCCATTTGACGAATGGTTTACACCGTTAGAAATATCTCTTTGAGATTTACTATTTTAGCTACAAATATTATATGTGTTGCCTACGACACTTATAGTCTCAAAAATTAGATGTCCAAAGAACACTGTTTAGGGCCTAAAAAAATCCATGAAAAAACATGACCTAAAAAACACCGAAATTTTCTAATAATTTTCATTAATTTTTGATAATTTTAGCCTCCTTATGTTGAATGGGATGCTAATGTGGCATGTGATTCTACCTGGTACCACTGGAAGGATGCCATGTCATCTCCTAACCACTATGGCCCTGCCTTGTTGACCACTTACCTCCTTCTTGCTTCTCCTTATCTCTTTCCCTTCATTGGCATAAACCTATTAGTTTTCGGGCCCCATATGTCCTTGGATGTAATGTGGTGCCTTTGTATTGGGTTGTGGGGATAGGAGGGTCCCTTCCCGCACCCACATAACTCAGTGCACACATTTTCATTCTGTTACAATCCAACGGTCAACTCTTTTAGGGCACCGGCGATGGTCGACAATCCCCCTCCCCTTGCCCCCTCCCCCCCCCCCCCTTTGCCCCATTGAATGTTAACATAATGGGAAGGGGGCGCAACAAAAAACCACGGTTAATACCATGGTGAAACTTTTCACATACGTGCATTATGACCCCCTTCTTTGGGTTATCCTAACCCCACATGACCCCCCCTGCAATAAGGTTCTATGGGTCCAACTCACGATTCCGCCAGGAAGGTAGGATCTGCCACTCTAGCTCTACATTGAAAACCACCTATGCCATTTATACTATCGTTGCCCTTCCACTATGTCAGTACATATCACCTCTCTACCATGTCAGCTAACGCGTAGCTCCCACATCTTGTTGACATCAACATACGAAAAAATTCGTAAATTTTTCCAATTTTGCTTATTTTCAAAATTTTCCAAAAACACCTAATTTCAAAAATCTTCCTGGGACTACCATTGAAGAGATGTAATTAATCTTCAAATGGCCAATTTTCGGCCCTGTATCAATCCTTTCGACCCCAACACCTAAAATTCGACTTGTGCATGTCGAATTCCTCATGAAATAAATTGTAAAATTTGGGGCTTTTGCCCAATNTTTATAGAGATACATAAAGAAGTTGACTTTCATTAAACAATAAGTCTCAAATACAGATTCATAACCAGAGGACCAGTGCTTCCTCAAAACTTTACAATACGACAGCCTAGCTCAACCATCGACGACCCTTACAAAATATCAAAATTGAGTATAAATACTCAGAATTGCTCATGGCCCTCAGGGATACGATCAAACCACTGCATTCAAAGCTTTGCATTTCCTCCTTCTCCTGTCAGACTACACATGTTTTCCTCTGTTAGATGTGAAATTAAAATAGTATGGACTTTGAAGGAAAACCCATTTTCAGAGGAGCTTTGGGTTGTCAGCTAGCCGCCATGACCATCCTTTCTTGCTTTCCATTAATGGGGTGAAACGAGGCTTCAAACACCACCCCCTATTTCCATTAAATTCCTTCATTGGGATTGGGATGAGTTCTGAAATCCATGAATTCCCCAGGCGGTGCCCTGACTTCTTCAAATCAATCTCGATTCTTCGAGCCCTGATGCTCTTCTTCTGCAATCAATACATGAGATTTCATCCCTTTGGCGCAACTCCTTTCCATCGTTCCACACGAACTTGGGCCATGACCCTGTGCTTATCCCCTATAAAATTTTGGGGCTTCATATTTCGAGAGTTTTCACTCCCCTTGATTTCAAAAATCCCGATGCCCGAAATCGCGAAAAACGACCCGTCTGGATCGACTGTCGAATTTTCATTGAACTCGATGCCCAGGATCATTTGCTCGAACAATCTTAGCCTCTTGTTGCTCGATAGGTGCCTTTCCTTTATTTATGGCTCTACTTCCATATGAACGCGGTCTGTGGCCCTATACTTAACCAAATAACATTTCGGGACTTCTCATATCGGGAGTTCTCACTCCCCTTGATTCACAACATCGCGATGCCCGAAATCGCGAAATGGTCATATCCAGATCGACGGTCAGATCTGCTCTAAAATTGATGGCCAAGATTGTTTCCTCGAATACCCCACGTCAGTAGCTATACGCGATAGGTGCTAATCTTCTTCCTGGACCCGCACACCATAGGGCCACGGGCTATGACCATGGGCCCAAACTTTGAGCGCTTTGTGATTTCGCATGTCAAAAGTTTTCGTTGTGCTCCATGCTCAAACCTCCAATATGAGAAATCACAATTTCACATTATCTACTACCACATGCCCCTCTGCTTTAGACGACCCAGATCAAATTTTCATTGTGGGACCACATACCATCGACACTAGTGGGAAGAATTTTCTTTGGCCCGAATCCTGTGCCATGTGTCCCCTGGAATGGACGACCCTAATTATTTCACGACTTTGCATGTCGGGAGTTTTCAAGACTCACCCTCCTACTTTCCTGACTCATGAAATCGAGAAAATATGACCCAGCGGTCCAAATATCTCCCTTAATCAACGACTGCGATCTTTTCACGATTTCGCCTTTCGGGAGTCTCTGATGTGATCGACTCTCGACCTCCCGATTCACGAAATAGCGACTATGTTGATCATGCACCACATGTCCCTCTGAAATGAATATCCCAGATCTCATGATTTTGAGCCTTAGTCTGATGCTAAACTTTGCGCAACTCTATCATCCCAATCACTCGATGGTCGCCAATCTAATTTATCTAATGGATCTGACGGTTGAGACTCAGCCTGTGCTTGATGGATTTTCGTTGACCACGTATGTGCACGCCTTTTCATAATCACACCCTGACTTTGGATAAAAATGCATATGGTGGGTTTTTAAACCCCTTTTCTCGCATTTGGTTACCCAATGGTCAACTTCAAAGGAAAAACATCCCCTTGCAAGAATAAGTGGTGACATTATCCATCATTACATTTTATTTATTATCATTATATACAATGTTTACATATTACATATTCGGGCTCGTGGCCATACATCGTAATTTACATTACATATCGCTAATTCGGGGATTAAAAATGGGGATGTTACACAACTTATCATTTTTGTTTCATTTATTTTATTTTATTTTGGCTCTTCACCTCTAGCTATTTTAGCTTTATTTTTCTTAGGCTTGCACATTTATTCACTAGACCTTGATAGATGACATTTGAAAAGTCAAATCATATGCAGGAAGTGATTTTTTATATGGACGAGATGAAAATGAAAGGGGAAAATGGAAAAGGTTAAGAAATGGATTACACTATTCAACTTAGAAACGAGTAGTACTATGTGGACTAGGACATGACACACCATCCTAAGGAAAATTGTGTCTCCCCATGGTAATGCGAGACAAAATAATAAAGCATTTAATGTTAATAAGAGTTACTAGTTCATACCAATGTGCATCACTTTCACGACAAGGTTAGAAACCATCCCACCACTTCTAAGCAAGAAACCAATGCATGCAATCATAGCACATGAATTGAAGTAAAGTCATAGTGGAGTATCATTTGTAAAGCAATATAAAGTGAAGGGCACATGAACTAGTATATCACTATAGAGCTATCAAAATAAATCATGTGTATTTGATGGATTAAGTGGAAGAGTAGGTCTTAATTTGAAGGGATGAGAAGTAAGATCTCATTAATGAAGCATCACCACACTCAAGAAAGTGTGTCTCTAAAGGTAGTTTTTCTAAAGGGAAACATGGGTTAACTCCCATCTACATTGGTTCAATGTTTGGAATGATTGATTCCCATCCATCATTCCCTAATTCGAGTTTTCAACATCCGAGATAATAAGGGTAAGCATATGAAACTCGTCATTTTGGTGTTGAGGCAAAGGGAACTAGTAATGGTGATTCTCGCTACACTCATTAATTGCTTGAACAAAACTATGGCAGGGTCTCCCCTTTGGTCACTAGGAATATCTAGAGCACGATGACTGTGGAGGGAAATCACTACTCAAGGTAAATGGTGTACACCTCATTGATCCATTAGTTACCCAAAATCTAATATGATTTCATCACATCTAACTCCTTTTGTACCTAGAGAAAAATTCACATGTATAACTTTGCATGTATTAGAGATTTATCAAATGAGGAAAAGATCCTAGCACGATGATATTTATTTATCATTGCATCATTTCATTTTTTTCAAATGAGAAAAAAAACTTCCATTTTGATACATTGCCACATAACAGAAAACTCCATAGCCCAAGGGAGTTTATCTCCTAACATTACATATTTCCAAGTAATGGATGTGGTGTAGCATCCCTAGACCCATGTTGGGAAATTCCAAATGAAATTTACGAGTTCTGATACCATTTTAATTAGATGATAATGCTCTACAAATGCACATATTAATGTAGAATAACAAGAAGTAACGCATAAATATTAACACAACACATAAATTAACACACAATAGAAACTTATCTTTGGTAAAAAGAACACCTAGTGCGTGTTCACCTTCCATGTTCCTCCTAGCCTTAGAAAACACTACTCATAACTCTCAGCAGTGGGTCACCCCCAAGATGGGGTTAAAACTCCACTCGGGTACAAGAATCCTAACCAGGCTAAGGTCTCTTAGACAACCATAAAATTTTACTCAAGTGTCAAATCTAAAAAACAACCTATAGTCCCTCATTCCCCACATGCCTGTCCCACCGCAAAAAAATGTCCCCCTTCTCTGCTCAACAGTCCTTTAACTACCCCACTTCCCTTCCGAGGCTTCAACAACAAGCTCGATAGGAAGTCTCAGAGCCTTGTAGTTGCAACTTGTCACCTTGGGAATCAATTCCCCAACAGTTCTCTCACTTGGAGAAAATTCTCATGGTCTTGACAACCCGCTTATTCAATATCGCACAAGCCTAAAAACCTGCCTCTTCAGTCCAATTCCAAATATTTCCATGGTACAGGTACAAGTACAGGTACAAGTGATGGCAGCATGAAGGTACAATTGGCAATAGTATGGTGTGGTGAGAATAATGATCCAATGATAGGAAATGAACTAAGTCTCCTAAAGATTATGCGCATGTTTCACAACTTGATGCTTGTCATGTTGGGAACTACATGGGTCCCCCACATGGAACCACCACATGGTGATACATTTCTCCCTTAGGGACTCAGGATAAAATGAATTATCCCGTACTTTAGACTTTAGGAATATTAATAAAATATTCCTTTTTGGATTAATCCCCCTTAGCTTAGCCCCTTTCCTAGACTCTTAGCCCCTCTTTCCCATTCTAGTGGAGTTTATCCCCCCATACTCTTTTACTTGGTTGGTCTTCAATAATGATTTGTTTTCATTAAAAACTTAGTGTGATTACTAGCCTTTTAGCTTCTAGCTCTCTAGCCTAATAACCACATAGACACTCTGGCCTCAAAATACATATATGCAAAGGCACTTTGACCCCAAAGTATCCTGCCTCACCAACCTATATGTACAATTACATTATATTTACAATTTGGGTTTAGCCTAAGGGTATTACATTCCCCTCCCTCTTATTTATGCATTGTCCTCGGTGCATTATATAGACATTTACAATCAAAAATTTAAAAGTATTCAAAAATATGTGGGCATTTTGCCCGCATAGCATCCTCGTGCTTCCAATTTTCATCCTTAGGAATGTACTGGATCTATTGGACCTTTACTATCCATATGGATTGATTCCAAAGATGCTTAATCTTCTGGTCTAATATGCAAACATGTTGCACTTGAAAGTCACCTTTTGGCTCCACCTAAATCACATTCAAATTAATGAAATGATTAATATCAGGTACACACTTTTGAAACAAAGATACATGGAATACATTATGAATACACATGGATGCAGGTAGTGCAATCATGTATGTAACAAGACCAGTCCTCTCTAGGATTTCAAATGACCCATAATAACATCCTGCCAACTTTGAAAAAATTCCCAACTTCAGGGAACTTTTCTTGGCCTTTACTTTTAAGAACACATGGTCACCCAATTTAAACTCTCTCTAAGTTCTGCCTTTATCAACACAAATTTTTGGCCTGTCTTGGGAAGCCTTTAGATTCTATTTTATTTTCACCATCTCCTCTTCCATTTCCCTGAGTAATTCTGGCCCAACCACTGATCTGTCTACTGGGTTGTCCCATCTCACTGGTGTGTTGCACTTTCTTCCATAAAGTGCCTCAAATGGGATCATCTTTAGATATGCTTGATACCCATTGTTGTAAGGAAACTCAACCAAATGAAAATAATCCTCCCATTTTTATGGTTTATCCATCATGTACATCCTCAGCATGTCCTCGATCACTTGGTTTACCCTCTATGTTTTCCCATCTGACTCTAGATGATAGGTTATTCTAAAGTTTAGATTTGTTCCAAATCCTTTGAATAATCCTTTCCAAAAATTTCATGTAAATTTGGGATCTCTGTCAGATACAATTGTCTTAGGCACACCATGTAGCCTAGCAATTTCTCTCATATAAATATCAACAATGCTAGTTGCCTTGTGAATGAGATTCACTGGAATAAAGTGGGAAACTTTAGTAAGTTTATCCACGATTACCATGACATAATCATGTTTCTTGTTTGTTTTGGACAGTTTAGTAATGAAATCCATTTTTACAAATTCCCATTTCCACTCAGGAATGGGTAATGGCTATAGAAAACTAGCCAGGTGTATGTTCTCAACTTTTACCTTTTGGCATTCCAAGCACCTGGAAATAAAATCGACCACTTATTTCTTCATACCTGGCCAATAATATTGGCTCTTAACAACTGCAATAGTTTTTTGGTAACCTGGGTGCCTAGCATAAGGCACATTGTTCATTTATTTTAATATCAAAATTTTCAATTCCTGAGAATTTGGCACATAAATCCTTCCCTTGTACATGCAAATTTCATCCTTTTCCAGCTTATAGTCTTTCATTTTCTTCTGCAAATTACCTTGTTGAATTTTTTCCTTTATTTCCATGTACTGTTGGTTCGATTTTGCAGCCTCTAAAATTCTTCCTTTCAAATCTGATTTGTAGATGATAATGGCTATAGCATGCATCTCATGCACCCTCTTACTAAGTGTATCAACCACCATGGTATCTTTAACTTTGATATTCCTTATATCAAAGTCATATTCGCTGAGGAATTCCAACCATCTACTTTTCCTGGCGTTTAAAGTTTTATGTCTAAATAAATATTTCAAACCACTATGGTCTGTCCGCACCTCAAATATTTTTCCCATGAGGTAGTGCGTCCACATATTCAAGGCATGCACTATGACTGCTAATTCCAAATCGTGAGTAGCATAGGGTCCTTCATTCTCTTTTAATTTCCTTGATTCTTAACATACCACATGCCCATTCTGACTAAGGACTCCCCCATGCCCTTCTTTACAAGCATCTCTGCATACAATGAATTCTTCATTTGGATCAATTTTCAATAAATACTTCAAGTGTCAGAATCTTCTTTCACAATCAACAAGCCATTCAAATCTCACACCCTTCTTTTGCAAAGATTTGATTGGGTGTGAAATCTTGGAGAAGCCTTCAATAAACCTTCTATAATACCCTGCAAGTCCCATGAAAGATATCACCTTTGCGACATTCCTTGGTGGTGGCCATCCTTCAATGGATTTTATCTTCTCTAGGTCCACAACTATCCCTTCCTCTAAAATAATATGCCCCAAGTAATGTATCTTCTTTTGGTAGAATGAACACTTTCTCATGTTTGCATATAGTTGATTTTCTCTCAATACTTGTAGCACCATCCTCAAGTGTTGCTCATGCTCTTCTTCAGATTTTGAATAAATAAGTATGTCATCCAAAAATACAATGAAAAACTTATCCAAGTATTCTCTAAAAATACCATTCATTAAACACATGAAGACATCTGGTGCACTTGACAACCCAAATGGCACCACAATGAATTCATAATGGCCATACTTCGTTTTGAAGGTTGTCTTGTTGATGTCTTCTTCTTTAATTCTCACCTGATGATAACCTGACCTGAGGTCAATATTAGAGAATATATTTTCATCCTTTAGCTGATCAAAGAGGTCATCTATCCTTGGAAACTGGTACATTTTCTTCACAGTCACCTTATGTATGTGCCTAAAGTCAATGCAAAGTCTCAGGGTTCCATCCTTTTTCTTCACAAATAATACTGGGGCACCCGAAGGTGACATACTTAGGTGTATATGTCCCTTCTTAAGAATCTCTTCAAGTTGCATTTGCAACTCTTTCAACTTTGGTGTAATCATCCTATAAGGAGTCTTGGATATTGGGGTTTCTCCAGGAATCAGGTTGATAGAGAAATCAATATCTCTCTTGGGTGGAAACCCCAATATTTATTTAAATACATCTTAAAACTATAATAGGACTGCATAGTCTTCAATATTTGATGTTTTATCCTTTTGTGTCTCTTCCATATGTGCTGCAAATAATTGGTATCCTTTCCTGAAGCTTTTCTTTGACTGCAAAGCTAAAACTTCTCTAATATTTACAACTCTTGGAATACCCTGTACTAATTTCAAGTTTCCTTCTTTATCCAAGTAGGTAAAAGCCTTATTGTAGTAGTATAGGACAACATGATGCGTGTCCAACCAATCCATACCAATTAGGAAATCATATGAGCCAAAAGGTATGATATTCAAATCTACCCTTGTGTTTAGTCCATTCTTGTCCATTGGGCATGCCTTAATCACCTCGTTAATTTTCCTTTTTTCTCCTGTAGCTAGTTGCACCAACCAAGGTTTCCCAAGCTTTATTTTTGGAAATTGAAATATTTCCACCATATTAGGATCTATATAACTATGACTAGCTCCTGAATCATTTAATATAGCAATGGGTTGAATGTTGATCTTACCTTCCACTTCAATCATATGTGACTGAAACTCAATGCGCTTGTTATCCAGGGTTGTGTAGATCCTAGGTACATTTATGCCCATGTCCTCCACTATATTAGCTTTCTGTACATTGTGAACAATCCTCACTTTTTCACCTCTATGAAGACAATCTTTGTACATGTGGTCTCCCCACAACCCCAACATTGAATAAGTGGTTGCCTTGGTATTTGCCCCATTGTTTCTATCATTATGGGATATTTAGAAGTTGGATGTCCCTAAGTATTGTTGTTGAAAAATGGTGGTTGGTTCCCTTCTTCCTCTGCTCCATCCTTCTTTTCTTCCCTTCTTCCCAAGCCTTTTGGAAATTTGAACTTCCTCTATGCTGATCATAGAGGCATTTATCTCTCTTTATGGTTTCCTCTATTGTCTTGGGATCATCATACTGTATCTTATCACTAATAAATGATGGCATCCCACTCAAGTACCTATGAATATTAACCTGTTCGTACTTGATGAAAGAAACATATTTCAGTAGCTCTAAAAATCTCATTTCATACTCATCTATGGTCATACTCCCAAGTTTGAGTTCAAATAACCCCTTCATTTTCTTATCATATTATCATTTGGTTAAGTATTTATTTTGAAAATACCTTTTAAATTCTCTCCAAGTAACCTTCTTCTCATCAACATGTTGCACTTGCACAAATTGGTCCCACCACATTGATGCTTTTCCTTTGATTTGGTAAATGATAGTTCTTCCTTCTGCCTGTGAAGAGTAATTATGCAACTGAAAATACTTCTTCATTCCCAACAACCAAGTCTCCACATCCTCATCCTTTTTGTGTTCACCATCAAATGTAGAGGCTTGATTTTATTCATTTCTCCCTATAGCTCATCCACTCCATACCTCCTCTTATTATTTTTTACAGGAGATGGACTTGAACTACCATGTGCCCTCCTAATTGAATTTCTTGGAGAGTGATGGTGATGTCTGCCAACACTTCTTGTTCTTCTCCTCTCATCATGAGACCCGTGAATCCTTGATTTTCTTGACTCGGTCTCCTTATCCATATTCTTCTATATTTTGTCCAAGATCTACATCAACTTCATGTTGAATCCTTCTTTCTACTCCTTGGCTTTCATAAGCCTCTCATTATCATCTTTATAACTTTGGAAATTCTTTTTCATACTTTTTATGGTCTCTACGAAGTGCATTCTTTCTTCCTTTCCTTCTCCATGTCCATTTGAATTTGTACCCTCATTACCTATACTTACATACATCCTTTTGATCTCATCTTCATGGTTGTAGGTTCTTTATACATATTCCATGCTTCTGATCTCTGTGTTGAGCCTATTATGATAAAATTTACGTTCTGCAAAATGTGCAAGCAATAATATTTGTTAGAATAAATAATTATGGAATCTATAAATAGTAGGCACACTTATATTCCATGATATTATCATAATCCTTTATTTTGATTCCTTATGAATTTAATAGTCCAATTTAATTTTTTGGGTGAATATTTGGAATCCTCTATCCAGTACCTTTCCAATGACTACTTCCTTACTCATTTCCAAGTCATGAGTAGAAAATTATGTTCATTTTACCATTACCCATTTATTCTTTTTGTTCACCCTTCAATTAGGTGGAACCTTTAGCTATGTCCCTAAATATTTGCACCTTCTCCTTTCAATTTTTGACAAGGGACCAACTAGGCTCCTTCATAATCATATTTTGGAAAATCTGTCCAAGTTTCACCTTCATCTGGGTTCCAAGCTGCTAGATAGAACCTACAAAAGTTTCATGCCAATTAATATTTTTGGTCGTGAATTGTACATGCTCCTTCTATGCCCTAATATACATTTTTATGTGCCCAAATTTCTATTTTGACTCCATGGTTGTTTTCTATGGCTCAATATATTTCGACAGACTACTCATGTGCCTCAATCTGATTATGAAGCAAGAAGTTATGGCCCTCAGAAGTTAATTGGGTCTTAAAATTTACCTTCCACTATTTGGCCTATAACTCCCTCATACTAACTCCATTTGACGAATGGTTTACACCGTTAGAAATATCTCTTTGAGATTTACTATTTTAGCTACAAATATTATATGTGTTGCCTACGACACTTATAGTCTCAAAAATTAGATGTCCAAAGAACACTGTTTAGGGCCTAAAAAAATCCATGAAAAAACATGACCTAAAAAACACCGAAATTTTCTAATAATTTTCATTAATTTTTGATAATTTTAGCCTCCTTATGTTGAATGGGATGCTAATGTGGCATGTGATTCTACCTGGTACCACTGGAAGGATGCCATGTCATCTCCTAACCACTATGGCCCTGCCTTGTTGACCACTTACCTCCTTCTTGCTTCTCCTTATCTCTTTCCCTTCATTGGCATAAACCTATTAGTTTTCGGGCCCCATATGTCCTTGGATGTAATGTGGTGCCTTTGTATTGGGTTGTGGGGATAGGAGGGTCCCTTCCCGCACCCACATAACTCAGTGCACACATTTTCATTCTGTTACAATCCAACGGTCAACTCTTTTAGGGCACCGGCGATGGTCGACAATCCCCCTCCCCTTGCCCCCTCCCCCCCCCCCCCTTTGCCCCATTGAATGTTAACATAATGGGAAGGGGGCGCAACAAAAAACCACGGTTAATACCATGGTGAAACTTTTCACATACGTGCATTATGACCCCCTTCTTTGGGTTATCCTAACCCCACATGACCCCCCCTGCAATAAGGTTCTATGGGTCCAACTCACGATTCCGCCAGGAAGGTAGGATCTGCCACTCTAGCTCTACATTGAAAACCACCTATGCCATTTATACTATCGTTGCCCTTCCACTATGTCAGTACATATCACCTCTCTACCATGTCAGCTAACGCGTAGCTCCCACATCTTGTTGACATCAACATACGAAAAAATTCGTAAATTTTTCCAATTTTGCTTATTTTCAAAATTTTCCAAAAACACCTAATTTCAAAAATCTTCCTGGGACTACCATTGAAGAGATGTAATTAATCTTCAAATGGCCAATTTTCGGCCCTGTATCAATCCTTTCGACCCCAACACCTAAAATTCGACTTGTGCATGTCGAATTCCTCATGAAATAAATTGTAAAATTTGGGGCTTTTGCCCAAT
>JZKD02S0924447.1:660795-671744 GCA_000966675.3 Picea glauca | reverse complement strand
AGATAGTGAGGAGCCCATCACAACACCTTGTATTTTCTCATATAATTTTCCTTTATAACTGAAGTATGTCGACTTGAGACACAACTTCACCAACTCTTCAGTTTCCATGTCATGTCAATGTTATTCCTTATAATGTCTATAATGTCTATTGCCTCATCCACCAAGATCTTGGTGTATAGTGATACAATGTCAAAAGTTACTAGAATTTCTTCGTCTTTCACATCTTAGTTTTTGATCCATTCGATAAAAGAAGTTGGATCTTTTATGAATGAGGACGTCTTCCCTGCCAAGGGTAGGAGTTTATCAAGAGCGTAGGTTGGTGAACCTATCATGTTTATTATAGGTCTTATGGGTACACCTTGTTTGTGGATCTTTGGTGCACCATAGATCCTTGGCATGATAGTGCTTTTCATAATGACATTCTTCTTTATGGATTCATCCTATTAGTGCCTGTAGAAAGTCAGGACTCTAGCGTTTGCTTTAGTGTTGACCATCAATTAGTTTGTCTTTAACTAAATGTATTTTGTATAATTTAGTGTTAACCATCAATTAGTTTGTCTTTGACCAAATTTATTTTGTATGGTTTTCAAGTTCTACAAAGAAGAAAGAAAATAATCATTTTTTTTTAATATTTTATTTTCTTTTATTGAAAAGCCTATTGGATAATAATCTGCACCTCTTATTGGAGAATTTATTTTATGCTTCATGTATCATAGGTTTGATGTTGCTTATTGCAGAATTTATTTATTTATTTTGCATATAGGTTCATGTATCATAGGTGACTTATTGCAGAATTTATTTTGCATATAGGTTCATGTATCATAGGTTTGAGGTTCACATATAATAAAGATTATGCAAATTTTGTATAACCAAACTTCCATTAACATTTTTGCTTTTGTTTTTTGGCATATCTTCTATCCATTGCAATTATGTCCATTGGGTTGTTGAACTGGTTATTGAACACGTATGAAACGTCTCGAAAGAGTAAGTCGGTAAGTCATAATCACAATTGAAAAGGTAAGTGTAAAGGGTAAATATCTTTTTATGGGGTGAATTTTGGGACTATTGGCCACCCACCCCACATAGATTACACACTTCAGTGATCACTATCACTGCTTTATAGTCACTTAGTCACTCCTTCACCGTCACTTTGCTGTGGCTGTTTAATTTTGGCACTATTGGCAAGCCACCCCACATAGATTACACACTTCAGTCATCACTATCACTGCTTTATAGTCACTTAGTCACTCCTTCGTCACTTTGCTGTGGCTGTTTGTTTCCGCAAGGTTGAAATGCACCGGTTCCTCGCTGTGGCTGTTTGTTTCCAGCTGTGGTTGTTTGTTTCTGCAAGGTTGAAATACCTGTAAGTTTATACTATTTCAAAATAGGTTTATATTTTATTCTTGTAGTAGTACGTTTATGTTTTATTCTACTAGTACTATTTTTTGCCTAGTACTTATCATGTTTTATTCTACTAGTAAGTTTATCACGCTATTCTACTAGTAAGTTTACGCTATTCTACGTTTATGCCTAGTACTTATCATGATATTTCCTTTATTTTTTTTTAATTTTGTAAAGTTTTTTTAATTTAGTAAAGAATATAGATTTTGAAATCAAGTAGCATAAATTTTGCATTGCAAGTGGGAAGAAGGACCAACCTGAGCTAACATGTAATACCCTGTAACATTACAGAAATAAGAAAATGGAATTTTTCATGGAAATAGGGGAAAGATCTGGTAGACATGCAGACATACAGCTCTGCATTATAAGCTGCTCCAGAGCAATATAGCCTCATACAGCTCTGCATTATAAGCTGCTCCAGAGCAATATAGCCTTATGCATGATGTCTGTGTCTCCATACCTGCAGGTAAATACAGACATAAGAATTATATATGAACTATATTTCTCAATTAAAATGGCAATACATATTATAATAAGTAGTAGCGATAGATTCCCCCTTCCCTGCTCTCACAAAGCCCACCCTGTAATCAAGGCATTGCCCTCTTTTTTTCATTCTATAAACAAAAGCCAGGCCGATAAGAGCGAATCTATAGCCTGTAAGGGCGTTCTGTCAGGTCTCCACGGCTGGAAATTATTTATGCTCCTGACCTTTGGCTAGCTATTATTTATGCCCCCGACCTTTGCGCTACATGGAATGAAATTTATCTGGTCAACTTTCACATTGATCACATGATCCCAGGCCATCTTCATTCCCCCAAGGCTCCAGGCAGCATTAACGCATCTTTCCAGACTGGCCACCATTCACAACAGAACCTTTGAGTGAGAAATAAATCTGCTCAGAGGGAGCAATTCAGGATCCCTGTTGGTTTCCAGGATATATTAAAACAAGAGTTAAAAGGATAACAGTACTCTCCCTGCAATGCGTATAATTTCTAACTCAAAATTATGTAAAAGTAATCAAGCTGTGAAAACTCAGCCTAAYCTGGMTGGCATCATACATATATATTTTATATAATTCTGATAGAGAACCATCAACCATCCATCCATTTCTTGGAGTTTTAGGTCTGTGGCGTCTCTTTTCTCAAGTCCACCACCACAGTGATATTGTCAGGGCTTGCTGACATTGATTTTCAGAGATACTAATCAAACAAACTTTATTAAAGCCCAAGAATGAACCAGCCTCACCAAGCCTCAACTAACACACAGGAAGGGAATAACCAAACCAACTAGCATGGCAATACAGATAATAACAACCTAACCTTGTTATAATAAAGAAAGCATATAAATCCAAACCGCCTTCTCACATAACTTACCACAGTGGGCCTGGCTCCTTGAAGAAAATACCGAATTGCTCATATCCATCCCCATTCCTGCTTCCGGAATATTGTATAAACCTCTGCAAAAAAAACTATCAACCATGCTATCACGGCATCTAGATCCTCCAAATTAGCGTCACGGGATCATTGGCGAATGCCGGGCTTTCACTGCCTCAAATACGCCTTTTCGGTTGGGCATGGCCGAATCCCCGCGTAGCCCACCTCATTTAGCCCGCCGATAGCCCCTCATTACCCCTTAGATGACGCTTAAGCTTCTAGTTCCCTGCCCTGTTCGAATGCCCGAACATACACTAAGTTTCTCATCGTTCCTCGGTTCAGCGGTGGATAGATCATTGCTCATAAAAGTCCATGATAGAAAATTCAACATGACAATAAACAATCAGGGTTTTGACGATGGTTGGGCGTAATCAAAGCAGTGTTGACTAAATCACCATTATATTGATGAATGCCATGGGCCTGTGAAGTGCAAGCGTGTTTGACATTTATGTTCGTCATTTTCGTGAGCATCCAGAACATAACCAAAAGGTGGTCATTCTTGCGTTTGATCTGAAGGTTGTTTTCACTATAATAAAATTCGAAAACTAGAAAAGAAAAATACGATAGCCACTGTAAACCCAACTTTAATTCACGGGCCTGTCTCTGAAGTGCAAGCGTGTCATTTTCAGCATTTAAATCCTGAGAAAAAAGGTATTGCATTGACTCATATATAATGAAGATCAATATGAAAGCTTTGGTGCAGGCCATAACCCTATTTTGTCTTTTCGGGCCTGAGCCTGACATTCAAAAACAGGTTCTCAGCTTCAGGTCCTTCCTTTCTTGACTCTGCAGAGTCTGGAGGTTGCTATAATAGTTCCTCCTTCTGCCAGAAACCTTTCAACAGTTCGATGCCAGGAGAAAATCCATGTTTCTCTATTTGCCCTGTACACGTTGCCTATGTCGCCAGTCAATCGTTACGCGGAGCCCAGCCATGGTATACATACAGATGGCAACCAACAAATTTGGCTCTGATTGACATGTATTTAGGTTAATTTGGATGGAATTAATTTGTGTGTAGTTAAACTAGCACAGCGACAAAATTCGTGGCTGGTGAACGTCAAAAAAAAAAGAATGGCTTGAAAAAAATGGCTTACAAAATATTCAATAAAAATAAATATTTTAATTCATTCATAGTACTAACATGATATCACAATATTATAAGATAAATTATTTTATTATTTTTAAATTTTTAAATGATGATAGTCAACAATAATATTATAATTACATGTTTAATTGAAAAAGACTTTTTATGAGTGAATTAAAATATTTCGATCACAAGTGTGATACTTGAAAACCATTAAAAAATCAAGCCATCCGATCGTAAAACCATTAAAAAATCAAGCCCAGTAATGGGATTTGTATTCATGCCATCTGATTTGTGGCCATCTGGTGATAATCACGTTTGCAAACTTTCCCGGGTTTTAAAGAATAACCATTCATTCCCGGAACTGGGAAGGCAGTCTCGTTGCTTCCATCAAACTGTCCTGCGCGTAAAACACCATATTTATTTTTCATGAAAACCTAAGGTGAAACACAGAATCGATTATACATGAAATTGATGAGGGCTTTTAACGAGTTAATTGAAACACAGAATCGATTATACATGACACGTGGTATTCATAGCGATAACTCTTGAAACACCACTGCTATGCTAGTTGAAACGTCTCGTGATAGTTGAAATGATGTCCAGTTTTCACTGCGTCAAGTTACATACGTTTAATTTCAAGGAACATGGTAATGCAAAGTTTTATGCATATTAATTTTTTTTCAGTTAACCTGTCAAGTAATGGTTAGAGAAGTAATTTCTTAATCATATTAAGTAAATGTGAAAAAGTAAACAAGGTAACGGAAGCATTCAGAAATCCAAGGAAGTTATGAGCATTAAATTTCATCCATTGATTAGAGAGTAACATTAAGAATATGCCAACATCTTCAAATAAGATTAGAATTTTAGATTAAAGGATGATTAATTGTGCCCATTATCAATAAGTGTACGCCTTTCGAAGTAATTAAGAGTACCAAAACAAATTTAAATTTAGTTCGTACGGATGTCATAGATTGCACAGGTAGCTATCGGACCACATCTATCTATGGATATACGATGCTCGAGGCACCTACCTTCCCCTCCCTCTACTGTCAAAAGCAGTCGGGGTCCTCGCCGCTCTCTTGGGATATGATTCAGTTGCAACTTGGTCTCCCCGGACTCATCATTGTGAGCAGGTTTCTTCTATGGATTTGTTGCTTGCAGATTCACGAGCAGCCCAGTGGTCGATAACGAGTTGTGGCCCTCTTAGGCTGCTTGCGTTCATGAGTAGATCGAATTATGGACAAAGGGTTAGACGTACGGGCGAAGGACAACTGCCTGCTATCCATCCATACAAGATCAACAAGAGAGACTAACCCTTCTTATATATTCCTTTCTCTCTGTTTCTCTCTGATTATAGGGTATTTAATATATCTTATTGCCCAGAATAATTTATTAATTTTCTATACTCTTATTCTGGTACATTACAGGTTCTCCTGTTGCGAGTCTGTATGTTGTTCCTTTAATTGTCGTGACAACCTTTTGACTAATATTCTTACCATGGTCCAAGAATTCTGATAAGCAAGTTTGCTAATTGTGACAATAAAGTTTAAACTCTTCATATCTGATGCTTATAACGAGAGAATTATGAAAGAGTTGCATTTATAATGAGAGAATTATGAAAGAGTTGTATGTATGCTCTTTTCCTGGCATTTACTGAGCATAGTTTCTAAATGGTGTCATATTTTGTGGAAAGCTTCTGGATTCTTAGTTTTGAGTCGGTGATTTTACTCAAGTGATTGGAAACTTATTTGGTTGCTATTGAAATTTAATTCTTGAGCAGAGGATTGGATGACTTTCGGTTATCCGTAATTTAAATAAGTTTTTATAGGAATTAAAACTACAAGTTTGCCTTTTGTGAAAACATGTGTCATTGTTTGAACTCTGTAATGAATATTATGCTGTAATTAACAGCTGAAGCTGGATAGTATGCATTTACTCACGGTTTTCTATGTGATTGTTGTGCCAGTCGGGTGTGCGGGAACTCGCATGGCCTGATCAGGAAATATGGCCTTAATTGTTGTCGACAGTGCTTCCGCAGTTATGCTAAGGACATTGGCTTTGTTAAGGTACTTGGTTTTAGTTGGAATTGTTAACACTTTCATGTCACTTGGCCTTTTCTATATCATATATATGACTAGATATCCTCTATTTTGGTGTTCATATTGTTTAGGCTTTGAACTAGATTTTATGGTTCTTGACTAGGGTAGGGTAGTTATGAATTTATTTGAAGAATCTCAGCCTTCTGTAGGCTTCTTCTGGTTGATACATTGAAATGTCTCCTATGATTTCATTAGGAATTTTGAAATGTGTAATATCCCTTTATCTATCTTCTAATTCAGAAATTTGGTTCCTTTTTGCAGTATCGGTAAAAGCTAGATTCCATGATCAGCTCCTGGGGATTAGCTATAGTACCCTGTGACTATAGAGTTAGGATTAATGACAGTCATTTATTATGGGGAATTCAAGAGATTGTGTAGCCTGGTAAAAGTATGGTTTTTATTTATGCTTAGTTTGTTATCTATAGGTTACCAAATTAACCATGTTTGATGTCAATAAGTGGAAAGATATGCAAATATTATAGATCTTGATACGTAGATAAAGAGAAATATCTTTGCAACATAACATATGACGTCATCTGATGAAAATATGAGCTTAGAAACCTTATGACTAATTGACAACATATTCCTGTCGTAGCTGCAAAACAGAACACATCTTATACCAAGTTTGCATTTCTATCAACATTGAATTTCAATATATAAATTATTAACAAAAAACCAGAAAATATCTACAGTACTAACTAGCTTTAGTGAACCTCTAGTAATCCACAACTTTCATAAAGGAAAAAATGGGTGCTTACAAATGTACATCTTGGCACCCTTGTCTAGTTGTGGAGAAAAGATTCGATCTGCTCGATTATTGGGTATGCTCAATAGCTATTTACTTCCTTAGCCTCAGAAAGGAGAGAAGGAAAGGTTAGCGAGAGCAGAGAGGAACCTATTCAGCATCTATTACCAATTTGTTAATCCAAAACAATCTTCAATATTTGCAGCATTTTAATCATCAAGATTACCAATTTGTCAATCCAAAACAATCTTCAATATTTGCAGCATTCTAATCATCAAGATTTGATTACCAATTTGTAAATCCAAAACAATCTCGATTACCAATTTGTCAATCCAAAACAATCTTCAATATTTGCAGCATTCTAATCATCAAGATTTACAGAGACACCCTCAGCAAAACCAAACCACCGCTGATATTTATAACAGGTTTTACCCTTCTCTATTTTTCTCAGTACAAGCCAACCCCAGCCCGGCAGAGACTGCGCTGCCATGCAGCACTTGTTATAAGAATAGTCTCGTTCATTACTACGATGATATAATCCTATACTATTAAAACCAACATTGTTTATATTTTCCACGTTCCATAAATATGACATTAAAAGTAATGAAATTTTGAAAAGTTCATAGCTATTGCATCTTATAAAATAAAAAACTAAAACTTTAATATTTTTCATATTCTTATAAGTACGATGAAAATTAAATTTAAAAATACATAAACGAAATTTTGAACTTTTTGAAAAGTTCATAACTATGGCATCTTATAATATAAAAAACAAAACTTTAATATTTTTCATATTCTTATAAATACGATGAAAATTAGATTTAAAAATACATAAACTATTAAATGAGAAAAATGTTGTTTTAATTGTTTATGATTATGATTATTATTATTTAACAGACACCGTGAGATATATCAAAGAAAAAAATGGTTGCGTCGAAGTGAAAGGTATAGTATAATTTTCAAGTTCATCAATTTTCTAGCTATATATTGATAAGAAAGAACTAAAGTTTCAAGGTTGTATTTTATGACACAAACCATAGACTTCCCTTATCTTAAATTTATTACTTCTTGATTATAAGAATAAAGTATTATAGATTGTTTATATAAGATAATTCAAAAGAAAAAAATAATTAACTATTTTGTAAAACTAGCGCCTTGCTATATACAAGGTCTATCAAGGTTAGCTAAGAGCCCCTTGAGATTCTTAATTTCACTTTTTTTTTTTCTTCTAAGATTTCTATTTGATTTCCTTTTTCTCGTTAAAGGGGGAGAAGGCTGCACGTTCTTCTTTAAAATTTCTGCTAAGGAGGGAGATTTAGAGGACTTTTCTCCCTCCCTTTCTACACAAATGTTGAAGACGAATCCTTTTTGTGGGGAGATTACGAAACCCTAAATGGGAACCTATCCATAGATTTTGGAACTAGATCCTTCCCATGAGTAGACGCGCAAACCCTGAGCGAAGCTTCATTTCCCTTCGCTGAATTTTCTGAATTATTTTATTGTTTTGATGGTGGCTCAAATTTGTTCTTTGGGGTGATATGAGAATATTCCTCAATAGAGCCCTCTTTTTCTGCATCTTGAGTTTCCAAAGCTTCAAATTTGTTATTGGAGGGAAAAGAGGGCGATATTGAGACGTTGGAATGAGATCCCTTGGGCTATTGGAGGGAAAAGAGGGTGATATTGAGACGTCGGGATGAGATCCCTTGGGCTTTAGGGAAGCTTTTGGCAAAGTTCCATATTCATGATAAATGTTACATTTGAAAGGTACTTGATCATAATCAACGGCTTGGAGATGAATCCAACCCTCTAGGTTGAGTTGAATCACCTTTGCCAGTCCCTTTGCAAAATCCATGTCCACACATATTCTGGCTCATGTGAAAATATTTCCCTTAGGCTCAGAATGAGTTATGCAATGAATAGTTTGTTTCCAATGGATTTG
Organism: Picea glauca; assembly: GCA_000966675.3. Lineage (NCBI taxonomy): Eukaryota > Viridiplantae > Streptophyta > Pinopsida > Pinales > Pinaceae > Picea > Picea glauca. The sequence goes on along the minus strand of JZKD02S0924447.1, from coordinate 663,040 downwards.
AAACTGTTTTCACCATAGAAAATAAGGGGGAGGCGTGGAAGTCTAATCCAAATATGAGTTGTAGTGATATCCATATCTAATTTGAAGTTAAGGGTCCAATGGGAAAGAAACGTTCCCTTGGAACCCATGAAGTAGGGGTCAGATATGAAGATATGATCTCGAGCTTCTTTGGTTTCAAATATCAATACAAAAAAANCTTTCACTGCCTCAAATACGCCTTTTCGGTTGGGCATGGCCGAATCCCCGCGTAGCCCACCTCATTTAGCCCGCCGATAGCCCCTCATTACCCCCTAGATGACGCTTAAGCTTCTAGTTCCCTGCCCTGTTCGAATGCCCGAACATACACTAAGTTTCTCATCGTTCCTCTGTTCAGCGGTGGATAGATCATTGCTCATAAAAGTCCATGATAGAAAATTCAACATGACAATAAACAATCAGGGTTTTGACGATGGTTGGGCGTAATCAAAGCAGTGTTGACTAAATCACCATTATATTGATGAATGCCATGGGCCTGTGAAGTGCAAGCGTGTTTGACATTTATGTTCGTCATTTTCGTGAGCATCCAGAACATAACCAAAAGGTGGTCATTCTTGCGTTTGATCTGAAGGTTGTTTTCACTATAATTAAATTCGACAACTAGAAAAGAAAAATATGATAGCCACTGTAAACCCAACTTTAATTCACGGCCCTGTCTCTGAAGTGCAAGCGTGTCATTTTCAGCATTTAAATCCTGAAAAAAAGGTATTGCATTGACTCATATATAATGAAGATCAATATGAAAGCTTTGGTGCAGGCCATAACCCTATTTTGTCTTTTCGGGCCTGAGCCTGACATTCAAAAACAGGTCCTCAGCTTAAGGTCCTTCCTTTCTTGAGTCTGTAGAGTCTAGAGGTTGCTATAATAGTTCCTCCTGCCAGAAACCTTTCAAACCTTTCAACAGTTGGATGCCAGGAGAAAATCTGTGTTTCTCTATTTGCCCTGTACACGTTGCCTATGTTGCCAGTCAATCGTTACGCGGAGCCCAGCATGGTATACAGATGGCAACCAACAAATTTGGGTCTGATTGACATGTATTTGGGTTAATTTGGATGTAATTAATTTGCCACGACAGATTTAGATTTAGTTAGTATAATTAACGCCATTTTTCATGTAATTTGTAAGTGGCTGGTGAACGCTGAAAGGCCATGCCAAAGCTTTCTTCGTGACTTGAAACATACTGACAGCTAAAAGGTACATAGAAATCTAAAAGTTAATTTTAAATGTGGTAGTTAAACGTGGCAATCATATGGTGGTACAGTAATTTCTTAATATGATTAGGTAAATGTTAAAAAATAAACATGGTAACTGATGCATTCAAAAATACAAGTTATGAAGAGTAAATCACATTCATTGATTTGGGAGGATGACTAAGAATATGCCATCATCTTCAATTGTTAGCCATCAGATTAGAATTTTAGATTAAAAGGTGATTAATTGTGCCCATCTCCAATAGATATGCGTAATAATTTGTAACTACAATTTAAAAGTTAAATTCAAATGTGGTAATTCCAAAGGTTAATCAGTTTAAACGTGACAATCATATGGTGGTACAATGATTTCTTAATATGATTAGGTAAATGTTAAAAAGTAAACAGGTTAATTGATGCATTAAAAAATACAAGGAAATTATGAAAAGTAAATCACATTCATTGATTTTGATTTGAGAGGATTAGAATTTTAGATTAAAAAAGTGATTAAATAACCACAGCTATGCATGTATTACTAGTGTCCGGATGTCAAGGTTCTATCCCTCTAGCCCATAGATAGCTATCGGACCACATCTATCTATGGATATACGATGCTCGAGGCACCTACCTTCCCCTCCCTCTACTGTCAAACGCAGTCGGGGTCCTCGCCGCTCTCTTGGGATATGATTCAGTTGTAACTTGGTCTCCCCAGACTCATCATTGTGAGCAGGTTTCTTCGATGGATTTGCTGCTTGCAGATTCACGAGCAACCCAGTGGTCGATAACGAGTTGTGGCCCTCTTAGGCTGCTTGCGTTCATGAGTAGATCGAATTATGGACAGAGGGTTAGACGTACGGGCGAAGGACAACTGCCTGCTATCCATCCATACAAGATCAACAAGCTACAACCTATGTCACATGGTTCGGGTTCGAGTTCGGGTTCGGCAAGGATTAGGTTCGATTCGGGTTCGAATTTTCGGATGAGGTTCGGATGAGGTTCGACTTCAGGTTCGACTATAT
>JZKD02S0924447.1:630567-650868 GCA_000966675.3 Picea glauca | reverse complement strand
TAATCTTGCCAATCTTGAAATCCTGAAAACCGTTAAGTCTACTGAATTTTGAATGGGACCTAAAATTCTACTTTCTCCATATGAAGTCCAATGAGGTTGGAACCACTCTCAAACACCCTGAAACAATTAATGGTAATGTTAAGAATTTAACATTACCATTAGGGAGCAACCAGGGAGCATATAGGGAAACGAACAAAGTGAACTTGAATCGAACCTCAGCCGAACCTCATCCGAACCTAAACTTTGTTTTGAGGTTCGCCGAACTTCGAACCTCAAGGTTCAGGTTCGGCGAACCTTGTGACATAGGCTACAACTGCCTGTTATCCATCCATACAAGATCAACAAGAGAGACTAACCCTTCTTATATATTCCTTTCTATCGGTTTCTCTCTGATTACAGGGTATTTAATATATCTTATTGCCCAGAATAATTTATTAATTTTCTATAATCTTACTCTGGTACAGTACAGGTTCTCCTGTTGCGAGTCTGTATGTTGTTCCTTTAATTGTCGTGACAATCTTTTGACTAATATTCTTACCATGGTCCAAGAATTCTAATAAGCAAGTTTGCTAATTGTGACAATAAAGTTTAAACTCTTTATATTTAAACTCTTTATATCTGATGCTTATAACGAGAGAACCATGAAAGAGTTGCATTTATAATGAGAGAATTATGAAAGAGTTGCATGTATGCTCTTTTCCTGGCATTTACTGAGCATAGTTTCTAAATGGTGTCATATTTTGTGGAAAGCTTCTGGATTCTTAGTTTTGAGTCGGTGATTTTACTCAAGTGATTGGAAACTTATTTGGTTGCTATTGAAATTTAATTCTTGAGCAGAGGATTGGATGACTTTCGGTTATCCGTAATTTAAATAAGTTTTTATAGGAATTAAAACTACAAGTTTGCCTTTTGTGAAAACATGTGTCATTGTTTGAACTCTGTAATGAATATTATGCTGTAATTAACAGCTGAAGCTGGATAGTATGCATTTACTCACGGTTTTCTATGTGATTGTTGTGCCAGTCGGGTGTGCGGGAACTCGCATGGCCTGATCAGGAAATATGGCCTTAATTGTTGTCGACAGTGCTTCCGCAGTTATGCTAAGGACATTGGCTTTGTTAAGGTACTTGGTTTTAGTTGGAATTGTTAACACTTTCATGTCACTTGGCCTTTTCTATATCATATATATGACTAGATATCCTCTATTTTGGTGTTCATATTGTTTAGGCTTTGAACTAGATTTTATGGTTCTTGACTAGGGTAGGGTAGTTATGAATTTATTTGAAGAATCTCAGCCTTCTGTAGGCTTCTTCTGGTTGATACATTGAAATGTCTCCTATGATTTCATTAGGAATTTTGAAATGTGTAATATCCCTTTATCTATCTTCTAATTCAGAAATTTGGTTCCTTTTTGCAGTATCGGTAAAAGCTAGATTCCATGATCAGCTCCTGGGGATTAGCTATAGTACCCTGTGACTATAGAGTTAGGATTAATGACAGTCATTTATTATGGGGAATTCAAGAGATTGTGTAGCCTGGTAAAAGTATGGTTTTTATTTATGCTTAGTTTGTTATCTATAGGTTACCAAATTAACCATGTTTGATGTCAATAAGTGGAAAGATATGCAAATATTATAGATCTTGATACGTAGATAAAGAGAAATATCTTTGCAACATAACATATGACGTCATCTGATGAAAATATGAGCTTAGAAACCTTATGACTAATTGACAACATATTCCTGTCGTAGCTGCAAAACAGAACACATCTTATACCAAGTTTGCATTTCTATCAACATTGAATTTCAATATATAAATTATTAACAAAAAACCAGAAAATATCTACAGTACTAACTAGCTTTAGTGAACCTCTAGTAATCCACAACTTTCATAAAGGAAAAAATGGGTGCTTACAAATGTACATCTTGGCACCCTTGTCTAGTTGTGGAGAAAAGATTCGATCTGCTCGATTATTGGGTATGCTCAATAGCTATTTACTTCCTTAGCCTCAGAAAGGAGAGAAGGAAAGGTTAGCGAGAGCAGAGAGGAACCTATTCAGCATCTATTACCAATTTGTTAATCCAAAACAATCTTCAATATTTGCAGCATTTTAATCATCAAGATTACCAATTTGTCAATCCAAAACAATCTTCAATATTTGCAGCATTCTAATCATCAAGATTTGATTACCAATTTGTAAATCCAAAACAATCTCGATTACCAATTTGTCAATCCAAAACAATCTTCAATATTTGCAGCATTCTAATCATCAAGATTTACAGAGACACCCTCAGCAAAACCAAACCACCGCTGATATTTATAACAGGTTTTACCCTTCTCTATTTTTCTCAGTACAAGCCAACCCCAGCCCGGCAGAGACTGCGCTGCCATGCAGCACTTGTTATAAGAATAGTCTCGTTCATTACTACGATGATATAATCCTATACTATTAAAACCAACATTGTTTATATTTTCCACGTTCCATAAATATGACATTAAAAGTAATGAAATTTTGAAAAGTTCATAGCTATTGCATCTTATAAAATAAAAAACTAAAACTTTAATATTTTTCATATTCTTATAAGTACGATGAAAATTAAATTTAAAAATACATAAACGAAATTTTGAACTTTTTGAAAAGTTCATAACTATGGCATCTTATAATATAAAAAACAAAACTTTAATATTTTTCATATTCTTATAAATACGATGAAAATTAGATTTAAAAATACATAAACTATTAAATGAGAAAAATGTTGTTTTAATTGTTTATGATTATGATTATTATTATTTAACAGACACCGTGAGATATATCAAAGAAAAAAATGGTTGCGTCGAAGTGAAAGGTATAGTATAATTTTCAAGTTCATCAATTTTCTAGCTATATATTGATAAGAAAGAACTAAAGTTTCAAGGTTGTATTTTATGACACAAACCATAGACTTCCCTTATCTTAAATTTATTACTTCTTGATTATAAGAATAAAGTATTATAGATTGTTTATATAAGATAATTCAAAAGAAAAAAATAATTAACTATTTTGTAAAACTAGCGCCTTGCTATATACAAGGTCTATCAAGGTTAGCTAAGAGCCCCTTGAGATTCTTAATTTCACTTTTTTTTTTTCTTCTAAGATTTCTATTTGATTTCCTTTTTCTCGTTAAAGGGGGAGAAGGCTGCACGTTCTTCTTTAAAATTTCTGCTAAGGAGGGAGATTTAGAGGACTTTTCTCCCTCCCTTTCTACACAAATGTTGAAGACGAATCCTTTTTGTGGGGAGATTACGAAACCCTAAATGGGAACCTATCCATAGATTTTGGAACTAGATCCTTCCCATGAGTAGACGCGCAAACCCTGAGCGAAGCTTCATTTCCCTTCGCTGAATTTTCTGAATTATTTTATTGTTTTGATGGTGGCTCAAATTTGTTCTTTGGGGTGATATGAGAATATTCCTCAATAGAGCCCTCTTTTTCTGCATCTTGAGTTTCCAAAGCTTCAAATTTGTTATTGGAGGGAAAAGAGGGCGATATTGAGACGTTGGAATGAGATCCCTTGGGCTATTGGAGGGAAAAGAGGGTGATATTGAGACGTCGGGATGAGATCCCTTGGGCTTTAGGGAAGCTTTTGGCAAAGTTCCATATTCATGATAAATGTTACATTTGAAAGGTACTTGATCATAATCAACGGCTTGGAGATGAATCCAACCCTCTAGGTTGAGTTGAATCACCTTTGCCAGTCCCTTTGCAAAATCCATGTCCACACATATTCTGGCTCATGTGAAAATATTTCCCTTAGGCTCAGAATGAGTTATGCAATGAATAGTTTGTTTCCAATGGATTTGAAACTGTTTTCACCATAGAAAATAAGGGGGAGGCGTGGAAGTCTAATCCAAATATGAGTTGTAGTGATATCCATATCTAATTTGAAGTTAAGGGTCCAATGGGAAAGAAACGTTCCCTTGGAACCCATGAAGTAGGGGTCAGATATGAAGATATGATCTCGAGCTTCTTTGGTTTCAAATATCAATACAAAAAAACCTTTTTCATAATAAAACATAGTGATAGGGTCATGCTCAATCCAATTATTGGAAATCCATTCCAATACAATCTTAGGGTTGGGCCAAAGGCCTAAAATCGCACCAACTAAACCTCACTCCATCATAATGATATAACTTTGCTTTTCCACATAATTCCCCAAATCTAGACTGGGGATGGAAACAACCCTAAAATCGCACCAACTAAACCTCACTCCATCATAATGATATAATTTTGTTTTTCCACAGAATTCCCCAAATCTAGACTGGGGATGGAAATAACCCTTTTGGCAAAACGACTATCACTAACAGAAAGAGAAGGCTTTCCCATGGAGAAGAGGCCAAAAAAATTCTTTGACCAACTAAAAGATGTGCATGCGGCCCACAAAAAACGAGGGTGCAACACATAGAACACATGATCATAATCTGGCCATGACCGTCGAACAAAGCCACTATTGACTCGCCTCTAGACAAATGCAACGCAAGAGAAAAACTGCAAACATGGATGAGGGTGATGGGTAAGGAAAACCCTAGCCATAGAGGGAAGCACCCAAGCTCTAACTCATCTCCATTTCTTTATTATTTAAGATTATTACTAATAAGAGTGGCTAGTAATACAAAGGGTATGGAGGGTGACTCAACTACCAACCATAATACTAACTAATAATGCCAAGGGAATAGATTGTATTTGAACCTCTCACCTATGACCTTCATGTTGACAACGTCTTTGAAAAAACAATTCAACCGATTAAACTAACCCTTGAAAATTAATCCTTTATAATTATATATTTATAACAACATTAAATTATTATAAATTATATATAAACATTCATCATGATAATCAACAACTCAAATATGATAATCAATCTGTGTATATTAATCATGACAACAATGAGGAAAATGCAGAAAATTTCAAAGTAATTGAAAAGTCTTTTCCCTTATGTTTCTCCTCATTTCAATTTCTGAGAGGAATCTATAAGCAAGCAGACCAACAAGTTTTCAACAGTAGGAATGGATAATTTTCTGATGAGTCAGTTGAGAATGTCATTTGTGATATGGAAGTTGTTCTAGCTCCGGAATTGCAGCCCCTGATTTACATTGATTTTCAAACCACATATGAATTGATGCATCACAATTTTGTACCATTAAGTTTTGGTTCATTTCATTTTTTGAAGAAAAATGTTGCTAATATCTTAGAAGCAAGGACTGGTAAGCCTATACAAAATCATGTAGCCTCATTGAAATTATTGCATAATAAATTGCAGCAGTGTTCTTAGTTTCTCCAAGACCCAATAGCTAATGTTTTGGATGATCTGTGTAGTCAAGGTCCTATTCCATCTGCTAGCTATGAGCTTAAAATTAGTTATGATAAAAACTTGATCAGGAAACTGACTTCATGGTCTTGTTCAATAAGAGCTTCATTACAAAAGATCTTCTGAAAATTTGCAGTTAAATCAGAAGTTGTATGATGATATAGATAGCATATGTGCAATACCCAATTATGACCTTGAATTTGTTGAATACTGTGAACACCAAGAAATAGGTCATGTTTATCATGATACCATAGATATATATATGGAGGAGTTTTTCACTTCAGAATTTCAATCGATTTCCATTGCCTCTTTTGTTTTTTATGGTTCCAAAGATATATGTTGTGAAGATCAAACTAACAATCAGTTTCTAGTGCCCTTATAAGCTCTAGTTCTGAGCTTTGTTAAAAACAGTGAAAGAGTAGAGTTGTTGGATCAACTACTGGATTGGCTTCATTAGCATTTTTCCATTACCTAATTGAGCAGTAATTTCAACAGATTAGGGTAGGAGTGTGTGAATAAGCTTGGCTTCGCAAGCATTCCTTTCAATATTTTTTTTTATTAGTTTGGTTTTAGTTTTTCAGTTTCAGAATATAGTTCGGATTTCAGAATGAATTTGATTTAGTTAAGGATTGAGACAGGTTATCAATTGATTTTCAGTCACAGAGGTTTCATGACAAAGAAAGTTGCAGGTTTTGGGATCATCCCAATGGATCAGGCTACTCAGTGTACGACGTTCTTGGCACCTCACAAGGAGAGCACCATCCCCAAGTGGAGCCACTGTTAGATTCCTATATTTCATAGTATCAAATGGTGACTAAGTATTTTCTCTCAGTAATGTCATATTGGAAATAATATTGTATTCTGCAAATGATTTCCAAAAAGAAAAAAGAAAGGAGAAAATAGGCAGGGCCTGCACAGTTAAATTTCACCCTAGGTTGATGAAAGTAAGCATTAGATTATAATATAAAGTCTCAAAACAAAAATATTTTTCTTATGTGTCATTGGCGCATGTGTTTACCCAAAGTCAAAAGATGACATGATAGTTTTTCAGGTAGCACTTAATCCTTGCGCTAATATCATCGACGACATACATCTTGTTCCAGATTGACGATCCTCATCATTTTTCAGACCCCCTCGACCTTTCTACCTTTAACGAGGGGGAGGGGGGGTCCAAAAAGTTGTTTTTCCCCACCTAACGTGATGCGTCCTCATCATTTCAGACCCCCCCCTCCTAATACTACTTGTCGTCTACCCCCCCTCTGAAATATTCCTAAACCACTACCCGATACCACTTACACCCCCACTTACACCTGTCCTCCACTCACTCTACCATTCACCCTCCCGCCTATCACATCATCCACCTCTCTGACTACTCCCACTACACGTCACCTCCCTCTGATAATTCCCCTCTCATCATACACCACCTATCTCCTCATTCTCGATACCTTCCACCTCTCTGTCTATACTTCTCTTCTTCCTACCACTCACACTCCCACATCCACTCTTCTCATCCCCTTACTCGACACTTGTCCCCACGTCATCATATCCATTAGCAAATTAAATTTTCCCACATGATTGTTGACCGTCACCTGTCCCATAACGATCCCACGCCACTAAAAAGATATCCCAACAACCATAAAACTCATCATTCCCCGCCCTTTACAATTTTGTTGGCCGAGAATACAAAATCTTATTGGCTATTCAATATGTCAGAGATGCTAAATCCAGTTTTGTACCAACTATCAAGGTCTTGACAAAGCTCTACTAATTCAAATATAATTGCATCTATGAAGTGGATAATCATTTGAATGAGAGTCAAATCTAACCCAATATTTCCATGCAGACAGTTGAAGATTGTTTTCAGATTACATGGAGAAAGATCTCTAATCAAAGATGGAATGAAAAATTGGTTAACATGTGGCATCAACTTTCAAGGAACAATTTAACTTATTCCAACAATTCCAACAAGTCTGGACACCTAGCAACAGAGGATCAGCAAGCAATCAACCATCTCTAGATCTTAATGCATGATACTTGCAAAAATAAACACAATAATCAGTAAAGACCAACAACGCAGTAGGAGTCAAAGAGACAACTCATCAACGGTTGACATCAAATAAGCACTAAAAGTTTGAGAAGATCTGAAACAGTTCTATATTGTTGTAATTAGAGATATAGTTAGTTTAGATTTTTCTTAAAATAAATCCCGCTCATTTATGATAAGATATTTGTAAACAACTTATAAATACTTCCCATTTAGAAGTATTATGGGTTGGGACATATTCGTAGGATAGGATCAATATTGTAGATCATCTCATAGAGCCTCCTTTGATCAATTGTCAGTAATATAATGCAACATTACAGGATTCTCGTGTCAATTTTCATTGGTGAAGTACCTTTCCTTGTAAATTTGATCTTTTTGTTAACACTACTGCTTTCTACATTCTGAATTATTCTGAGAAGATAAAGAAACATACTTTGTTTTAATGTACACTCTATCTCCGGCTTGGAATAATTTCTGTGTTTTCCACTGAAGATTGAAAACATAATTCTTAATTGCTTTGTTTTTAATTGAATTTCTAGACCTTTTCCATCTCTTCCATACATTAAATCTTTGGGGATCCAATGAATTTTCCTACCCTCCCCTGCAATATTAGCCTATTAACCTTGTTTGATCAATTCTGAACTGTGACTCCATTGCCCAATGGCCCTCCCTGGCTGTTCCAACCATATAATTTAAAAACCAAACCTTGTACTATCATAACTAGCCTAAAATTTCTAGCAAACAAAGCTAAATCTTATAGAGAGATCCCTCTTTGAGTCTAGGAGGGATAGATCCTAGACTCCAAAGTGGTTGAGATAGTTACCTCTGTCCATTTCTTTCTCAGCCTGAGAAATTACTGAGTGATAACAACCCCCAACTTGAGACTCCACATCTTCATCTTCCTAGAATTCCCTAATTTGGTGAACTTTGTCTTCAAGTTCCTTCATTTTGGCTTTGTCTTCCTCCGGGACAAAGTATTCATAAAATTCACCATCATCAATGGAAACGTTCGCTACTCGGGAGGGTTTCACAAAGTGAGAGCATGGTTTTGACCTCTGGGAGCCATGAGAAGGTGGTTGAGGAATCAAGAGTAGAGAGGGGCTAAACATTATACAAGAGTTGAACAATATAATAGAGTGGGAAAGAATAGTAAATCGGAGTGGAGCCATATAATAGTATACCTAGTTCCCAGCCATCACAACCCCATTTTAACAAGCCCATTTCCAAAGTGATTCCCCTTGAGATATCAACATCAACGTCATTGGTCGTTCTAATCATGAGAGGTGGGATGATTAAAAATCATGTCTGCTTCCTCTTTATCATGCTGAGGATTCTGCTCATCGGCTGAATGACGCTTCTCACCTCATTTTCATATATGATTTCTAAAATAGGGTGCATAGCTTGATTCATAATCATCATGAGAATGTTGAGGATGAATGGGATGGTCCTCTCCCAACATCTGTGCATTATTTCCTTCTTGAATGCTCAAGCTTAAAAGGATGACATCATATCTAAGTAGATCGTCCTGAATGATCACTAAAGGAATGGGTGGAGGAAGTTGCTAAAATTCTACAACCATTTGGAGTCTTGGTTAGGGGGATTTCTTGATGGAACCCATCGTGTTGTCATGAGAAATCGCAGGTACACCCATTTGGGGTGCGACCCTCGTTCTTCAAAGGACATGCTAAGCTATTGATTTTACTCGTTTCATCTTTAAAAGTATTTCATAAAGTTTTTAATCCAATATCAAACATTATTCAAACACATTTCATTTTTTTTCACTTAAAAATTGATTTATAACCTATCAATTTTACTTAATATTCAAACATATTTCATTTTTTCACTTAAAAAATGATTTATAACTTATTAATTTTACTTGATTCATCTTTAGAAGCATTATATAATTTTTTTTTCCAATATGCAACAATGTTTTCATCATATTCTTGTTCGAATCAAGATCTTAATATTCTTGTTCAATTGGTAATGAATAATAAGATCGAGACCTCACAATTTAAGCTATTGAACTATAAGCAAGAGTCTAGGGAGTAGTTGTGGAAGAGGTAGTTTGAAAGTCCATTTCTCTTTATTCAATCTCTGAACCATTATGAACCACCAACATCATAGTTAGTGGTTAGGGTGATGGCTAGAGATTTATCTTGGGCTTTTTGTTGGGGTTTATGGGATTATGTATCTTGCTTGAAATTCAGCTCAAAAGTCCAACAATATCCTTTCCCATCTCTTCTTTATGAACCTTCATCGAAACCTAGTGTAATGAATCCAAACGAGTGATTCATTTCAAAGAATTGCATATTTCTAATACAAGTTAAAACTATGTCATTTTCTCAATCAATTTATTCTATTACTATGATTGTTGACTATTATTTCAACATCTTCTTTTTAATATAAGGTAATTTTTTGCATTGTGAATTTTGTAAAGCAATAAAAAATTGCAGAAATGTAGTAGAGTTCATGAAAAAATACTTCATATAACAAGAAATGAGATTTGTATAAATATAATTGATATTATGTAAATAATAAAAAAAATAGATAAGAAAAAAAGGTTGAAATAGATTATGAAAAAGATAGCTTTTTCAAAAAAAATAAAGGTAAACTTATAATCTTATAACTTTATAATAAGAAATTGAAGAAAAAAAAAAAAGAGTAGAGAGATTAAGAATAACTCATTTCTTTAATAAATGATATAAAAACATAATAACTACATAAATAAAAAATTAAAGAAGAAAAAAAAAAAAAAAAAAAAAAAAATTATAATTTTTAATTTTTTAAGAATTATAACATTATAAAAAAAAATTAAAAAAAAAAAAAATTTATAAAAAAAAATTAAAAAAAAAAAAAAGGATACACAGATTTTGAATCACTATTTCTTTATAACTTTATAAAAAAAAATTAAAAAAAAAAAAAAAATATTGAAGAAAAAAAAATGGAAAAGAGAGATTTTGAATGTTTGAAAAAAAAAAAGGATTTATAATAAAAAATTGAAAAAAAAAAAAAGGGGATATAGAGATTCTGAATCACTATTTCTTTATAACTTTATAATAAGAAATTGAAGAAAAAAAAGGAATATAAAGATTCTGAATCACTATTTCTTTAGTGATTAATATACTATGCTTGTATAGGGCTTCCTTGGATCAATGAAGACTCTGGGCAAACAAATGAAAAGTCTGAACATACAAACAAATGAAAAACAACTAGCAAATACTGTAATGTAATGAGTGGCCAAAATAATGTGATGTAATGGTGGGCGGTGAGGCGGTGTATCATTGTTTCAAACTAGAACCTAGACTGCACCAATGTTCAGAGCCAGTGTTAGAACCATGTTAGAACCATAACCTACACTCTACCAATGTTTAGAGCTCGTGTAGAGTGCCAAAATAACCACTCACAAAATTCTTTATTTTTTATTTTTTTTTAAATTTGGACAATTTTGAAAAAAAAAATGATTACACACACCAAATATGCCAAAATAACCACTCACAAAATTCTTTATTTTTTATTTTTTAAATTTTGACAATTCTGAAAAAAAAAATGATTACACACACCAAATAAATTTTCTAGAAACTCTATAACTAGTTATTTTCTTACCTCACCATAATGACATCTTAGTACCTACTCTAACAAGACATTGAAACGACACTTTTAAATTGCGAGTTGTCTAGGATCAACCAAGACTAGATTTAGAGGTGGTAATGTTGCCTATGGACTCACTCAAATTTATTGCTTGATATTTTTTACAACTAAATTACAAATACAAAATCTAAACATATATATGATTAAATTGTTTTTTCTATCTTTTTATTTTTATTTTAGATTGATAATAATTTTAAAAATAAATTATTATTATTATAATATTTTCTTCGTATTAATAATATCCTAAATTATCACTACACTTAGAAAAAATAAAGATTTCATTTATATTATTTTATTATATACTTTAATTTTTAAATGTTTTGATTATATATTTGATATTTTTTCTCTTCTTCTTAGACATTTATTTATTTTATATCAAATCTTACTTATTTTATGGGAGAATAACTAACTTGAATTTATGGAGGATGATGATTTTATCTTAATTTTCATGTAATCACAATCAAATCCTCTTTTGTACCATTATCCCATCGAAACTCACTTCTTGAAATTTTTAGAAATATTTTTCATTAATTTTTTTTCCTATTTTTTTATATATATAATTTAATTGTTTTTTTTTCTCTTGCTTTTCCTCATATTAATTCATAATATTAACATATATAACTTGTATTATTGACCACATACTTTCCCTTGACACCCTATATATATATATATATATATATATATATATATATTATTCCATTTTTTTTTCCTTTCCTTTCCTCATATTAATTCGTAATATTGATATATATACCTTTGTATTATTGGCCACATACTTTACCACGGCACCCCCATCATTTTGGGAGGAATTTTATTATATATCATACTAAGTCCTTTATACATTACGTCCATTGTTTTAGTGGTACATTTGGATAATGAAGGCACATACAATAAATAATAGAATATTTATGTATATCAGCACCTCATCATTGAAGTTTATTTTATATTATAGTGAGTTTTTTTGTATATTATGTTTGTTTTAATAGTATATTTGGATAATGAAGATATACAATTTTGTAATACAATAAATAATAAAATATTTATGTATTTCAATGTTAGGAATCTAATTCTTCACGTAGATAGAATAATATAATTTGATGTAATAAAGGTTAATCTTAATAAGGTCTAGCAATAAGGAAGAATAAGTCAAATGTAAGAAGATCTAATAAAAGCTTATGTTTCTGGAAGGATCTTCTTCTAGATGGTTCTTTTGATAGACATATTTAGTATAAATAGGAGTCGAGGGTATGAGAACTTTTTTCTTCGATATTATTGTATTAGAGTTCTACTCTGTTGGAGGTTGCCCCCTTGAAGAGGCAAGTGAACATTGCTCTCAGTAATCAAAGTTCTCTTTCTGGTGTTATTCTGGTATCATTTTGGTCTTACTGTGGTGTTGTTCTAGTTATATTGTTGTTCATCTTCCATTTCTAGCATTTTATTTATGTTCTGCATACTTTTTATATTTGGAATATTACAAGTGGTATTAGAGCACTTTCCTCGGTAGAAAATTGTGGTTTAATTTTTTTTCCAGGGTAGAGACGTATTTCAACGTCTTTAAGCTACAGAGATCTGTCGTTACACGCATAAACCTGTGTTCGGGGATTCATACACGCAGGAAATAAAAGTGGTACTTAAGCGCACATCTATTGGTCACCCTTGTAACCCCTGTTGATACCCCTTCGAGTGGTAGCGCATCAGACAACACCTGTATACGAATCAATGTAGATTTCTTGAAGTCTTCTTTAGATAAATTGATCGACCGCCTGACTGCTATAGTGCCATCGAGAATAACACTCGGGAAGATACTCTCTAGTACCTGGGTAGTCGGGTAGTACGGCTAAAGACACGGTCTAGCCTCCTTAGTTGGTTCTCTGAGATATTGGACCGAGTACTACTATTGGACCCCACACATATATCAGAAAGCTATAGCACGGAGAAAATTTATCAAGCACTAAGATGAATCACATAAAATAGAAATATCATGATATTTAAAGATTTGAAAAGAACTAGTCTAAAATTTTGGTTGTTAACAAATTTATTTATCATTTTTTTCTCTTTCTTTTAAATCAATCTATCAATAATTAATACTACAATAATATCATAATGTAACATATTTTTAACTAAATTAGTTAAATATTATACAACAAATTATTTTTAAAAAAATTAACAATCATAAGAAAAAACACATATTCTTAACCATTAGGTCCACAGACTGTATATAAAATATTTATTAATAATGTCATTAAAACATTATATGAAATATTTAAAAAACTAAATCAATAATCATAAACTGTCATTAATTTTACAGCAACAATGACAATAACATTATATATGAAATATTTAAAATACCTTACTTTGATTTAAAAGGCAAACTACCTTACTTTGATTTCATAAGCCTGTTCAGTATTTGTGCACTTTCAGCCATTTGGTGCGAGTGTAATTTTGGACTGGTACAAAGGGTATTTAGTTTTGGACTGAAGACGTAACGAAACTTGGCTGTAGAAGGAAGTGCAGGTTTCTGACGTAATTATAAAGTGCTATTTAGATTTGTTATAATTGGTTGTATAATGGGAAAGCAAAAACCTTTAAAAAGGGTTTTTAAGTTAAAAACATAGCTACAAATATATTCGAATTTTTTTTTCAAACTAAAAATGCTTTAAAATAGTAGAATATATAAAACTTTGGATGTGTGTAGCAATATAGGATTAGAATCTAGATTAATAACAAGAGTGAGTTTTCAATTAATAACAAGAGTGAGTTTTCATAGAGGATCTATTACCATGTTTGATAAAAAGTGTATTTCCACATAGGTCAAACACCTTAAGGAAATCACTCACACAGATAGATAAAAAATAAATACATCAATATATTATGTGGTTGAAACCATTAAAAGGAAAATAGTCCATTTCCCAGCTTACAAATAAGGCAATATATTAATACAAAAGAAAAATATTTTACAAATAAGTCTCTCAGAATTAATATTGAGGAGAAGATGAACCATCATATCACTTTATGTTTAGAGGATAATCATGACCAACATATTAGATAATTACAATGCATACTAAAGAAAGACACTAAAGGAACATTCTTCACCTAAAAAAGCATTAGAACAAGTCGATCTTAACTAACTCCTAAGTGTCTAAATATCTTAACAACTCTAAGTAGGGATATTGTTATAGTCATTAAATATTCTAGATTGATAATCCATACATTCACATTATAAAGGAAAAGTGCATCCCATGTCTTGGTCAAACTCGTCCAATCAAAATTTCAAATTTTGATATTTAATTAATCTCACTTCTTCCATTTTTATAGGAAAACTAATTATAATATGATGAAATACAACTCTAAATGAAGGATTATGAGGACCTTCATAACACTAAAAGCCATCCCATGACTCTAAAGTGTTTCTAAGATTACAATATAAAATTTTATTGTTGTTTCTTTTGACAATGACCTTGCTTGTGTTATGCATATGTTGTTATCAAATACTAAACACAACACACTTAGTATCATATAAATGTAAAGGTTGATTCTAACATATCAAAATTGGTATGCCCATGCCCTTATTCCAAAAAGTATTAGGTCCCTTTTAAAGTATTGCATTCTTTAGGTAATGTGTCCAATGGAAGAACCATATAGAGGGAATTCAAGATTTTTGGATGTCTTGCATGAATATAGATACGAAGCATTTTTAACATATCCCTATACTAATGACTTATGTTATTCTTTTCTTTTAGAATTTTCTTTTTAAAATTGACACATATACTTGCATAGATTTATCTTATAGATTTATCTTAGTTCCAAATAAAAATATCATGATATTTCAAGATTTGAAAAAAACTCCTCTAAAATTTTGGTTGTTAACAAATTTATTTATCGGCCTTTTCCCTCCCTTTTAAATCAATCTATCAATAATAATAATTAATACTACAATAATATCATACAGTAACATATTTTTAATTAAATTAGTTAAATATTATACAGCAAATTATTTAAAAAAAACTAAATTAATTATCATAAACGGTCATTAAGACAATATATATGAAATATTTATAAAACTAAATTAATAATGTCATTAAAACATTATATATGAAATATTTAAAAAACTAGAAGGCAAACTACCTTTCTTAGATTTCATAAGTCTGTTCAGTATTGTGCAATTTCAGCCATTTTGTGCGACTGTAATTGCCCATGACTGGTACAAAGGCTATTTAGCTTTGGACTGAAGATGTAACTAAACTTGGCTGCAATTGGGATGTGATCGGAAGAACGATTAAGTGAAGGAAGTGCATCATCCTTCACCTCCTCCTCGTCTATCAACTCCAGCAACGAAACCACCTTCAAATTAGTTTTACTGTAGAGTATGTAATCCAACGTTCCCTGGAAATTCTTGACAAAGTTAGTGAAACGGGGCTCCTTTGTTTTATCATTCATTTTCTTCTTGATGTCTTCCTGGGAAACATCGCATTGAGAATAGGAAGAATAAGCACTTGCTAAAGGTAATAGATGGTAAATACTTTCATAAAGCTGCAATGTACCATATGGATCCAAAATTAAATTTCCTTGTGGAAGGGATGGACATAGCCTTTGTTTGGTAAGAAGTGAGTGGGGATCGCTTCCGGGCAAAGAATTGAAGTCCCCACATATTACAAGTGGAACATCATAGTTATACGTTTCCATTTCCATTTCCAAGTCTTGGAGCATGTAATAAACCTGCCACAGCTTTACATCACTGTTATTAGGATTTGCATGGATGTGGGTATTGGCTATGCACAGATGCTGACTAGTGCTCTTGAATGAAAGGATGACATTCAGCGCAATGTTGTCTTTGTGAAATCGGGAATGTGTTTGAGCAGGCTCGATCAAATTGATCCACCACCATCTTATCAAGTCAAACTGATTCAGTCTATAAAACGTTGCACACCCATCGACAGTTGAGATGTAGCGTTCTCTCTGTTTTTCCTTAAACAACCCTTCATACCCTCGTTTCGCCAATTCCGGATTGAAAAAATTAGTAAAGTGGTTGTGTTGGACCTCCTGGAGGTAAATGATGTCAGCATCGCACTGTAATATTTCTTTCAGCAAGTTTTGTCGGCGGTATTCCCAACAGAGCGCGAAGGAAGGACAGTTGGGGAACTGTTCTGAAGTAGCATACACCTCTGCCAGGACGTTGTATGTTACAATTGTGAATGATGGACCTGTGAAACTTGGAGCATTGCTGTTGTTGTTAACTTTAATCATTTGCCGAGGATTCGGGGAAAGCGCGGATGGAATAACAGGTTCAGTATGGAAAAATCTATTCCCTGCACATTCGAGAAGTAATACCTTGCCTACATCGTGGGTGGTGGGTGTATAAAACTTGGAGATTGACAGAAACACACGATCGTTATTGTTGATAGCAGATTCATCAACACAGAGGAGGCGATACCATCTCTGCCCGCTCATCCTACCGTATTCATCATCGCTCAAATAACCCTGTACCAAATCCTTTGCACTTAACTCTTTCCCAACAATAGGTTTTATGGAAACCCTTTTGAATTCCTCCACAGTTGCCATTTTACCCTGTAACTATAATACCAGCCCAGCCTTTGTTAGGGTCGCGTTCCGCTTTTCACCTATAAACAGAAATATAACTCGACCCTCTATAAACAGAAAAAATAGGGTCGCGTTCCGCTTTCACCTTTAAACAGAAATATAACTTGGCGCTCTATAAACAGAAAAATTAGGATCGTGTTCCGCTTTTCACCTATAAACAGAAATATAACTCGGCCCTCTACAAACAGAAAAAGTAGGGTTGTGTTCCGCTTTTCACCTATAAACAGAAAAATTAGAGTCGCGTTCCTCTTTTGACCTATAAACAGAAATATAACTCGGCACTCTGATGATGGATGATGGATAATTTTTATTGAATTTCACTCGCTTATTTATATGGAATTGCATTGCTTCGGTTAAAAAAAAAAATTGTAATTTGCTTACAACGTCGGCTACTCGGAGTGATCTTTGGGCTGTTCTTTATATTTAAATTATGTAGATAAATAATATCATTTATCTTTCAATATGGACTGTGACTGAGCATATCATTTAAAAGTCAAAAAAATGTTATAGGTTTATTATGTATGGAAAAAGTTTTATTTTTTAGTTGGGTAGTTTTGATTTGTTAGGTTTAGAAACACTGATCCAGGGGTATTTAAGTCTTCAAAATCATTTTTAGATGGTACTCTGTCTTGATCATACGCTAGAAACTGAGATCAAGAGATATTTATTAAAATCACTGGAAATTACCCAAATTGTCAATTTATAATGATAAATAAATTTGGTTTACTGTTTCTCTGAATTGGCTAGACAAAAATTGTAGCATGTAGAGCTGTTGATAAAGACACAAGAATTAACACAAATCTAAAATGCTCATAAAAGTAAAATTATTTGGATTATCCATTGCAAATTTGTAAATTGATTGCCCATAAAATTGACATTAAATAGAATGCACTTTGCAAACGTTCTCCCATCCTGCAAATCACAATATCAGTGATTAGCAAACAAATATATTTTGCTGATTTTCTAAATCATAGAAGCAAAAGTTGTATTATCAACATATGAGGAAAGAGTTTATCTTGTTTATAGAAGCTACCTGTATTTTATGTTGTGTTGATTGGTCCACTTAGCTTAGCAATTTTCTTGGGTTAATCTTCTTGAAATTGATCAATTATATGTGTATATATGTAATATCTAATCGTGTATGTAATTTTTTTTTAATTGAGTCGACTTTAATATTTTTAAATGTAACAATACCTAATAGCATGACATTTTATGGGCTTCCATACCTAACAACAACATTTGATAGGCTCATTGTTTAAGGTTTTTGATTCCATAGGAATATGAATAGGAATATATATCGGTATGCCCCCCTTGTCCTATTATTCAACAAAGTGTTAGGTCCCCTTTAAAGTATTGCATTCTTTAGGTAATTTGTCCAATGGGGGAATAATATGGAGGTAGTTCATGATGAAGTTATAAGCATATACCGAGACATGTGATCTATTGTCTAGGACCATGAATGACACATGATTTTTTTATTTTTTTTTAAATTGACACTTTCACGTGTATAGTTTTATCTTAGCCCATACTAAGAGGGATTAAAAAAAAAAAAAACATGTGTACACCCTAAACTTCTCACCACTTAAAATATTTGGGTTAAGATTGATCTTTTTATTTTATTTTTAAATTTTTAAATTCTAGGTTAAGATGAATATTTTTATTTTATTTTTAAATTTTAACATAGCATGATAGTAATTAACAAATACTGAACTATGACATATGACCTCAACTTTTTTTCCATTTTAGTTTATAATTTTTACCATGTACATGACACTTATTTTCCACTTGGGTTGTAGTGCATTACTAAGTTATTTTTTACAATGGACATCTTGTCCATGGACCTGACATGGACCTGACATTTCGGTTGTAATGCATCCTTTTTTGTTTTTAGAAAACTCATGGATGACTTTAAGGAATTTTTTTTTACCATGGGTATAACTCAAGAGTATGTCCAACATCCCCCAAGCTAGATATATCGATAACTTGTGACTTAACAGAATTTAAGGAAAATATATATATATATATATATATATATATATATATATATATATATATATATATATATATATATATATATATATATATATATATTAAAGTAAAACATTTTTTTTTAATCATGGATATAACCCAAGAGGATGTGTAATAACCCATAAGTCAGAGATACCAATAACTTATGACTTAGTACATATAAGGAAAACAATTTTTTTTTAACCATGGGTATAACCCAAGATTATGTCCAACAACCCTATACCAATAACTTGTGACTTAGAAAACTTTAAGGAAAGCAATTTTTTTTAACCATGGGTATAACCCAAGAGTATTTCCAACAACCCGCAAACCAGATATACCAATAACTTGTGACCCTTCTAGCCTTATCACAATGAGCCTACATGTACTTGTTGTAAGATCCCTTAACCGTATTGAACCGCCAGAGCTCATTCGGAAACCAACCAACCGAAACCGTATTCCCCTTAACCGTATTGAACCGCCAAAACCAACTGAAATTGTATTCAACTACCACAGCTCATTCGGAAACCAACATGATGTAACTGTTTTCTTGTTGGGAGCTTTTGGAATGGTCCATTACTCCATCTACAGTTCTCTACCTAGATATGTGGAACAATTAACACATAGCCAATAGAAGCTTGATGGAAGCTTGGCTATAAAGACTTATGTTTGGTCCCCAAGCTTGCTTAATTCAATCAATTCCCTTCAGCCTTACACCATCAATCAAAGTGAGCAGAGCTTGGAAGTGTCATACTGAAAGAAAAACTAGTGTGGAACTGGGAAAACTTCTACAGCAATTAGCCAAACTCAAGCAGCATCAATGGCCGGAGGTATGATCCATTTGGCATCTAAATTTCAATTCTTTTAAAGAGTTTTTATTCCGCATATTTTAGAATCGAGTTAATACTAACATTTGGTATCAGAGCAATTTTATCTCTGCCTTGGTGTTTTGGAGAAAGACAGGTTTATTCTGTCTCGGTGCGTCCCTATTGGGTTTTCCTTGCATTTTCTCTGCACATTTTAATGCATATTGTTGTACTTCTATCCATATTAAGATGGCAGAACCATACATTTATGTGTGTCTTTCTTTTATAATTTGGTTGTACGTTTTTAAATGAAATTGATGTTCTCTATACAGAGAGGTTTCATTGCATTGTTGTGCGTCTTTAGGTTATTTTACTATACGTTTTTCCCTAAGGAGAATAACATCTATATACTTTGCTTCTGAGTCACACAATAGTTAGAAGCCAAGGGGCATAGTTTTATGTCAGATTTAGTAGTTTTAGATAGGAATTGCTTGATGCACTCCTTCGTTGTTATTACATGTAAATGTGCTTGCAATCCGAGTGATATTTTATGGTCATTAAAATAATTTCTTTCTTAACCTCTAATTAAAAACATGTTATTTTGAATGAGTATACATCGTTAAATGTTATGCATGAATATTGTAGTTTTATTTATGCAATTTATAATTATTCTCATATCAAGTTAATTTTATGCATAAAAGAAATAATGTCTAGTGATCCATATAGTTTTTTTTTTCCACGGGAATTTTTATTATATTTGTATATAATTAATTAGGATAAAACATCAAATTATTCATAACTTACCCACAGGACTTATGAATTGATAGTTTTATCATAAAGTTCAAATTGAATCTGC
>JZKD02S0924447.1:615186-626968 GCA_000966675.3 Picea glauca | reverse complement strand
ATTAATAAAATTTTAGAGAGATTTCGGATGAAGGATTGTTCACCAAGTATAGCTCCCATTGTGAAGGGTGATAGGTTCAATTTGAACCAATGCCCAAAGAACGATTTTGAAAGGGGACAAATGAAGAACATTCCATATGCTTCTGCTTTTGGAAGCCTAATGTATGCTCATATCTGCATAAGACCTGACATTGCATTTGTTGTGAGAATGTTGGGACGATATCAGAGTAATCCAGGTATAGACCACTGGAGAGTTGCAAAGAAAGTAATGAGGTACCTTCAAGGAACCAAAAACTACATGCTTATGTATAGACGGATGGACAATTTGGAAGTAATTGGCTACTCAGATTCTGACTTTGATGGATGTGTTGATTCGCGCAAATCAACATCAGGATACACTTTTATGATGGTCGGTGGAGCTATATCATGGAGGAGTGCCAAGAAGACCTTGATTTCCACTTCCACTATGGAAGCCGAGTTCGTCTCCTGTTTTGAGGCTACTTTACATGGTGTATGGCTTAAGAGTTTCATTTCTGGGCTTAGAATTATGGATTCTATCTCCAAGCCATTGAGAATGTATTGTGATAATTCAGTTGTTGTTTTTATGGCTAAAACAACAAAAGTGGGAGTCGAAATAAACACATCGACATTAAGTATTTAGCCATAAGGGATTGTGTTAAAGAAAAGAAAGTGGTCATTGAGCACGTCAGCACTGAGTTGATGATCGTTGATCCTTTGACTAAGGGCATGCCACCATTTAAATTCAAGGAGTATGTAATGAATATGGGACTTGGTTCCATTATGTAGTTTCTCATTGTATGGACAATGTTATTTCAATGAAATTCTTAATTATTGTGATGTTTTCCTCATATTTATGTGCACCTTAATTTAATTTGAGAGAATTCATCTGTGTAGGACCAAGAATAAACATAAGGTTTATTCATTAAGAAATTGTTGCCACATAAATTATAAAAGAAATAAATACATAGTAATACATGGAAGATAATACTCGTCATAAGAGGACTTATCACCATAATTCATGTATCTATTACTTAATACAGATTATCAACAGGTTTTAAGACGAGACATTAAGATTTGAAGTATGGACCAAGTGGGAGAATGTAAGCTCCCTTAACTGTATTTAACTGCTGGAGCTCATTCAAAAACCAACCAACCGGAACTGTATTCAACTGCCACAGCTCATTCAAAAACCAATGGGATGTAACTGTTTTCTTGTTGGGAGATTTTGGAATGGTCCATTACTCCATCTACAGTTCTCTACCTAGATATGTGGAACAATTAATACATAGACAACAGAAGCTTGATGGAAGCTTGGCTATAAAGACTTCTGTTTGGTCCCCAAGCTTGCTTAATTCAATCAATTCCCTTCAGTCTTACACCATCAATCAAAGTGAGTAGAGCTTGGAAGTGCCATACTGAAAGAAAAACTAGTGTGGAACTGGGAAAACTTCTACAACAATTAGCCAAACTCAAGCAGCATCAATGGCTGGAGGTATGATCCATTTGGCATCTAAATTTCGATTCTTTTAAAGAGTTTTTATTCCACATATTTTAGAATCAAGTTAATAATAACACTTGTAACCTCCAAGGAGGAAACACATGTTCTTAACCATTAGCCCCACTCAAGATACACTTTAGGAAAACAATTGTCATCCCTTCATAGATTACTCATAAAGCCACCATTGCATAAGAGAAGCAATTTGTTATATTGAATCTTCGATGATAAAAAAAAAATTACTATTATTATTATTTTAATATCTAAAAAATCATTTTTGAAGTAAACTGACACTTAAAAATGTGAAAGCCATTATTGCATCAACACAAAGATTCCCTAATCTACCCAAGATAGTAGGGAAAAAGCATGAGTTGTAGCTTCTGCATTTAACATATCACAACCTTTTCTCAAGAAACTCATACATATTGGCTTTGAATAGCTATAGAATATTGAATTCAAACCTAGCTTATTTTGGTTATTTTTTCTTAGGGATTTTAGGCCATGTGCCTCGTTTTGTCTAGAAAAAGGTTTTGATGTCATTTCCTATTTCCCAAAAAGCGTGGTCCTATATTGGGGATCTATTGCAGTTAGTTGTGTTCTAGATGAGAGAGTCGATGTGGTTTTCATTCCATATAATCAGTTGGTCCTCTCGCATTGTGCTAGCATACTTTTTCTTCCAGAGTTTTTCCCAGATTTTGGTGGGATTCTTGATCCACCTCCACCATATTTTCACCCCTAAAACCTGGTTGAGGGTTTGCGGATCCCTTAAACCCAAGCCCCCTGTATGTTTTGGTTTGCACAGTTCTTTCCTGGTTGATGGGTTGCTTGTTCCTCCTTAGGAATAATAGTGATGAAGGTTGCACTGAGAGCTGATAGGACTTTCCCTGACATTCTTGAGTTTTCAATGGTCATCCATACCTCCTCCCTAACCAAGGGCCAGCAGTGGCGGAAGAAATCCGTGGTAAATCCATCTGGTCTTAAGGATTTCCCGGTCGACATTTATTTCATAGCTTGCTCGACTTCCTCAATTGTGAAAGGTATTAGGAGGGTCGGATTTTGTTTTGAGGTGATGAGAGAGGGAAAATTTCTGGTGATTTTCTCAATTGCTTTAGAATCATCATTTTGAGGCTCTGTGAAGAGGTCATGATAGTATCTCACCATTTCTTGTTCTATATCTACATTTGTGGTTATAGTCCAACCCTTTGAATCTTCCATCTTCATGATTATGTTAGTATTATTTCACTGGATCATTGCTCTATGGAAGAATTTTGTGTTTTTTTCTCCTTCCTTCAACCACCATACCCTGTATCTTTGACGCCAAAGTATTTCCTCTTGAGCATTTCAGTATTCCAGTTGTTGATTAATTCATGTTTCCTCTTCCTATAACTGCTCTATAAGCCCTTGATGAATGATTTCTTCCTGAATTCTTTTCATTTTCTGTTCTAGAACTCATTGTGCATGGAATATGTTTCTGAAGGTGGTTTTGTTCCAAAGTTTCAAGCACATCTTGAAAATTTTCAACTTTTGTTGATAGAAGAACATTAGTGAGCCATGCTAAATGGTTTCCTCCTCCATCGATTGATGGTGATTCTCTTGATAGTCGGGGTGAGTGAGCCAGTATTTTTCAAATTGGAAGGGATTTTTCCTAGGCGATCTTGCAATGTCCATCCAGAGCTGGATAGGCTAGTAGTTCAAGCCTGAGATTGCTAGGACATTCGCTTCCATGGATAATCCATCCATAATCAGTGTCTCTGAAACAAAGAAACGATCCAGTATACAAGTTATGTGTTGAGACCCTGACCTTCTGTTCGTCCATGTATATTCCCCACTATTTTTTTCTATGTCTATTAGACCTAGTTCCTTAATGGTGTCTTTGAATTCCTCATAATCACATTATAGCCGAAGAATTCCCCCTAATTTCTATTCAAGTGAGACAAGCATGTTTAATTCCCCCCCAAGAAACCAACAACGTCCTCTGGCGATGTTTCTTATTCCTTTCAGGATTTGTAAGAAGTTCTTCTTATCAGATTGGATCGAGGGTTTGTATATGTTGGTGATGATCCCCTCTTTTTCTAGCCCTATTTCTCTATATTCTGTTGAGATTGTCCATCTGGTCGTTAGGAAGCCTTCTAGGATAACTATAAATGGATTCCATAGGATGGATTTTCCACCAGTTTTCCCTCTAGAATATGTATGAATGTTGTTGGCTTGTTTCTATCATTGTGTTAGAATTCGATCCATCTCCGAGCCAGAGAATTTTCTTTCTTGCAGGAGTAGTATATATGGATTTTCTTCTATTATACGGGATCGTAGAAGCCTCTGATTTCTTCTCCATTTTAAGCCTCTTATGTTCCAAGATATGATCTTCATGGGGAAGGAGGTGTGGGGAGGGGCGAGAAGTTGTCGAAGATTAATTGGATCTAACCAGAATTAACCATGAAATTGCATACCTCCTTGATGAGTTGTTGAGTGTACTTGTGACCTTGTTTCTTTTCATCCTTAGATTTGTTATGATTGTCCTTAAGGTGGTCTCATTGGATGATGAGACCTTTGTTGGCCCTAGATGTTGCTCCTGTGGTGGAGTCCAAGTATACCTTGTGTACCTTTCAACTCTAGTCCGGAGGTATGGTATATAGTTCCTTCCTTTGATATGTTTTTTCTAGGTTAACTAGATCTACCCCTGCTAGTTATCACTCACCTAATTCTATTTCCATGTCCCCTCCCTCTTCTATTTGTTGACCTCCTACCCCATGTGTGATTTATACTGTAGGTTTGATCCGTTTTAGTATTCGTCCTTCTGGAGGGATTTTTTTGGCCTTTACCAAATGATTACCTTGTGAGACTTATGCTTCCTGAAAATATTCAAGCAGTTGAGTAAGAAGTTCAAATATATTGTTGTTTCTTGGGGTATTATCTTGATTTTATGCATGTTTTTGTGTGCCTTACATGTGTCTCACTGGTGCTATCACAAATCCATATTTCACGTTCTCATTGATTCCTGGATCATGCTTGATTGGATTGTTAATAGGACATTCCATAAATAGGTGCCCATGCTAATGTCACTTGTGACATCTAAATGGGATGTGTTCATAATCAATTTTCTAACTCCATTATGTAGATTTTAACCTTGTACAATATTTATTGCAAACATATTTTCAGTAAAAGAAAAGAAAATATACAATGGCAAATACAAACATTACATAGAGATTTTTCCCCTGGAAATCCAAACCGGGAAAACCAACATATTCTATTTTCATTCATAGTGATACATTGTTTACAATACAATATACATATAGGAGCCAACGACATCCAAAATCCTAACACAATGACCTAGATTAGTTAACAACCCTGATTCCTTAACCGGAAATAGAAAACCATTGGCAAAAAACCATGTTCCCAAAAACCACCCAACAATGGACACAAAAATCGAGGCAACATGAAAAACGAGGCAAAAATGTGACATGTTTCCCGAGGAAAAAAAGTTTCTCGGGGATGCTACCCCCGAAACCCCACACGGGGGGATTTTTCCCCCCTGTGTGCTCAATGCAACACATACATTGCTACTCTTGCAAAGAACATAACACATACCCAACATTCTCCCACTTGTTGTTTTATTTGCATACAGGGGGTTACAGGGTTACATAATCAACAATCTAGGGCATCAATTCCCATGGATCCTCTACACCAAGAGAACTTCTCAGTGCTCACAGATTTTGTTAATGAATGTGAAACATTCTTCAAAGTGTCCACCTTCATCAACAATACTTTCTTTTCTTCAACCATGTCTCTCACAAAGTGATATTGAATATCAATATGCTTTGTCTTTGAATAATAAGATGGGTTCTTCACCAGAAAAATTGCACTTTGACTGTCACAATCTATCCTTACAGTTTGTTGTACCAACCCAATACTTGAACACAATCTTTGTAACCATACTACTTCCTTACTTGCATGAGCGGTTGCCATGTATTCATCTTCTGTAGTTGAAAGTTCCACCATAGCCTGTCTTTTTCTCATCCAACTCATTGTTCCTCCAAACAGGTTAAAGACATACCCACTTGTAGATATCCTACGATCCAATTCTCCATCCCAGACTACATCCACAAAGCCATGTATATCCAACACTCTGTCCAATCCCAGTCTTCCTTGGTAGCACAATCCATAGCTAGCAGTGCCACGCAAATACCTGAAAACCCTTTTTACTGTTGTCTAATGCTCCTTCCCTGGTTTTGACATATACCTGATCAAAACTCCCACTGCATGTGCAATTTTTGGTCTAGTACTGACCATTGCATACATCAAACTGTCAACTGCACTCACATATGAAACACAAGACATGTCCTCCTCCTCTTCATGTGTCTTGGAACACTGATCTGCAAATAATTTTACACCAACAGGAATACGAACCTTGACCGATTTGCATTCCTTCATATTAAACCTCTACAATATTGTCTCCACATATTTTCTCTGATTTAACCAGAGTTTTCTCTTTTTCCAATCTCTTTTAATTTCCATGCCCAAAATGAAATTTGCAACACCGAGATCCTTCATGTCAAATTTAGAGGACAACTGATTTTATTTATGAAATATATCCAAGTATTCCTCGAGAAGTCATCTATAAATGAGACATAGTACACATATTTTCCCAATGATGGGACCGAAAAAGGTCCAAAAACATCATTGTGAACTAGCTGTAAAATTCCTTCAGACCTCGTTGCACCAGAGGGGAATCTTACCCGATTGTTCTTCCCATATACATAATTTTCATAGAAATCAAAATCTAGAGAGAAATTAGACATACCTTCAACCATACCTTTATCGTGTAGTAGTCAAAGGCCCTTCTCTCCGATATGCCCCATTCTTTGATGCCACAACATAACCTTTTCTCCAGAGACTGTAGGAGTTCTTTCTTCTTCAACTCCAATATTAGAAACAATGGAACTATTACACCCATCACTAATAGTGCTTCCTTGCAGCTTATACAGAG
The DNA here is from genome assembly GCA_000966675.3 of Picea glauca. Classification (NCBI taxonomy): domain Eukaryota; kingdom Viridiplantae; phylum Streptophyta; class Pinopsida; order Pinales; family Pinaceae; genus Picea; species Picea glauca. Next base: position 620,466 of record JZKD02S0924447.1, on the reverse strand, counting down.
TTCCAAACCGAACTCCCTTCAAAAACACCATTTCTCCTAGAACCATCCTACGGGTTTCCTTTACAAATATTGTTTTTATCCCTGCATCGTCCATTTTTATTACAAAATCAAATTTTTGGCCAAACCTGGGATGTGCATAAAACTAGGCAGTTTTCTAATCCTTCCATCTTTGAGCCTCAACTTGAATTTTCCTTGTCCTATGATTCTGGTTGTCGAATAGTCACCTAGGAAAACATTACCTCCATCATAAATTTCATATTCACAAAACCACTCCCTTTGAAGAGTCATATGAAAGGATGCACTTGAGTCAACCAACCATGCCTCATGATTTACATGTGTGCTTGAAGAAGCCAAGTACACATCCCCTCCTTCTTCCTTGGAGGTCTTTTTTTCTATATAAGGAGATTCTTCAGATCCCCTTTTTTTCTCAACTTTGGATATACACTGCTTATTGTAGTGCCCTTCTTTTCCACATCTCCAACATACCTTTTCAAAATTTCTGGGAGATTTAGATCTACCCTTAGACTTAGATCTCCCACTTGAGAACTTAGATCTATTTCTTTCCTGGGAGCATCCTCTTGCAAATAATGCGTTTGTGCTCTGTCCTTCCATATTCTTCTGTCTCATCTCCTCTGACAACAAGGATGAGACCACTTCATCAAAATTCAAGGCAGTTGTATTACTACCTATGGCCACAACTAGACTACCCCATGAGTCTGGTAAAGAACACAGTAAACTGATACACTTATCTTCATCTGAAATTTTAATCTCAACAGATACTAACTGACTTACCATGGTATTGAAGGCATTCAAATGCTCTTCCACCGAGTCTCCATCTCTCATCCTTAGGTTATACAGCTTCTTTCTCAAGAATAGTTTATTTACTAGGGACTTAGACTGATATAACTTCCCCAACTTATCCCATAAATCATTGGTTGTATCTTCCTCTGACACATTCAGTAATACTGAATATGAGAGACATAGTCGGATTGCATTCTTTGCCTTCCAATCTAACTTTTTCCAGTCATCTGTTGAAGTTTCTGTAGGTATAGTACCTGGATCTACTGCGATCCACTGATCTCTGTCCACCAACAGATCTTCCATATTGAGCTCCCATAGCTCAAAAATTTGCCCATTAAACTTCTCGATCTCCATTTATGAATTGCTCGCCATTTATTTTCACCTGAAAAACCAATACCACAGATCTCCCACTGTAACAAGGCTTATCACAGTCCTGAGACAAACCCTTGACCACAAAGGTGTCCCCCTAAATCCAACAAATCTCTGATACCAAATGTAGATTTTAACCTCGTACAATATTTACTGCAAACATATTTTCAGTAAAATAACATAAAATATACAATGGCAAATACAAACATTACATAGAGATTTTTCCCCTGGAAACCCAAACAGGGAAAACCAACATATTCTATATTCATTCATAGTGATACATTTTTTACAATACAATATACATATAGGAGCCAACGGCATCCAAAAACCTAACCAATGACCTTGATTAGTCAACAACCCTAATTCCTTAACCGGAAATAGAAAACCATCCACAAAAAACCATGTGCCAAAAAACCTCCCAACAATGGACACAAAAATCGAGGCAACACAAAAAACGAGGCAAAAATGTGACACGTTTCCTGAGGAAAAAAAAAATTATCGGGGGAGCTTCCCCCGAACCCCCACGTAGGGGGATTTCTCCCCCCTCAAACCCCCCTGTGCGCTCTACGCAACAAAGACACTGCTACTCGTGCAAATAATATAACACATACCCAACACATTCTTCATCTTGGTATTCCAGATCTATTGAGCTAGGTAAAGGTTTTGAGATATTGAGATATACATAGATTCTTTCATAGGACGTGTACCTTCTTTTCTTAGATGCCTCATAGGATTTGACGTATATTCAAAGGGTGTTTCCAATCCTTTCTAAGATTTATTCTAGACATAATCCTCGAGGGAGCGAATATAGACAGATCCAGACTGGTGCATGGGAGAAATCCTCCTTTTCAAGGTTGAAGTCCTCTATCCAATATCCTAGGAATAAGCCAGTTGAGTTGAAGAAATATGGCCCCCTATCAAAAACCGTTTCTATGTCTTCAATATTAGAGAAGATTATTGTGAAGAATCCTTTTGATACCAATTGAATCTCGTAGTGGCCTTTTAGTTTCCACCAGTGATGGATCCATTTCATCGGGTCTTTCTCTGATGGCCACAAGCCAAGAAATGTTTCGATCAAGGCATGATCCCTCATATAATGTGTGTTCTCTTCGACTTTGATGGTGATAACTATGTAACGCGGGGCTTTCAACGCTTGTGCAAGTCATTTCCTTGGTTCCCACATTTGAGCCACTTTCAGATGGGAGGACTCGAGGTCAATATCCATGGTTTTTCCTTTTTTTTATCCATCAAAATAGGTTGAGTCTTTGATATGAAGTGGGAGCTCAAAAGGCAGTCATGTTGAACCTCCCCCAACCTTCACCACAGTTGCATCTCAATAGGAGGGGGTTCACACCCCTCCTTCAGGTGCCTCCCTATATTATTTAAGGTTTATTTTTTATTGTTGATTCACTCTAAATCAAAAGGAAGGCTATTTGGAATCTACTCTGCACGTATCAGTTTGAAACCCTCACAAGAAAACCTGGTTTGCAGAGTTGTCCAAACTTGTTATATATCATAAAGTGATTTGGTGGGAAAGATTATGATGAACCTGATATGAATAAAAGGTAATCAAGGTCGACTCTAAGGGATCAACCCCACCTATCACAAACAACAAATCTTGTTGCTACATAGGGCATCGTTGGAGGACTTCAAGGGAAGACATGGAACATGGTTCATGGGACAAGTCTTCCACAATAATGTAGTTGTGGGTGGCTCATAAATTTGGATTATGTGTCATATGTCGAAGACTGTTGTTAGGGACCTAACCTATTTAACCCCTCAAATGGGTAGAATAATATATTTCCATGTAATAAAGGTCAATATTAATAAGGCCTAGCAATAAGGAGGAATAAGTCAAATGTAAGAAGACCTAATAGAAGCTTCCACTTGTAGAAGGATCTTCCTATAGATTATTCTTTTGGATAGATAGATTTAGTATAAATAGGAATAGAGGGTATGAGAATTTTTGTCTTGGATATTATGGTAATAGAGATTTTCTCTGCTGGAGGTTTCCCCCTCGAAGAGGCAAGTGAACATTTCTCTCAGTAATCAAAGTGCTCTTTTTGGTGTTATTATGGTATTATTCTGGTATTATTGTGGTATCGTTCTGGTTATATCATTGTTTATCTTCCATTTCTATATAATTATTTATGTTATGCATACTGATTTATATATGGAATACTACAAGTGGTATCAAAGAACCTTCATTGGCATAAAATTGAGGGTTCAATTTTTTCAGGGTAGAGACGTATTCTGACGTCTTTAAGATACAAAGAAATTTCGTTACGCACATAAACCTGTGGTCGGGGATTCATACATGTAGGAAATACAAGTGGTATTTAAGCACACATTTGTTGGACACCCTTGTAACCCCTGTTGGTACCCCTTCGAGTGGTAGTGCATCAGACAACACCTGTATACAGATCAACCTAGATCTCCTAAATCCCTCCATAGATAAACCGATCGGTCGCCTGACTGCTATAGTGGCACTGAGAACAATACTCGAGAAGATACTCTCTAGTACACGGGTAGTCTAGTAGTACGACTAAGGGCACAATCTAGGCTCCTTAGTTGGTTCCCTGAGATATTGGGTTGAGTACTACTATTGGACCCCACACGTATATCAAAGAGCTATAGCACAGGGAAAACCCTTGTTTGTAGAACCCTTGAATACCCTAACCCTTGGGAAGGAAACAAAAATAGAACCAACAATATATATTGTCGTGCTACAGTGTCTTCTGCATTCTGGTTGCGAAATTACTGCACATTTCTTTCTGTTAAGAATTTGGTCATTTCGTCACTGCAGTATTCTTCAGGCTGGAGTATAACTCCACAGGAGCACAAAAAAAGAAAAAAAAGAGTATAGTGGTCACGCCGACACACTTATTTGGGACCTATTCCATTGGATTCCCATTTTCTCCCTGATCGCAGTCACACCCTTTATTTTTAATCCTTTTTGTTTCAGTGGACCCGACCCCTTCCCAGTTTCCCTATTTTACCACCTATTCCATTATATTTCCCTTCATGCACTAATCGTCGTGGTACTTATCACTTCTAAGTCCTTTTTTTGTGGTCCCACCCACCCATTTGTTTTCCTTACCTGCACTTCCCCTCTCCAAATGGCCACCACTCGCAACCAAGAACTTCAAGCTTCCATCAATCAATCCCATGTCTCCATCAAACATATCACATCTTAGATGGATTCTACCCACTCCCGCATTAACAAATTAGAGCACAAATTTAACAACATGGAAGCCAACCTCACAACCCAATGTACTTGCCTCCAGTCTATTGTCAATCTATTGTTGAACCGCCCTATGAGTCCTTCCTCATCAGACCAACCCAATGTTGTTGATTCCTCTCAGTCTCTGCATTTTCAATCCAACTCCTTTCATCGTGAACCCAGTCTTCCCCGCGTAGAGGTCAATAAATTTGATGGCTCTGATCCTATGAGTTGGGTCACTCAAATGGAGCATTATTTTTCTCTGCATGGTATTACTGACGAGTTGGCAAAACTTCGCTATGATTTCCTCTATATATATCCTGAACTCTGGAAATGGTGGCAATGGCGAAAATATTCACGTCATGGATATATTGCCTGGACCCAATTTGTTGCTGAGTTCTATGCTCACTTTGATACTGATACCCACTATCTCGATCGTTTGACCAAGTTGAAACAGTCAGGCACAGTGGAAGAATTCATCACTTCTTTTGACCATTTGTCCTTTTGAACATGATCCAGGTGGATATCGGTGGCCACCCACCTTTTCCAACTGGCTCAAAACAATTTTCTGGCAATTTTGGTAATTTACTATTTTTAACAATTTTTCGGGAGCTGAAACTTCCGAAGACATTTTGAGGTCCTAAACGACATTTTTGGGGGGAAATAGGGAGCAACATCAAACTTCCTTCGATGTTTCCACCAAAATGAATCTCCTCGATGATACCTTTCCAATATGTTATCATGCACCTAAAATGGAGATCGTATGCAAACATTACGACCCCGAGAAGTTGATGTACTAACTTACCCAAACGGGGCCCACATGACTTTTGGCGCTTCATCTCCTAGGGTTAGGTTTTTGGATGTCTAGGGTTTTTGGCATTCCTGTT
>JZKD02S0924447.1:542519-615136 GCA_000966675.3 Picea glauca | reverse complement strand
ATTCCAACAATCTTGTTTTCCGCTGCATTTTACAATTTCAACTTATTTCCTTATTGAATAGAAAACCAGTTTTACTGTATCTCTGTTATTTTGTGTTAAGAACCTATTAATAATCTATAGTCACTTTGTTATTCTCATAAAATATGGATCAGTGGTATCAGAGCAGTATGCTCCTTGTCGTCTTAATACATGTCCCCAACGAGGTCGGAGTACAGAGAGTTGGGTCTCGAGCTTGTTTCTCTTGAGGACAAAAGCTCTCGCACACCCAATAGACCTCTCATGTCAGGAGAAAATAAAGATGACAAGATAGGAGATCCTTTCAAAAAATTTCTTGATAAATCCCTCACGCAACAGAGGAATGAGATGATGGATAGTTTCACGCAAATCCTTCGACGGCTACCAACAGGCGACACATATTCTGCGAGCAGAGGCACTGCCCCCTTGAAGGTACAAATAAACTTCAATATTCCTATATTTGAAGGTCAGATAGATGCAGATGTTGTATACAAGTGGTTGAATCTACTAGAAGGGTATTTTTCTGTCCATAACTTTTCGAATAGAGAAAATTTTAATTTTGTGCTCCGCAATGTCGTTCCCCATGTCAAATATTGGTGGGAAACTTTTTGTGAGCAAAAGGAAACAGAGGAACCCTCATTATTTACAGTCACGACCACCTAGGAATCCTTCAGGGATGGTATTAAGGAACAATACTACCTTGTCGGAAGTTATGACGACTTGTATACCAAATGGACCACACTGCGGCAAGAAAGAGACCAAGCAGTGCCAGATTTCACAAATAACTTCCATACCTTGCGCACCAAGATGGGTATCAAAGATTCAGAGCGACATCTAGTGCTCAAGTATCGTGGTGCTCTGCATAGATACATCCATATCGAAATGGAATTTCTAGACATCTCATCCTTGGGCACAACTTACCGATATGCCGTCTAAATCGAGCAAAAGCTCAAACAAAAGACACAACAATTTGGGCCTGGGAACTCCTCACAAAAAAAGCCAGGAAAGGGTGGCCCCAACCCACAGAACAAAGTACAGAGAAAAGATGGAAAGTATCGGTAAAACTAGTCCAAGACATAAGAAAAAGACACCAGAAAGACAAATAAAGACACCGAGAAGTGGTGCGACTTTCATAAGAGCCCTTGGCATAACACTGTTGGTTTTCATTCAAAGAAGTCGTTGGTGGTCGAAGTGAAAGCCTCTTAATAAGATGCAGGTTCCGACTCTAAGTCAAAACCAGAAAGGGGAAGACGGATCATTGACACATAACCCAGTGCCACCGTTGCTACCACCAAGCTCCAGCCTGGTGAACCAGACGAGATAGAAGAAGGAGAGTGCCTCTTCCATTCACAGATGTGGGTAAAAGACACCCCGCTACACTTCATCATTGATAACAGTAGACAAACAAAACTCATCTCAGCAGAGATTGTCAAGTGATTGGCCCTGCCGACAATGTCGCACCCACAACCCTACACCATTGGATGGCTCTGACAAGGAAGCGATCTCTGTGTCAGCCAACAGTGTTGACTATCGTACGACATCAAGCCCTTCAAAGATGAGGTATTGTGTGATGTTGTTCCTCTCGAAGTTTGTGATGTTATTTTGGGCCAACCTTATTTATGGAAATGTCATGTTGTATATGAGTCTAGGCCTCGTAGTGTTATTATTACTTTGAACGGGAAATTGTATAGGATACCCAAGGCAGTCCCACCTAGTGTTATTTCCCTGATCTCTTCTAAGCAATGTAGGAAGGTCATCTCTCAGACATGGAAGTTTGAATTCTTCGTGATTTACTCTCAGAATGAGTGAAAGATCGCAGCCACATCCGGGGTCTCTGTGGCTGACCTCTCCACACAGCAAAAGCAAGTAGATAAGGTCGTGGAAGAATACTCGAATATCTTCTCCTCACCTACCAGGGTACCTTTTCACTACCAGATCAAACACCCCATCGATCTCACCCCCAACGCACCGCTTCCCAATGGGTCAGTCTATCACCGCTCTCTGTTAGAGAATGAGGAGATTAAGCAATAGATCCAAGAACTGCTCCATAAGGGGCACATCCATCCCATCTCATCATCATGCGAAAACCCAATTGTGTTGGTACAAAAGAAAGATGGAACCTGGCGACTCTGCATTGATTACTGAGCTTTGAATAAAGTCACAGTTAGAAATCGATACCTGATTCACCGAATCGATGACCTCCTTGATCAACTCACGGGGGTCAAATAATTATGTAATATTGATCTAAAGTCTGGTTACCACCAGGTCCCGATAGAACAGACAAATGTATGGAAGGTCGCCTTCAAGTAAAAGGAAGGCCTTTTTGAATGGTTGGTCGTGCCCTTTTGTTTTACAAATGCTCCAACCACTTTCACGAGGATGATGGATGATATCCTGTGCCCATTCACCAATACTTTTGCAGTGGTGTATCTGGATGACATTCTCATTTACAACAAGACTTGGGATGGACACTTGTAGCATATTCAACAGGTTTTGCACACCCTACGACAACACAAGATATACGCCAACTTTAAAAAATGATCCTTCGGCATGGACAGGGTCCATTACCTAGGATACATCGCTGATCAGCATGGCGTGCATGTGGATCCAACCAAGATCCAAGCCATATGTGACTGACTAGCCCCAACCACTCACTGAGCTTTGAAGCTTCTTGGGCCTTGCCAATTTCTACCGCAGGTTCGTGTTGGGATTCTCCCATATTGCATGGGCCCTTAGCCAAATAACCAGGGGTGGTGGTAAGGAGAAATTTGTGTGGGGCCAGTCCCAACAACAAGCATTTGATGATTTGAAGCAGCACTTGTGATCAGCCCCAATACTTTCATTACTAGACCTGCAACAACCCTTTGAGATCGAGACAGATGCTTTAGACTATGCTGTGGGCACTGTTCTAACTCAGCACGGTCACCCTATGGCCTATCATAGTGAGACACTATCAGATGTTCTTCATAAGTACCCTACTTACGACAAAGAAATGTACTCCATTGTGCAACCCTGTCGCCAGTGTAGACATTACATTCTTCGGAAGGAGACAATCATCCACACTGATCATAAGCCACTGCAATTCATGCAGACACAAGGAAAATTGCAGAATGACCGCCATCAAAAGTGGTCCACATACTTGCAAAAATTCCACCTCAACATCAAGTATAAAACAGGAAGCACCAACCATGTTGCTAATTGCCTCAGCAAACCTCCAGTCGTGACACTCACCACAGTGATAGACTCTTGCAGCCATGAGACCTCTGGATGGCCCCAACTCTATGAGACAGACCTGAACTTCTCCACCACCTACCAAATTTTGGGTGCAAATGAAATTGTCAATAATTTCCATCGTTAGGATGGGTTTTTGTGTCATTTGGGCCATATATGTGTTCCATCAAGAGAGCAAGAGAATTTGATATGTGAATCCCACTACAGTTGGGTGTCAGGACACTTCAGCGTCAAAAAGACAGTGGCGATGCTACAGAAACATTTCTACTGCCAATACTTCGATAAGAGGTCAACAAGTATATCATGTCCTGCAATGTATGCACTATTGCCAAACCGACCACTAAGAAACAAGGCCTATACACCCATCTTCCTACTCCTTACAGGCCATGGTAATCCATCTCAATGAACTACATGTCGAGCCTCCCGTCCACCAAGTGGGAAAATGACTTTGTTTTTATGGTTGTTGATCTCTTTTCTAAGATGGCGATTCTGGTTTCCTGCAAGAAAAGCATCACAACAGAGACCACTGCCAAGATCTTATTTGAACGAGTATGGGTACATTTTGGAATCCCACAAACCATTGTCTCATATTGGGACATTCGATTTCTCAACACATTTTGGTCGATTCTCTAGTCACTGTTGGACACCAATCTCACCAAATCCACGACCTTCCACCCCCAGACAGATGGCTAAACTGAGGTCATAAAGAGAATGATTGTGCATATCCTTCGCATGTATAATTCCAAGCACCCTCGCACATGGGATGAGAGCCTTCCCTATGTCTAGCATAGCTACAAATGAGCCATGCATAGCTCAACCGACCAAAACCCCTTTTAGGTGGGGTTGGGATTCCAACCATTGGGTCCCATAGATGTTGCACTTCCCCTTGCGGTCACCTCGACCGACTCATTTCCTGCTCCAAATGAAGTTGACAAAGCCACTGGGTTCATTGAGAATATCCAACACATCCACCAACATGTTCAGGATATCCTACATAACTCCAATGACAAGTACAAGCAGCTCCATGATCAACATTGGGTGTGACATAAGTTTCAAGTGGGCGACAAAGTTTGGTTGCACCTACAGAAACAAGGCCTTACAGGACCCCATCGGAAGCTTTGCCCACTCTGTTATGGGTTGTACACCATCACCAAGGCTGTGGGGGATAATTATTTTGAGCTCAACATCCTCCTTTCCTTGGCCTACACCCAGTGTTCAACGTGGATATCCTTCGCCCTTATTTCCCACCCAGTTTTCAACGCGGATATCCTTCGCCCTTATTTCCCACCATTATTGGACACCTCAGAAGTAGCAAAACAAATGACACCAACAGAGCTCAACCCCGACTGCATACAAAAGGCATCCAGGGATCAGATTGTAGACACACATATCAAGGGCACTCGACACAAAGGATCCAGATTTATTGAGTTGTCAAAGCAGGGCAGCCCCTGCACCAAGGCAAGTGGCTCACCCGGGGCCAAATTCAATAGAAATTTCCTAATCTGATGGGGGAACTCAACGCAATGGAGACCATTTATTCCTAAGGAGGGAGGATTAATCCAAGTGGACATCGGTGGCCACCCACCTTTTCCAACAAGCTCAAAATAGTTTTCTAGCATTTTTGGTAACTTACTATTTTTAGCATTTTTTTGGGTCGTGAAACTTCTGGAGCCGTTTTAAGGCCCTAAACGATGTTTTTTGGGAAAATGGGGTGCAACATGAAAGTTCCCTCAATGTTTCCCCCAAAATGAATCTCCTCAACAATACCTTTCCAACGGGCTATCATGTGCCTAAAACGGAGATCGTATGCAAAAGTTACGACCCAGGGAAGTTGATGTACTAACTTACCCGAACATGGCCCACATGACTTTTGGCACTTCATCTCCTAGGGTTAGGTTTTTGGATGTATAGGGTTTTTGGAATTCCTATTTATTATAAATAGGCATTCAAAGCCTCATTGTAATCATCTTCTTTCGAATGAGTGCAATCGTCACATCTCTTCTCAGAGATAAGCCGCCACCATTCCAACAAGCTTGTTTTCTACTGCATTTTACAGTTTCAACTTATTTCCTTATTGAATAGAAAACTAGTTTTACTATATCTCTGTTATTTTGTGTTAATAATCTGTAGTCACTTCGTTCTTCTCATAAAATCCGAATCATAACAGAGGGCATGTCAGATGCATTCTTCCATGAATGATTTATCAATGGTATCAAGGATGAAATCTGATCCTAGGTTCTCATGGCCCGCCCTCCAAATTGGCTGGAAGCTACTCAACGTGTTAAATAGGGCCAACAAGTTTTTTTTTCCCAGAACAAAAAAACCCCTTTTTGGGGCACAAGTGTAAGAAACAAAAACTATTTATGGCCATTTCTGAAGATGTTCTTGAAGAGGATGTCATAGTGCCCCTTCTTGAAGAACCCTCCCTTCCTGATTCCACCCGAGATCCTACTGACCCACCTGAAGTTTACCCACTTATTTCCTTGCATGCCCTCACTGGCTTCTCAGCCTCACAAATGCTCAAGCTCATTGGCTACATTAAGCACATGAAGGTCATCATCCTTGTTGACAGTGGTAGCACCCACAATTGTATTCATTATCTCATTTCCCAAGAAACTAATTGCTATATGTGTATTGTCAATAATTTTCGAATCATGATAGCCAATGGTGGGTCCATGAAATGTGGTGGTCGTTGTGAAAATGTTTGTCTTCAAATTGGACATTACCAATTAAAATCTCATATGTTTTCCATTAACATGGGAGGTTTTGACATTGTGCTAGGTGTTGAATGGTTACACACTTTGGGTCATATTCTTATGGATTTTAATGAATTGACCATGCAATTCCAACAGGAAGGACAAAGTTATCAATTCCAAGGTCTCATGGTTGATTCTCATGAGATCATTAGTTCCCATCCTATGGAAAATATACTCAAGAAAGGCCACTCTACTATCATTTCTCAACTCCATTCTATTCAAGCCGTTGATACACCCTATGTTCATCCTGACCTCCAAGCTAACCTTTCCACACATAAAGTTGTTTTTTCCACCCCTTAGGGACTTCCTCCTTCCCGTGGTGTTCATGATCATTCCACTCCCCTTGTTCCTGGAATTCTTCCTCCCAATGTTCTCCCTTATCATCACCCCTTTTCCCAAAAGAATGAAATTGAGAAAATAGTGTAGTAATTGCTCCAAGTGGGTGTTATTTGCCCCAGCACAAGCCCTTATTCTTCCCCTATGGTCATGGTACTTAATAAAGAAGGTACTTGGCACATGTGTCCTGACTTTTGTGCCCTCAATAAGCTCACCATCAAGGACAAGTTCCCCATTCCTATCATTGATGATCTCTTGGATGAGGTGATGGTGCTCAGTACTTCACTAAACTTGATATGTGTTCTGGCTACCACCAGATACGTATGCAAGAAGCTGACATACCCAAGTCTTCCTTTCGAACTCATGAGGGTCACTATGAGTTTTTGGTCATGCCCTTTGGCCTGTGTAATGCCCCCTCCACCTTCCAAAGCCTCATGAATCATGTCTTCCATCCTTTTCTCCATCATTTTGTCTTATCTTTCTTTGATGATATTCTCATCTATAGTAAAACTTGGCAATCTCATCTTTCCCATGTGGATAAAATTCCCCATCTACTCTCACAACACCAACTTTTCCTCAAACGTTCTAAATGTGCCTTTGGAGCCTCGGAAGTAGAGTACTTGGATCATATTGATGGAAAGGCTAGTGTCCGGGTGGATCCTAAAAATATTGAATAAATTCAGGATTGGACTCGCCCCAAGACTATCAAAATCTTTCGTGGTTGTTTGGGTTTAACCGGCTATTATCACAAGTTTGTTCAGAATTATGGGAAGATTGTGGCCCCTCTCACTGCTCTCCTTAAAAAGAAATATTTCACTTTGACTCTCATAGTGGATTAGGATTTTCAAGCTTTGAAGGCAACTAAATGCACTACTCAGGTCTTGGCCCTTCCTGATTTCACAAAAACCATTGTCCTCGAATGTGATGGCTCAGGCAAAGGAATTGGAGCTATCCTTATGAAAAAAGGTAGACCTTTGGTATTTACTAGAAAACAATTGTCCGAGCATTGTTTGGGCCAATCAATCTATGAAAAGGAAATGTTGGCTATTTTGCATGTAGTGGATCTCTGGCGCCCTTATCTCCTCGGGCAATGCTTCCAAATTAAGATAGATCATCAAAGCCTCAAGTATTTTCTGGAGCAATGACCTTCCTCCCCAGAGAAACAAAAATGGGTGACTAAGCTGTTTGGTTATGATTATGAGATCATTTGCAAGAAAGGCAAAGAAAATGTGGTTGTTGATGCTCTTTCTCAAAAATATGAAGATGAAGGGTCCCTTTTTTCCCTCTTCTTCATTGTACCAGATTGGCTCCAAGATGTGCACCAAGAATGGCTACATTATCCTAAAATATCGCATATGATCCAACAATTGAAAGCCAACTCTCCATCTTCCCTAGGGTATGCTTCGCACAACGATGAACTTCGCTATAAAGGTCATTTGTATTTAAGTAAACAGTCACAACTTAAATCCATGGTGATTTATGAGCTTCATGCTACTCCCACAGCTGGGCATTCAAGGTTTAACAAAATCTATGACCGGGTCAAACATTCTTTTTCTGGGATGGTATGAAAAAGAGCATTCGCACTTTTGTAGGATAATGTAATGTTTGTCAACGCAACAAAGGCGAAAACATCAAACCTCATGTTACACTCCAACCACTTTCGATTCCACCTGTTATTTGGAGGGACATATCTATGGATTTTATTGTGGGATTACCTAAATCAGGAAATAAGTTCGTCATCATGGTGGTTATGGATCGTCTTGCCAAGTATGCTCATTTCTGTGCTCTTCAACACCCATTTACCGCATCAACTGTGGCTCATATTTTCATGGATCATATCTTCAAGCTTCATGGCATGCCTCATTAGACTATTGTCTCTAATCAAGATCCAACTTTCACCAGCAATTTTTGGCAAGAACTGTTCAGACTCGAGGGCACTCAATTGCATCTCATCTTCGCCTATCATCCCTAGACTGATGGTCAAACTGAAGTCATCAATAAGTGCTTGACTTATTTAAGGTGCTTTTCCTCTGAAAGGCAAAATCAATGGGCTCAATGGTTACCATTGGTTGAATGGTGGTCCAACACTTCTTACCATACAACTACTCGCATGACTCCTTTTGAAGCAGTATATGGCCAAAATCCACCTTCAGTTCTCTCCTACATGCCAGGTGTATCGAAGTTCCAGGGAGTTGACCAATCACTTACAGTTCGCGAGGCTATTCTTCGTACCCTCAAAGAGAATTTGGTAATGGCTCAGAATCGCATGAAGAAACAAGTTGATCAAGGTCGCTCAGAACGACAATTCATTGAAGGAGACCAAGTATTTCTTCGACTGCAACCTTATAAGAAAACTTCACTCAAGGCCGAAGATTGTCAGAAACTAGCACCCAAATTTTATGGTCCTTATACAGTTCTCAAGCACGTTGGACAAGTGTCATATCAGTTAAATTTACCCAATCATTCTAAGCTCCATCATGTTTTCCAKGTCTCTTTCTTAAAGAATGTGATTAAAACTAAGTACCAAACTCAAACCAACCTTCCTGAGTTGGATGAAGAAGGATCCATCTAGTTGCAGCCACAAGTAGTTTTGGACCWGCGAGAGCGTCGTCTTCTTCAACATACCATCAAGGAAATGTTAGTTCAGTGGAAAGATACAACTCCAACAGATGCCACCTGGGAGCCCACTAACATTCTGCAACAATTTCCTCATYTCAAGCCTTGAGAACAAGGTTGATTCTAAGGGGGAGGGCATGTTAGGGACCTAACCTACCTAACTCCTCAAGTGGATAGAATAATATATTTCCATGTAATAAAGTTCAATATTAATAAGGCCTAACAATAAGGAGGAATAAGTCAAGTGTAAGAAGACCTAATAGAAGCTTCTGCTTCTAGAAGGATTTGCCTCTAGATTGTTCTTTTGGATAGATAAATTTAGTATAAATAGGAATAGAGGGTATCATAAGTTTTTTCTTAGATATTATGGTAATAGAGCTTTGCTTTGCTGGAGGTTTCCCCCTCGAAGAGGCAAGTGAACATTTCTCTCAATAATCAAAGTTCTCTTTCTAGTGTTATTCTGGTATTATTGTGGTATCGTTCTGGTTATATCATTGTTTCTCTGCATTTTCTAGCTAATTATTTTTGACCTGCATATTGATTTATATCTGGAATACTACAACCACCCTTTAGGGGGTAAATAAATGTGTCAAGTATGGCTTCTCAATATGAAGAGGGCAACTAAGTTGGGAAGAGGAAGAAGACATGTTTGGAAGGAGCAGTCTCGATATTGCTATAGTTTTGTGCTCGTGTCTGAAGGGAAACCATCTACTCACACATGAACACTATCACATTCAAGGATGACCCCTCATACCAAGGGGTACTTTCCATGCCCCCTTAAGAAGGGGCATGATTTTTTGCAACCATTTATTAAGGTTGAGGGGAAAAAGTTTGAATTAAGACCATATTTAATTTGCAATTCACAAAATGATTGTATTAAAAAATAATAATTATCTTTAATAAACAAAATTATGTAACAAACAAGTATAATTTTAAAGATAAAAATTTATATTGAAATGTAGAAAATTAGGCTAATCTTACTAGTAATTAATACAGCCTCACTCCCCTCCTCCACCTTACAAAACAACACCTTACCAATGCATACAGTCAAAACCTTTAACCTTTGACCTCATATACCAACCAACTTTACATGCACCGACCGGTCGAGTTCCTTTGATGAGTCCTAAGTGTATCGATGACGTTCCTCTCATTGTGTTACCGATCGTAAGTTTGTTTGGTCACCGATCATAAGTGTATCGATAAAGTTCCTCTCATTGCCCCTAGGTGTATTCGGCTTAATGTGTTCAATTATTCCGCTAATGTTACCAACACTACCGAGTATGTCAGTTCTTGTGTTATTAACTCCTTTGGGTCGTAAGTTTGTTTGGTCACCGATCATAAGTTTATTTGGGGTGCGCATCATGTTAAAAGAGGACAAAATGGAGGGGAAACGTGGGCCATGGTCCCTCCACTCCATGTCAACTTAAAAGTATTTTGTTACACCCTTCCCATGCTATATAAACTTTGGCGTTATTAAACAACCTTAACATTTAATTTCACACTTATTAAAAAACCTTTTTTTTAATTATTATTTTTTTATTTGTTTAAATCATTTTTATACCTAAATATTTTAACTTTAAATTATTTAAATTCAAAATAGTAACTTTAAAATCATTTTCAAAAACATAAACCGTTTTCCCAAAGCAATTTTGTGTGGTGGCGTGATCCAAAGAATGTTGGTCATTGGAGGGGGTTTCCAAGGCTCAAATGTTGGTCAGATGACATCCGATTGGATTACCATTTTTTGCGATGCAAAGGGAACAAAGAGACACTTCTGGTGAGATAGTTTATTGTGTCCTTCAAATATTCCAGTCGTGTTACGCCTAACGAGTCTTACTTGGGCCAGAAATCCCTAGCAATTGTTCTGCCATTTCTAGGCCTCATATTTTGATTATGTTAGTTATGGTGGAATCATAATAAAAAAAATCATACAGTTTTCCTACTTCAGGGATGAAATATAGACTTTGAAGAACACCCAAAAATTATGAGCAAAGGCATTTTTTAATGAAACTCTAGGTCTTGTTTTTGTTTCTGCTTCTCCTGGATTTAGTTCAATGAGTTATGTGTGTTATACAGGCTCTTGATCCATCCATTGAAGTTGAGCTCATCTATCAGCGACAAAGAAATATAAATCCACGAAAACAACCAATTGGCGTTTGGAGTACTTGACCCTATTTAGGAGCTAGGAGGGCCAATTTTGTTCTAAGATGCAATACATAGCCAATGTAAGTCTAATAGATGTTGTATTTAACCCACTTGATGTATTCTGACACTTTCATGGTCATACTTGGTCATAAAATCAAGAAGCGCAAAATAAACAAGCTGGTATGGTATGTGCAATGAAGGCTATTGGCGACACAAGAAAACTTAATTACGACTGCAACATGAAGTAGATCGAGAAAGGTAGACGTTCAATCATTAATTATCCAATTAGGAATGCAATGATTAATCGTCGAAAACGATAGAAACCTTATTGATGGGCGTAGTGAGAAGGATCTGAGATGGAGGAGAATATGAAAGGTCTCAACATGAAGGCACAGAGAAAGTTAGTACTGGTGAAGTTACTATCAAATTCACCAATAAAGGGTAGGTGGTACTGACAAAAATGTTAGCAATGTCCTCGAGATGTGAATAATGGTGTCAACAGAGTTTGCAAGATGTGTTCTGGTGTGTGGAGGATGATACTAGAGTCATAGTTATGAACTTCATCAATAAGAGGAGAGAGTATTAGAGAAGTTGTTGTGAACTTCATTGATATGGGAGGAGGGAACATATAGAGTTGGTAGTAACTTCACCGATGCAAAATTATTTAGAAAATGACTATGTGTTTAAAAAATATAATGCCAACGAATATGGGTTATTTGGAATTTTTCCAATGTATCGACAAAGTTTGTGGGAATTTCGTCAGTGGTGAAGGTCTATGTGTCAGCGAAGTTTGTGTGAAACTCATCATTGTACCAATGGATTTGGTTGGAATATGACCAGTCTATTAGCGAATTTTAGCGCAACTCCACTGATACACCCAACTCAAGCTTGAAAATGTAAAGTGCTCATCATTTTCTGTATTGACATGTTAATCACTAACTCGTTGATATGGCTAGAACCAAAAATTTGGGAGTTAAGAAATTGATCAAGTGAGAGATCATGAAGAAACACTGTAAATGGTAAAGTATAGAGAGTGGAAAGAGGGATTTAAGATTTTCCATTTGCATGACATAGTTTGAGATGATTTCCAGTAGAACATTTTAGTAGTGAGGGCCAATTTCTTATTTTAGGAAAAGGGAAAGAGAAGAAAGTAGGGAGGGTGTTGTGCGGGCGAAACAGAGCTTTAGTTTAAATGATTAAGTTAATCATGTCATTTTTTTCTAAATTCATCACGATGAGAGAAACAAAAACTGATGGAAGAGATGATGCCTCAAATTTGTCAAATCTGTTCAATTTGGTAATATCATCAACAATTTTGATCGCTAGGACATGCTAAACATATTTTAAATCCTTGATTACAACATGGTGAGGTGAAAATTAAATTTTTTGCCTTCACCCACATGAGTTACTTGATAAACAGATAGAAGGTTGCAAGAAATACTTGGAACACATAATACAACATTAAAATGGGCATCATCTAGCTTAACACTTTCAAAACCTACAACACCAATAGATCTATTATCATAAAAAAATATGTGTTTGGTGTTACATTAATTAAGAGAAAAAAAATATTATCCTTAGCCATATGATAGAATGATCAAGAATTATTAAGGGACTCATTAGAAGAATTAGATGTTGTATTTCAAGGAAAAACTAGAAGAAAAAAGTCCATGTCCATGAGAAGAAGAGTTAGAAGGAGGATCAATATTGATGTTTTTCTTCTTTATTTTTTCTTTTGAGGATTCCATATTCTTGAAAGATGATGCAAGAGCATCACCATCATCATTTAATGAGGCGTGGTGGAAGATGACTCAGCATTCAATGCAACGCACTTTAAACTGGTTTGGATCCCAAGGAGGGTGTGTCACTTTAATATAGAAGAAGAGAATTGCTTTCAATATGATGATACTGTGAACTTGTTCATCCTTCTCAAATTGAATAGATGTTGTGTTATTATCTCTCTATATGGATGTGTATTTCGATGTTTTATTGAATGAGTCCTTGAATTAGTTATAAGTTTCAATTGTTTCTCTTATGAGAATATTAGTGAAAAGAGCGCATATTTCCAATGCAAGGTGTGCGGAGGAAGAACTATTTACACGTTTAAAAACTCAAGAGAGATAGTGCAAGTTTCCACAGAGCAAGCGCAAGGAGTGTGCCCACAATCAAAGTAGGGTAAAAGATCAGAAGCCTGGAGGACAGTGCAAGGAGTGTACAAAAACAACACTTCGTTAAGTGTTGATCTAGCTCAGGAGATTTAGCGCAAGGAGTGTGTCATCCCATATATTTCTAAGGGTCTAAGATGAGGATAAAACCACAGAGTGAACTTCGATAGTTCGGGTAATTCAAGTGTCAAAGATCAAGAGGGATAGCAAGTATAAGGTTCTAGGGAGGAACTCAATCTAGAGGATAAATCCCTTTGTTTTAGGGCCAGGTAGACAAAATTTGTTTGCAAGGATTCAGAATCCCTCACAGTTGTTCGATCAAGGAGAAGGAGCATGGTTTTAAACCCTATGTCCCAAAGCCCGGAGTTAATCCCAATCATCAATTGGTGGGTGAACGGGAACCATAGATCTCATCTTATTCAGAATTTGACTATCCAGGTGGTTTTGGGTGATAGTTGAGTGGCATACAAAATTCTTGAAGCACTAGAGTATTTCTTACTCATAGATCATGCCAAGGAGGTGGACCCCGTCTACCATCCAATTAAGTCTTGACTTGACATTAGAGCGCAGTGGAAGGATAGTGTAATACCTACACTTGCTGGTTAAGTTTCTTTATGACTGGATTCGGCCAGTAACTACTCCTACGCATTTGAGTAGATTGTCATGATTGGGGAAAATATTTCAAAGTCCCGGAGCCCGGAGTCAATATGGATCGTGGACCTAGAAAAGAGTGTGGATTGTTGATTCCTGAACTCTTCAAGAGTTCTGTGGTTCAACTATTCGGGATAAGTTTTTTGTTTAAGGTTGGAGCGGACAAAGTCCTGAAGCCCAGAGTCCCATATATCCAAATAAATCCTTTCAGTTAAGCAACCAGTTCTATCCAGAGGTCATGTGAGATTCCACCGAGGAAAGGGGACTAGTTCATGTGGATCGATTATGAGGAGAAAAGGGGCCTAGTATAATCATCTGTGGGTTTTGTGTGTACCAGCATAAGGGAAGAAAAGGGGCATGTGTGCATACCCAAGGATCTAGTGGGGATCCAAGAGCCGATTCAGATCCTATGAGAGATCCTAGACTGAGAGATTTCACGAGCCCATAGGGGGTTTGCATCAAGTGGTATCAAAGCAGGACAAAGATCTGTGTGAGATGATATAGTGGAATCCATGCCACCAAGGAGACGTAGGGAGTTACCTATAGCAAATGAAGCTATAGAGAAGGATATGAGACAACTTCATGAAAGGAAGGTCACCATGGAAATGGCATGAAGGAGAGAACCAAAGGCTAGTGATGTTAGTGATGTTGAAAGTGAAAATACATTGGAATATGAATATGTAGGGCAAGAAGCAGTAGAGGAGCGATTGCTGAGAGTTGTTGTCAAGTTGGGAACGAGAGAAAAGATGGAAGTTTCAATGTACGAAGGTAATTTGAATGTAGAAGAATTGCTTGATTGGATAAGTTATTTAGAAAATTACTTTGATTATGAGGATATTGATGATGAGAAGAAAGTAAAGCATGCAGTGACCAAGTTGAAGGGGAATGCAACTTTATGGTGGGAGGAGTTTCAAGATGATAGAAGGAGGAAAGGTAAGACCAATATTAAGAGTTGGGATAGAATGGTAGCTAAGGTCAAGGATAAATTCATACCCAAGGATTATCACTTTAATATGTTCACAAGGTTGCAAAATGTGAGACATAAAGGTTTTTCCATGAAGGAATATACTGAAGAATTTTATAAGATGAATATAAGAGTCGGACACATGGAAAATGATAAAGAGAAAGTTGTTAGGTATATTAATGGATTGAGGTATGAAATCCAAGATGACATTAGTATGATAAAGATGAGGATTGTAGAGGATTCTTATCAGGTATCCTTGAAGGAAGAAGAAAAATTAACAAGGAAGTAGAGATAGAGGAACATAAGGAAGAATCATAACATAGGAAAAGGAACCACCAGAGAGAAGTTCCAGAAATCCAGGGAAGAAGCTAGAGGATCTAACAGTCAGACAAATAGAGGAGGAAGTTCTAGAGGAATGAATTCGTTTCCAAGAGGTAGAGTAAGAGGCAAAGGAGGAGAAGTCAAGTGTTATGCTTGTGGAAAAACATGGCACATGTCTTGGGAATGTCCTGAAAATAAGAATGTAGGCGTTCGAGAAGATCACATTTCTAAGGCGTAGTAGAAGAATGTGGAGACGGAGATGAAAGATGAAGAAACTGAAGAAGGGATATTGCTCATGATGAGGAAATCTCTTGTGAATCCAGAAAATGAGGTACGAGAACCAGTCCAAAGAAACAGTTTATTCAGAATTGCTTTTAAGACAAAAGATAGAGTATGCAAGGTGATCATAGACAGTGAGAACACTGACAATTTAGTATCCATGGAGATGGTGGAAAAGCTAAAGTTGGAGATGACAACACATCTGATTCCATACAGGGTGTCGTGGTTGCAAAATGGACATCAAGTTATGGTAAGTAGACAGTGTAAAGTTGAGTTTAAAATTGGTAGTTATAAGATGAAGTTTTATGTTATGTCATACCTATGCATGTTTGTCATGTTCTGTTGGGGAGACCTTGGCAATATGACAGGAATGACATACATGATGGGAAGAGGAATACTTATACCCTTGAGAAGAATGGGTGTAAACATATGTTGTTGCCATTAGAAGATAATGGAGTCAAAGAGGCGGATAATCCCAGTATACTTCTCATGAGTTGGAAGGACCTCTTGAAAGAAGTCAAGAAAGATTAGGAAATGTAGTTTGTTGTTATAGGTAAGATGAGAGTCATACTTATAAATACTTCTATGAATTATTTTCCCGTGGAAGTTCAAGAGTTATTGGATGATTTCGTCGACATTGTGGTGGATGAGTTGGCTCATACTTTACCACCCATCCAGAGTATTAATCACCATATTGATCTTATTCTAGGAGCAAGTGTTACGAACAAAGAAACATATAGATTAACCCCTCGGGAGAATCAAGAGGTCAAGGAGTAGGTATAAGAGTTGTTGGACAAAGTATTGATCAAATAAATCTTGAGTCTATGTGCAGTACCAACTGTGTTGAGTCCAAAATAAGATGGAGGTTGCAGAATGTGCACAGATTGTAGAGCCATCAATAAAATAACCATCAGGTATAGATTTTCTTTACCCAGAATAGATGATTTAATGGATTGATTGAGTGGAGCTAGTTATTTTTCCAAGATAGACTTGAAAAGCAGTTATCATCATATAATAATGAGAGAAGGGGACGAATGAAAGACATCATTCAAAACAAATGAGGGATTGTATGAGTGGATTGTTATGCCATTTGGCTTAAAAAATTCTCCAAGTACATTCATGAGGTTAATGAATGAAGTGCTCAAAGATTTTATTGGGAATTTTGTGATTATTTATTTAGATGATATTGTAGTTTTCAGCTAGACTAAGGAGGAGCATTTAAGACACTTGAAGATGGTGTTGACGAGATTGCAGTAAGAAATGTTGTTGTTAAATTTTAAGAAATGTTCTTTTATGAAGAAAGAACTTGTGTATTTGGGATTTGTAATATCTTAAAGCAAATTGAAGATGGGTCCAGAAAATGTGAGGGATATAAAAGAGTGGCCTTCTCCAAGAATTGTGTTTGAAGTAAGAAGTTTTCATGGGTTAGCAAGATTTTACAGGAAATTCATTAAGAATTTTAGTCGTATTTACGCACCCATACTGGATACTATAAATAAGGAACATGGATATTTTGAATGGAAAAAAGAAGTTGACAAAGGATTTACACTGTTAAAAGAAAAGACAACGGAACAACCTATCTTAATTCTGCTTAACTTTAGGAAGAATTTCCAAGTCAAATGTGATGCAAGCGGAGTGGTCATCAATGCAGTTTTAAGTCAGGATGATAAGCTTGTTGCTTATTTTAGTGAGAAGTTGAATAATTCTAAGAAGAAGTATTCAACCTATGAAAAGGAATTTTGTGCTATAATTCAAGCTTTAAAAAAGTGGAGACATTATCTTATACCACAAGATTTTATTTTGTATACCAACAATCATGCTTTGTAGTTCATAACCAAACAAGAGAAATTGAACCAGAGACATGCCAAATAGGTAGAATTCATGCAGATTTTTACTTTTGTCATTAAACATATTAGTGGGAATGCTAAGAAATTTGCAGATGCTTTGAGCAGGAGATGTTTAATCTTGCAGGAATTCCAAGTGGAGACTTTGGGGTTTGAACACCTCAAGGAGATGTACCAGGAAGACCCAGATTTCAAGGAAGCTTATGAAGTTTGTGAAAATCATTTGTTAAGGGATATAAACCAATGGATGGAGTATGTGATCCAAGAAGGATTGTTATTCAAAGGAATTCGATTGTGTATCCCAAATGCTCAATGAGGGACAATTTGTTGAAGGAAAAACATAATGGAGGGTTGGATGGACATTTTGGCCATGATAAAACTTACGCACATTTAATTTCTTCATACTATTGGCCAGGCATGAGGTCTAAAGTGAATAATTTTGTTGAAAAATGCATAATTTTCCAATATGCTAAAGGAAAGCAGGAGAACACAAGATTGTATCAACCATTGCCTATTCCAAACATGTCATGGGACACTATAAGTATGGATTTTGTTCTGGCATTTCCAAGAACCCAGAGGGGAAATGATTCAATCTTTGTGGCGGTTGACAGTTTTTCAAAGATGACAAAATTTATACCATGTCACAAAACAAGTGACGCTATTCACATAGAAAATATGTTTTTCAAATAGATTGTGAGATTGCATGGGTTACCAAGGAGTATAGTCTCAGACAGAGACACAAAGTTTGTGGGACACTTTTGGAGGACTAAGAATTTTGGTAACTGAACATAGCAGTTGGTGTGATCAAATTATGTCTCAATCAGAGTTTTCATATAATGACTCACCAAACCAGAGTACTGGTAAGATCTTGTTCTAGATAGTGTATGTAATGCTTCCCAAAGGAAATTCATAATCGAGAGATTTAGGAAAAGATAAATTTCAAAGTGCAGGAGCAGAGGATTTCACTGCAGAAATACAGAAATTGCATGATCAAATCAAAGGACAACTACAGGATAGCAACCAAAGATACAAGAATAGAATAGATCAGGAAAGGTAGACGATCAATGATTAATTATCCAATTAGGAATGAAATGATTAATCATCAAAAATGATAGAAACCTTATTGATGGGTGCAGTGAGAAGGATCTGAGATGGAGGAGAATATGAAAGGTCTCAACATGAAGGCGTGGAGAAAGTTAGTACTGGTGAAGTTACTATTAAATTCACCAATAAAGGGTATGTGGTACCGAAAAATATGTTAGCAATGTCCATGGGATGTGAATAATGGTATCAACAGAGTTTTCAAGATGTGTTATGGTGTGTGGAGGATGATACCAGAGTCATAGTTATGAAATTCTTCGATAAGAGGAGAGAGTATTAGGGAATTTGTTGTGAACTTCATCGATATGGGAGGAGGGAACCAATAAAAGTGGTAGTAACTTCACCGATGCAAAATTATTTAGAAAATGACTATGTGTTTAAAAAATATAATGGCGATGAATATGGGTTATTTGGAGGTTTTCCAATGTATCGACAAAGTTTGTGGGAAGTTCGTCGATGGTGAGGGTCTATGTGTCGGTGAAGTTTGTGTGAAAATCATTATTGTACCAATGGATTTGATTGGATTATGACCGATCTATTGGCAAATTTTAGCGCAACTCCACTGATACACCCAACTCAAGCTTGAAAATGTAAAGTGGTCATCATTTTCTATATTGGCAGGTTAATCACTAACTCGTTGATATGGCTAGAATCGAAAATTTGGGAGTTAAGAAATTGATCAAGTGAGAGATCATGAAGAAACATTGTAAATGGTAAAGTACAGAGAGTGGGAAGAGGGATTTGATCTTTTCCATTTGCATGACAGAGTTTGAGAGGATTTCCAGTAGAACATTTTAGTAGGGAGGGCCAATTTCTTATTTTAGGAAAAGGGAAAGAGAAGATAGGGAGGGTGTTGTGTGGGCGCAATAGAGTTCTAGTTTAAATGATCAAGTTAATCATGCCATTTTTCACAATGAGAGAACAAAAAATGATGGAAGAGATGATGCCCCAAATTTGTCAAATCTGTTCAATTTGGTAATATCATAAACAATTTTGATCGCTAGGACATGCTAAACATATTTTAAATCCTTGATTACAACATGGTGCGGTGCAAATTATATTTTTTTCCTTCACCTACATGAGTTACTTGATACACAAATAGAAGGTTGCACGAAATACTTGGAACACATAATACAACATTAAAATGGGCATCATCTAGCTTAACACTTTCAAAACCTACAACACCAATAGATCTATTATCGTGAAAAAGTATTTGTTTGGTGTTACATTAATTAAGAGAAAAAAAATATTATCCTTATCCATATGATAGAATGCTCAAGAATTATTAAGGGACTCATTAGAAGAAGTAGATGTTGTATTTCAAGGAAAAACTAGAAGCAAAAAGTGCATGCCCATGAGAAGAAGAGTTAGAAGGAGGATCAATATTGATGTTTTTCTTCTTTATTTTTTCTTTTGAGGATTCCATATTCTTGAAAAATGATGCAGGAGCATCACCGTCATCATTTAATGAGGTGTGGTGAAATATGAATCAACATCCAACACAATGCACTTTAAACTAATTTGGATCCCTACAAGGGCACGTCATTTTAATTTTGAGACCTTTGTAATTAAAGATCCCATGAGATCTTAAGGCTAGAGCCATTGTATATGGTCTAGGAGGTTGTAATTATATTTAATTCCTGTAGGGTTGTATAGATTTTGAGAGCAGACTCATATCTAAGATTGTAAATGTTCATTTAATATAATAAGCTTAGTGGTAGGATGATTTTAATTGTAATGTGAAAGCACTAGAATAGTCTGGAAGGAAGGCTCGAGAAGCCCAATCATGTATAAATCGATGTAATCTATGCCCAGAGGAGGCTGCTAAAGGTTGTGGAAACTCTTGTAAATTATTGTTGAAGAAATATAGAAGAAGAGAATTGCTTTCAATATGATGAGACTGTGAACTTGTTCATCCTTCTCAAATTGAATAGATGTTGTGTTATTATCTCTCTGTATGAATGCGTATTTCAATGTTTTATTGAATGAGACCTTGAATTAGTTATAAGTTTCAATTGTTTCTCTTCTGAGAATATTAGTGAAAAGAGCGCATATTTCCAATGCAAGGTGTGTGGAGGCTGAACCATTTACACGTTTAAAAGATCAGGAGAGATAGTGCAAGTTTTCACAGAGAAAGCACAAGGAGTGTGCCCACAATCAGAGTAGGGTAAAAGATCATAAGGGAGGAAAGTGCAAGGAGTGCACAAAACCAACACTTCGTTAAGTGTTGATCTAGCTCAGGAGAATTAGCACAAGGAGTGTGTCATCCTATATATTTCTAAGGGTTTAAAATCAGGAGAGAAGCGCAGAGTGAACTTCCATATTTCGGGTAATTCAAGTGCCAAATATCAAAAGGGATAGTGAGTATAAGGTTCTAGGGAGGAACTCAATCTAGAGGATAAATCCCTTTGTTTTAAGGCTGAGTGGACAACATTTGTTGGTGACGAGTTAGAATCCCTCACAGTTGTTCGATCAAGGAGAACGAGCGTGGTTTTAAACCCTAAGTCCTGAAGCCTGGAGTTAATCCCAATCATCAATTGGTGTACGGGAACTACAGATCTGGTCTTATTCAGAATTCGTCTATCCGAGTGGTTTTGGGTGATATTTGTGTGGAATACAAAAATTCTAAAGCCCCAGAGTCTTTCTTAGTCGTAGATATTTCCAAGGAGGTGGACACTATCTACCATCCAATTAAGTCTTGACTTGACATTGGACTGCAATGGAAGGATAGGGTAATACCTACACGTGCTGGTTAAGTTTCTTTATGACTAGATTCAGTCGGTAAATACTCCGATGCATTTGAGTAGATTGTCACGATTGGGGAAAATATTTTGAAGCCCCGGAGCCCGGAGTAAATCTAGACCATGGATCAAGAAAAGAGTGTTGATTGTTGATTCCTGAAATCTTCAAGAGTTCTGTAGTTCGACTATTCGGGAGAAGTTTTTTGTTTAAGTTTGGAGTGGACAAAGTCCTGAAGCCCAGAGTCCCAGAGATCCAAATAACTCCTTTCAATTAAGCGATCGGTTCTATCCAGAGTTCATGTGAGATTCCACTGAGGAAAGGGGACTAGTTCATGTGGCTCAATTTTGAGGAGAAAAGATGCCTAGTATAAGCGTCTGCAGGTTTTGTGTGTACCAACCTAAGGGAAGAAAAGGGGCATGTGTGCATACCCAAGGATATAGTGGGGATCCAAGAGCTGATTCATCTTCTATGAGAGATCCTAGACCGAGAGATCACATGAGCCCATATGGGGTTTGCATCAAGTGGTATCAGAGCAGGACAAAGCTCTGTGTGAGAAGATAGAGTAGAAGCCATTCAACCAAGGAGATGCAGGGAGAGACCTATAGAGAATGAAGCTATGGGGGAGGAGATGAGAAAAATTCATGAAAGGTAGGATGCCATGGAAATGGCACGAAGGAGAGCACCAAAGGCTAGTGATTTTAGTGATGTTGAAAGTGAAAATACATAGGAAGAAGAAGTTGTAGGGGAAGAAGTAGTAGGGGAGAGATTGCTAAGAGTTGTTGTCAAGCTGGGAACCAGAGAAAATATGGAAGTTCTGATGTACGAAGTTAATTTGAATGTAGAATAATTTCTTGACTGGATAAGTGCTTTAGAAAAGTACTTTGATTATGAGGATATTGATGATGAGAAGAAAGTAAAGCATGCAGTGACTAGGTTGAATGGACATGCAAATTTATGGTGGGAAGAGTTGCAAGATGATAGAAGGAGGAAAGGTAAGACCAATATTAAGAGCAGGGATAAAATGGTAGCTAAGCTCAAGGATAAATTAATACCCAATGATTATCACTTTAATATGTTCAGAAGGTTGCATAATATGAGACATAAAGGTTTTTATGTGAAGGAGTATACTAAAGAATTTTATAAGATGAATATAAGAGTGGGACACAGGGAAAATGATGAAGAGAAATTTGTTAGGTATATTAATGGATTGAGGTATGAAATACAGGATGACATTAGTATGATAAATATGAGGATTGTAGAGAATTCTTATCAGGTATCCTTGAAGGAAGAAGAAAAATTGACAAGGAAGTAGAGACATAGGAACAGGGGGAAGAATCCTAACACAGGAAAAAGAACCACCAGAGAGAAGTTTCAGAAATCCAGGGAAGAAGCTGGAGGATCTAACAGTTAGACAAATAGAGGAGGATACTCTAGAGAAAGAATTTTTTTTCCAAGAGATAGAGGAAGAGACAGAGGAGGAGAAGGCAAGTGTTATGCTTGTGGGAAAACATGGCACACATCTTGGGAATGTCCTGCAAATAATAATGTAGGAGTTAGAGAAGATCACATTTCTAAGGCGTAGCAGAGGAATGCGGAGACATAGATGAAATTTGAAGCAACTGAAGAAGGAAGATCTCTCATGATGAGGAAACCTCTTATGAAGCTAGAAATTGAGGTACGAGAACCAGTCCTAAGAAACAATTTATTCATAACTTCTTGTAAGACCAAAGATAGAGTATGCAAGGTGATCATAGACAGTGAGAATATTGACAATTTAATATCCATGGAGATGGTGGAAAAGCTAAAGTTGGAGATGACAACACATCAGAGTTTGTACAGGGTGTCAGGGTTGCAAAAAGGACATCAAGTTATGGTAAGTAGACAATGTAAATTTGAGTTTAAAATTGGTAGTTATAAGGATGAAGTTTTATGTTATGTCATACCTATGCATGTTTGTCATGTTCTGTTTGGGAGACCTTGACAATATGATAGGAATGACATACGTGATGGGAAGAAGAATACTTATACCCTTGAGAATAATGGGTGTAAACATATGTTGTTTCCATTAGAAGATAAGGGAGTCAAAGAGGAGGCTAGTCCTAGTATACTTCTCATGAGTGGGAAGGATCTCTTGAAAGAAGTCAAAAAATATTAGGAAATGTAGTTTGTTATTATAGGTAAGTTGAGAGTCATCCTTATAAATACTTCTATGAATGATTTTCCTGTGTAATTTCAGGAGTTATTGGATGATTTTGTCAACATTGTGGTGGACGAGTTGCCTCATACTTTACCGCCCATCAAGAGTATTAGTCACCATATTGACCTTATTCCAAGAGAAATTTTTTAGAACAAAGAAGAATATAGATTAACCCCTCAGTAGAATCAAGGTTTCAAGGAGTAGGTCCAAGAGTTGTTGGACAAAGGACTGATCAAAGAAAGCTTGAGTCCGTGTGCAGTACCAATTGTGTTGAAACCAAAGAAAGATGGAGGTTGCAGAATGTGCACAAATCCTAGAGACATCAATAAGATAACCATTAGGTATAAATTTTCTTTACCCAGAATGGATGCTTTAATGGATTTCTTGAGTGGAGATAGTTATTTTTCCAAGATAGACTTGAAAAGCGATTATCATCAAATAAGAATGAGAGAAGGGGATGAATGGAAGACATCATTCAAAACAAATGAGGGACTGTGTGAGTGGATTGTTATGCCATTTGGCTTAACAAATGCTCCAAGTACATTCATAAGGTTAATGAAAAAAGTGCTCAAATATTTTATTGGGAAATTTGTGATTGTTTATTTCGATGATATTCTAGTTTTTAGCTAGGCTTAGGAGGAGCATTTAATGTTGAAATATTGTAACTGCAAAGAGTATTCTTATTATTATTGATATATTATTCATAGGATAAATCCCCATGGTGGACTGATCATGTCGGTTATTGTAATAGGACCAAATCCCCTTTTGTGGATTGGTCAACAGACAATTATAATAGGAAGAATAAGAAGTCAGCCCCAACAGTTAATGAGAAGACCCAGAAATATAATAAAGGTGGGTTTACCCACCCAATTGGAGAAGTCGAACCTACCAGTGAAGAGACACTTCACACGTGCCAGACTTGTATAAATAAAGGAGGCTAGCACCTCATTTGGAGATAAATCACTTGCTCAGTTTGAGAGACAAGTTATGATCTGTTACCGGCAAAGGAGAGAGAGAGTGGCGCATATCTTGTAGAGGACTTTATGTTTTAGCATAGAGATCTCTTGGCATTGTATCGACTATCTATATTAAGGAACTTTTGTTGGGTTTTCTTCCCCTAAAGGGTTTCCCAAGATAAATGTTGTGTCTCTTGTGATTGTGTATTTCTCAGTGATCTTGGATTATGCTATTGTTATCTAATGAAATGCAAACATCTATAATAATGGCTTAAACATTCAGATTTAAGACACTTGAAGATGGTGTTGAGGAGATTGCAACAAGAAATGTTGTTGATAAATTTGAAGAAATGTTATTTTATTAAGAAATAACTTGTGTATTTGGGATTTGTAATATATTAAAACAAACTGAAGATGGACACAGAAAAGGTGAGGGCTATAAAAGAGTGGCCTTCTCCAAGAAGGGTGTTTGAAGTAAGAAGTTTTCATGGGTTAGCAAGATTTTACACTAAATTCATTAATAATTTTAGCTATATTTGTTCACCCATACTAGATACTATAAATAAGGAACATGGATCTTTTGAATGGAAAAAAGAAGATGAGAAAGGATTTAGAGTGTTAAAAGAAAAGAAAACGAAACAACCTATCTTAATTCTACCAAACTTTAGGAAGACTCTCCAAGTCAAATGTGATGCAAGTGGAGTGGCCATCGATGCAGTTTTAAGTCAGGATGATAAGCCCACTGCTTATTTTAGTGAGAAGTTGAATGATTCTAAGAAGAAGTATTTAACCTATGACAAGGAATTTTATGCTATAATTCAAGCTTTAAAAAAATGGAGACATTATCTTATACCACAAGAGTTTATTTTGTATACTAACAATCATTCTTTGTAGTTCATAACCAAACAAGAGAAATTGAACCAGAGACATGAAAATAGGTAGAATTCATGAAGATTTTTACTTTTGTCATTAAACATATTTGTGGGAGTGTTAAGAAAGTTGCATATGCTTTGAGGAGGAGATGTTTAATCTTGTAGGAATCCCAAGTGGAGACTTTGGGATTTGAACACCTCAAGGAGATGTACTAGGAATACCCAGATTTCAAGGAAGCTTATGAAGATTGTGAAAATCCTTTGTTAAGGGATATAAACCAATGGATGGAGTATATGATCCAAGAAGGATTGTTATTCAAAGGAAGTCGATTGTGTATCCCAAAATGCTCAATGAGGGACAATTTGTTAAAGGAAAAACATAATGGAGGATTGGCTTGACATTTTGGCCATGATAAAACTTATGCACAACTAAGTTCTTCATACTATTGGCCATGCATGAGGTCTAAAGTGAATAATTTTGTTGACAAAAGAATAATTTTCCAATCTGCTAAAGGAAAGTAGTAGAACACATGATTGTATCAACCATTTCCTATTCCAAACATGCCATGGGACACTATAAGTATGGATTTTGTTCTGGCATTTCCAAGAACCCATAGGGGAAATGATTCAATCTTTGTGGTTGTTGATAGATTTTCAAAGATGACACATTTTATACCATGTCACAAAAAAAATGATGCTACTCACATAGAAAATTTGTTGTTCAAAGAGATTGTGAGATTGCATGGGTTGCTAAGGAGAATAGACTCAGACAGAGACATAAAGTTTGTGGGACACTTTTGGAGGACTAAGAATTTTGGTAACTGAACATAATAGTCAGTGGTATCAAATTATGTCTCAAGAAGAGTTTTCATATAATGACTCACCAAACAAGAGTACTGGTAAGATCATGTTTCAGATAGTGTATGGAATGCATCCCAGAGGAATTTTAGAATTGAGAGATTTAGGTAAAGATAAATTTCAAAGTGCAGTAACAGAGGATTTCACTGCAGAAATAAAAAAAATGCATGATCAAATCAAAGGACATCTATGGGATAGAAACCAAAGATACAAGAATAGAATAGATCAGAGAAGAAAAAAGGTGAATTTTGAGGTTGGAGACCAAATCTTGTCACACCTGAGGAAGGAAAGATTTCCAAGAGGGAAATATAATAAACTGAAGATGAAGAATACGTGACCTTGTAAAATCCTCAAAAATTCATTTGCAAATGCTTATGAGATTGAGCTACCAGAGGACATTGGAATTTCACCAATATTTAATGTAGTAGACTTATATCCTTACAAGATGGATGACACATAAGGGACAGGTGATTGCGAGGATATTCAGTGGATGTGATAGATGCTCATAGCAAAGAAGCCTAATATAGAAAATATTTTAGAATAGATCATTGCTAAGAGAACCATAAGAAAAGTTTATTATGAATATTTGGTTAAATGGAACAATCATCCAGCAGAAGATATTGGTTGGATAACTGAAGAAGACATCCAAAATCATAGAGAGGACGTGGAGGAGCTCACGGATATGAGTCCATGAATACTTTTTCCATAGAAGTATGATACAGGAGAATCACTATCAGCATTTAATGAGGTGTGGTGGAAGATGACTCAACATCCAACGCAACACACTTTAAACTGGTTTGGATCCCAAGGAAAGCACGTCACTTTAATTTTGAGACCTTTTTAATTAAAGATCCCATGAGATCTTCAGGCTAGAGCCATTGTATATGCTCCAGGAGGTTGTGATTTTGAGCGCCGATTCATATCTAAGATTGTGCATGTTCATTTAATATAATAAACTTAGTGGTCGGATGCTTTTAATTGTGATGTGAAATCACTAGAATAGTATGTAGGGAAGGCTCGAGAAGTTGTTGAAGGTTGTGGAAACTATTGTAAATTATTGTTGAAGAAATATAGAAGAAGATGATTGCTTTCAATATGATGAGACTGTGAACTTGTTCATCCTTCTCAAACTGAATAGATGTTGTGTTGTTATCTATGTGTATGAATGTGTATTTCAATGTTTTATTGAATGAGTCCTTGAATTAGTTATAAGTTTTAATTGTTTCTCTTCTAAGAATATTAGTGCAAAGAGTACATATTGACAACACAAGGTGTGTGGAGGCCAAACTGTTTACAGGTTTAAAATCTCATGAGAGATAGTAAAATTTTTCACAGAGCAAGCACAAGGAGTGCACCTACACTTAGAGTAGGGTAAAATCTCAGAATCGAGGATAGTGCAAGGAGTGGAAAAAACAAACACTTCGTTAAGTGTTGATATAAATTGGGAGAGTTAGCGCAAGGAGTGTGTCGACCAATATAGTTATAACAGTCTAAAATCGGGAGAGAAGTGCAGAGTGAACTGCCTAAGTTTGGGTCATTCAAGTGCCAAATGTCAAGAGGGATAACGAGTATAAGGTTCCAAGGAGGAACTCAATCTAGAGGAGAAATCAATTTGTTTTAGGTCCTAGTGGACGAGATCTGTTTGGGAGGAGTCAGAATCCCTCACAATTGTTCGATCAAGGATAAAGAACATAGTTGTTAATCCCTAATTCCTTTGAACTTCTCTACTCCTGGGCCTGAAGTCCTGAATCCCAGAGTTAATCCTAGTCATCAATTGGCAGGTGAATGAGAATCATAGTTCTCGTGTGATTCAAAATTTTGTTATCTGGGTGGTTTTGGGTGATAGTTGTGTGGCATACAAAAGTCTAGAAGCCTAGAGCCCCGAAGTCTTTCACAGTCGTAGATGATGCCAAGGATTTGGAGTGCAGTGGAAGGATAGGGTAATACCTATGCATGTTGATTAAGTTTCTTTATGACCAGATTTGGTCGGTAAATACTACGACGCATTTGAGTGGATTGTCACGATTAGGGATCTAGAAAATAGTGTGGATCATTGATATAGAAAAGAGTGTGGATCATTGATCTAGAAAAGAGTGTGGACCATGGATCTAGAAAAAAGTGTCTATAGATTGTTGATCCCTAAACTCTTCGGGACCTTGGCAGTTCGACTATTTGGGAGAAGTTTGTTGTTTAAGGTTGAACAAACAAATTCCCAAATCCTGAAGTCCCAAAGCTCCGAATAGTGCCTTTCAGTTAAGCTCTCAATTATAGCCCAAGGTCATGTGAGATTCCTCCAAGGAAAGGGGGATAGTTCATGTGGCTCGATTCTGAGGAGAAAAGGGGCTTAGTATAAGTGCCCATGGTTTTTGTGTGGACTCGCATAAGGGAATAAAATGGGACTATGTGTATACCCAAGGATCTAGCGGGGATCCGAGAGATATTTCAGTTCTTGTGAGAGATCCTAGATCAAGAGGTCATGCGACCCCATAGGGGGTTTTCATAAAAAAATTAGACTCCAGATGACCATCTCATCCATAAAACTTACAATGTCTTTTACTCTTCTTTCCTTTCAATTTAGTTCATTTATCACATTGGTAATAGGAGTTGTTGACAGAGTTGGGATCCTTGTTTTGGTTTTTGCTATGAGGATGTAGATACTTTAGATGCTTGTATTAATCCTTCTATTGTCCCACTAAGGTTTTCTTAGATGTACCTATAGTGTTGATCAGTCTAATATGAAAGAGATTATATTTCTCTTCAGTCAAAGAATCACAAAAAGATTCAAAAGAGAGATTTTTTTTTTTTTTTTTATGCTGGCGGAATCGGCAACTGGGTCGGTCTCGTACTCGCGTGACACGGGGTCGATTCCGACTGCTACCACTATAACCTCCAGGTGCCATACGTATGCCCCTTCCGCAAGCACGGGTAAGTCGGGGGGATTTGAACTTGAAACCTCATCGTACATAACACGCTATATCACGGCACTTGCCAATTGAGCTACCCCCCGGGGGCTTCAAAAGAGAGAATTTTGTAAGTAGCCCCTTGACTAATAAAACTTGTATGGTTGCGAAAAAAGTAAATACTAAAACATTAGGAAGTGTCAAGATTAGCAACAATAGAATATACAAGTTGGCCATCTATATTGATTATCTAACATACAAGTAAAATTTTAAGTGTTTTGAACTTAGATAAACAAATATTCAATGCAAAAGAAATCATTGGGATTTAAAGAATTTAGTTGGTTTTTTATTTAGTGGGATTGAATCTCATTGTGTTTACTGAACATGGTCTCTAGAGTTTTCCATTCTACATGTGGGGTCTCAATTTTTTGAAGATGAAATTAAAGATCACTATATATGGACATTTTTTATTAATCCACATGCTTTGTTATTTTACTCTGATCCCATTTGGCTTTCTTTAATGCATTAAGAGGGGTCATTTCTAATCCCTAGGTAACCTAGTAAAATCCCACACTTCATAATAAATCCTCCATGTGATATTTTCTTGAGAAATAGTTTTATTTGGTAAGTATGAGATTACTTGAACTAGCCATATCACAATATGTAGGTAAGATAGATTCAAAAGAAAAAAATCATTTGGATGGAAAGCTCTATAAAAATTAGGTAGATTAAAAAAATGGTAGTAAAAATGGACTTTGGATGTTAAAGTTATGACATTTTGAAAAAAACACAAAAAGTAACCAAGGTGCCACATGACAGTTAGAGGATGATGAATGCGAAGATATGTGCAGGATGATGAATGCGAAGATATGTGCATATTGAGGTTGTTGAATTGTAAAGAAAAAATGCTCTCATTGTTTGACTTTGTTTATAAACTCACTTTTACAAACAAGTTATTTTTTTATAATGTAATTTTTATAAAATAGGTGAGAATCCCTTTTACAATGAAATTACTTAATAACTTAAATATGCATGCAAAAAGTGACTTTAAAAAAGAACATTAAAGTCATATTATGATCAATTCACTTTTATAATTTAAGTGAAATACATTTTATAGTAAAATTATTTTATAACTTAAGGTGGTATGACTTTTTTAAAGTAACTTAATGAAAGACTTGAACTCAAAACATCTAATTTAATAAAGTAACTTTTAACAAAGTAAGATATTACAAAAGACATGACAAATGTTAGAAAGTGATAAACTAGCCTCCTCTTCTTCTTCTTTCATTAAGAACTACATGTTTATCCTCAAAAACCTTATTTTTCACAAAAATTCAACATGATGTTAGATCAAAACTTTATAAGCTTGATGTTAGATCATGCAACTGTGTTCTCCATTTTTTATTTTCCATAATGAAACAAAGTTGCACGGAAAAGAACTTATGCAATCAATAAAAGGTTTCTCTCTCTATTTGTAATTTGCCAAGTTTTCATGAGGCATATTAAAAAGAGCATAAGAATATTGGAAAGGGAGTAAGACAAAAATATAAACAGAAATACCAAAAAGAAATATTAAAAATAGTATTAAAGAGATTTTAAAAACTAAAATGAAATTGCATACCTTTAGATTTGTTATAATTGGTTGTATAATGGGAAAACAAAAACCTTTTTAAGTCAAAAGAAAAGGAAAGGGTTTCTAGTTAAAAACATAGCTACAAATATACTGGAATTTTTCTCTCAACCTAGAAATGCTCTAAAATAGTAGAATATAGAAAACCTTATGTGTGTAGCAACATAGGATTAGGATATCGATTAATAACAAGAGTGAGTCTTTATATGGGATCTAATATCATGCTTGATAAATAGTGTATTTCCACATAGGTCAAACACCTTAAAGAAATCACTCACACAAATAGAACAAAAATAAATACACCAATATATTATGTGGTTGAAACCATCAAAAGGGAAACAATCCATTGCCTCAACATACAAATGAGGCAATATATTAATGCAAAAGGAAAATATTTTACAAATAAGTCTCTCACAATTAATATTGAGTAGAAGATGAACCATCATATCACTTTATGTTTAGAGCATAATCATGACCAACATATTAGATAATTACAATGCATACTAAAGAAAGACAATAAAGGAACACACTTCACCTAAAAAAACATTAGAACAACTTGATCTTAACCAACTCCTAAGTGTCTAAATATCTTAACAACTCTAAGTAGGGATATTGTTATAATCATTAAATATTCTCAATCGATAATCCATGCAATCACATTAGAAAGGAAAAATGCATCCCATGTCTTGGTCAAAATGGTCAAATCAAAAGTTCAAATTTTCATATTTAATTAATCTCAATTCTTTCATGTTTATAGGGAAACTAATTATAATATGATGAAATACAGCTCTAAATGAAGGATTATGAGGACCTCCATGACTCTAAAAGCCATCCCATGAAGCCACTCATCAAAAACTTTAGGATTAAAGTGTGGAGAAGGGGATTCCCACCATAACTTGGTGCCTACTGGTTTTTATCTGGACCTCCTATAAATTGGAAAAAACCATTTTAAGGGTCAGTAGTGAATGACCAAGGCCCTTAAACAAGAACAATATGAAATTGAAGATATCAATGAATGTCTATGTTCGATTCTTTTTTAAGGGACAACCTCACAATCTTAGTTGGAAGAGTGATGTAGGAAAGTGGCCACAAAGGTTAACATCTATACCTCCCAGAATACACAATGAAAGTGTTCGTAAGATTACAATATAAAATTTTACTCAAGACACCCAACTTTGGAAAGTTAGCATGTCATGCTATGGAAGTATGATAAGTGAACTTAATGAATGAACGTGCTTAAAATCTAAGTGGGTTTGTTGTTTCCTTACAATGACCTTGCTTGGGTTATGCATATGGTGTTATCAAATGCTAAACACAACACACTTAGTATCATATAAGAGTAGGGGTTGGTTCTAACATATCAGAATTGGTATGCTCATGTCTTTATTCTAAAAAGTATTAGGTCCCTTTTAAAGTACTGCATTCTTTAGGTAATTTGTCCAATGGAAGAACCATATGGAGGCAATTCAAGATTTTTTGATGTCTTGCATGAATATAGGTACAAAGCTTGTGACTTGTGTTGTTCTTTTCTTTTAGAATTTTCTTTTTAAATCTGAAACTTATACTTGCATAAATTTATCTTAGTCCCAAATCTAAAATTGATTTTGGTTGTTAACAAATTTATTTATCATTATTTTTCCTTTCTTTTCAATAATACCATACTCAATAATACCATACAGTGACATATTTTTAACTAAGTTAAATATTATACAGCAAATTGTGCACTTTCATAAGCCTGTCTAGTATTGTGCACTTTCAGCCATTTGGTGCCACTAGAATTGCCCATGACTGGTACAAAGGCTATTTAGTTTTGGACTGAAGATGTAACGAAACTTGGCTGCAATTGGGATGTGATCGGAAGAACGATTAAGTGAAGGAAGTGCAGCATCCTTCACCTCCTCCTCGTCTATCAGCTCCAGCAACGAAACCACCTTCAAATTAGTGTTAGTGTAGAGTATGTAATCCAACGTTCCCTGAAAATTCTTGACAAAGTGAGTGAAACGGGGCTCCTCTGTTTCATCATTCATTTTCTTCTTGATGTCTTCCTGGGAAACATCGCATTCAGAATAGGAAGAATAAGCACTTGCTAAAGGTAATAGATGGTAAATACTTTCATAAAGTTGCAATGTACCATATGGATCCAAAATTAAATTTCCTTGTGGAAGGGATGGAAATAGCCTTTGTTTGGTAAGAAGTGAGTGGGGATCGCTTCCGGGCAAAGAATTGAAGTCCCCACATATTACAAGTGGAACATCATAGTTATACGTTTCCATTTCCATTTCCAAGTCTTGGAGCATGTAATAAACCTGCCACAGCTTTACATCACTATTATTAGGATTTGCATGGATGTGGGTATTGGCTATGCACAGAGGCTGACTAGTGCTCTTGAATGAAAGGATGACATTCAGCGCAATGTTGTCTTTGTGAAATCGGGAATGTGTTTGAGCAGGCTCGATCAAATTGATCCACCAACATCTTATCAAGTCAAACTGCTTCAGTCTATAAAACGTTGCACACCCATCGACACTTGAGATGTAGCATTCTCTCTGTTTTTCCTTAAACAACCCTTCATACCCTTGTTTGGCCAATTCCGGATGGAAAAAATCAGAAAAGTGGTTTTGTTGGACCTCCTGGAGGCAAATGATGTCAGCATCGCACTGTAATATTTCTTTCAGCAAGTTTTGTGGGCGGTATTCCCAACTGAGGGCGAAGGAAGGACAGTTGGGGAACTGCTCTGAAGTAGCATACACCTCTGCCAGGACGTTGTATGTTACAATTGTGAATGATGGACCTGTGAAACTTGGAGCATTGCTGCTGTTGTTAACTTGTATCATTTTCCGAGGATTCGGGGGAAGCGCGAATGGAATAACAGGTTCAGTATGGAAAAATTTATTCCCTGCACATTCGAGAAGTAATACCTTGCCTACATCGTGGGTGGTGGGTGTGTAAAACTTGGAGATTGACAGAAACACACGATCGTTATTGTTGATAGCAGTTTCATCAACACAGAGGAGGCGATACCATCTCTGCCCGCTCATCCTACCGTATTCATCATCGCTCAAATAGCCCTGTACCAAATCCTTTGCACTTAACTCTTTCCCAACAATAGGTTTTATGGAAACCCTTTTGAATTGCTCCACAGTTTCCATTTTCACCTATAAACAGAAATATAACCGTACCCTCTATAAACAGAAAAATTAGAG
The DNA here is from genome assembly GCA_000966675.3 of Picea glauca. NCBI lineage: Eukaryota > Viridiplantae > Streptophyta > Pinopsida > Pinales > Pinaceae > Picea > Picea glauca. Next base: position 581,354 of record JZKD02S0924447.1, on the reverse strand, counting down.
TCGCCTTCCTCTATTTACATATAAACAGAAATATAACTCGTCACTCTATAAACAGAAAAATGACTCGATGATGTATGCTGGATACTTTTAATTGAATTTCAATAGCTTATATTTATATTGAATTTTATTAGGCTTATTACGTGGAAAGGCGTATACCTATTGACAATGGTCACATTTAATAAGTTTTTAGTACTTAATTAGTTTTGTATGAACAAGATTAAATATTAATGGAATATTCTTAATCGTGTCAATAAATCAATAGTTGTGATTTCAACCACTAACTTCATCACTATTATAAAGGCATCAGTTTACATGTTTATTTTTTTACTTTTACTTGATAATATTTAAAATTTACTATGATGACTAGCTCATTGTCAAGTCTCAGTGATTAACACAAATTAAGGTTTTGTTACAGAGTGATTTTATGGTTGCTTTTCATTTTCTGGGCCAACCGAAACCTTTCGGCCTTCACTAGCCAGGGGTTTGGGGTTGTGCTAATTTATATTGAATTGAATTGCATTTTCTTACTGGGGTGATCTTTGGGTTGTTCTTTATATTTAAATTATGTAGGTAAATAATATCATCTATCTTTCAATCTGGACTATGACGAAGAATATCATTTAAAAGTACAAAAAAATGTTATAGGTTATTATGCATGGAAAAAGTTTTATTTTTTTAGTTTGGTAGTTTTGATTTGTTAAGTTAAAAAACCGTGATATAGGGGTATCTAAGCCTTCAAAATCATCTCTAGAAGGTACTTTTTTTGGGTCATACGCGAAAACTGTAGGGGCATTTAAGCCATCAAAATCACGAGGGGATCACACCCTCTCCACACTAACCCTTACCATGGATGAATATTTTGGGGAGGCCAAGTTATCAATTTATAATGGGAGATAAATTAGATTGAGTGTGTCTCTCTGAATTGAATTGTAGCACCTGTGCAAATTTGTAAATTGATTGCCCATAAAATTGACCGTAAATTTGTAAATTTCCTAGTATCAACATATTAGGAAAGACTCGATCGTGTTTATAAAAGCTACTTGTATTTTCTGTTGTGTTGATTGGTTGATCTTATTGAAATTGATCAATTATATGTGTATATATGTATGTAATATGTAATTGTGTATGTAATTTTTTTTTAATTTAGCCTTAAATGTAACATTACCTAATCTAATATTAAGGTGACAACATCTTCCCCATAGTGGACTCTAGAGCGCCCATGGGCCCAATGTTTGAGAGCATGACATCTTATGGGCTTCCATACCCAAACAACAACATTTGATAGGCTCATTGTTTAAGGTTCTTTATTCAATGGGAATATGAATATGAATATATATTGGTATGCCCTCCTTGCTCTTCTTATTCAATAAAGTGTTAGGTCCTTTTTAAAGTATTGCATTCCTTAGGTAATTTGTCCAATGAGAGAATAATCTGGAGGTAGTTCATGATGAAGTTATAAGCATATATTAAGACATGTGATCTATTGTGATGATTTATCTTAGTACTAAGAGGGATTTAGAAAAAAAACATGTGTACACATAAACTTCTGACTACTTAAAAGGATTGGGTTAAGATTGATCTTTTTATTTTATTTTAAAATTTTAAAATTCTTGGTTAAGATGGATATTTTTATTTTATTTTTAAATTTTAACATTTAAAGATAGTAATTAACAAATATTGATCTATCATACATCTCACCTCAACTTTTTTTCCATTTTAGTTTATAATTTTTTCCCATGTACATGACACTTATTTTCCACTTGGGTTGTAGTGCATCACTTTAAGTTATTTTTTACAATGGACATCTAGCCTTAACTTTTTTCCATTTTAGTTCATAATCTTTTCCATGGACCTCACACTTCGGGTTGTAATGCATCCTTTTTTGTTTTTAGAAAACTCATGGATGACTTTAAGGAATTTTTTTTTAACCATGGGTATAACCCAAGAGTATGTCCAACAACCCGCAAGCTAGATATACCAATAATTTGTGGCTTAGCAGAATTTAAGGAAAACATTTTTTTTCTAACCATGGGTGTAACCTAAGAGTGTGTCCAACAATGCACAAGTCAGATATACCAATAACTTGTGACTTGGTGGACTTTAAGGAAAACAATTTTTTAACCATGGGTATAACCCAAGCATATGTCCAATAGCTCGCAGGCCACATATCCCAATAACTTGTGACTTAGCAAAAATTAAGGAAAACCCTTTTTTTTAAGCATGGGTATAACCCAAGGGTGTGTCCAACATCCCACAAGACAAATATACCAATAAAGTGTGAAATAACATACTTTAAGGAAAGCAATTTTTTTTAATCATGGGTATAACCCAAGAGTATGTGCAATAGCGAGACCACAAGTCAGATATACCAATAACTTGTGACTTAGCAGACTTTAAGGAAATCAATTTTTTTTAACCATGGGTATAACCCAAGTGTATGTCCAACTGCCCGCAAGCCAGAGATACCGATAACTTGTGACTGGAAAGACTTTAAGGAAAGCAACCAATAACTCGTGACTCAATAAACTTTAAGGAAAGCAATTTTTTTTTAACCATGGGTATAACCCGAGAGTATGTCCAATAACCCGCAAGCCAGATATACCAATAACTTGTGACTTAGTAGACTTTAAGGAAAGAGGATATTTTTTAACCATGGGTATAACCCAAGAGTATGTTTGACAACCCACAAGCTAGACATACCAATAGCTTGTGACTTAGTACACTTTAAGGAAAGCAATTTTTTTCAATTTTTTTTAACCATGGGTATAACCCAAGAGTATTTCCAACAACTCACAAACTAGATATACCAATAACTTGTGACTTAGCGAACTTTAAGGAAGGCAATTTTTTGTTAACCATGGGTATAACCAAAAAGTATGTCCAACAACCCACAAGTCAATTATACCAATAATTTTCTACTTAGAAAGAGTCGAGGCATTCCACTTGGGGGTGTCTACCCTTCTAGCCTTATCACAACGATCCTACATGTGCAGACTCTACCCCCCTATGGTTTTGAACATGTGCCCTCCAACTAGGAAACACATGTTCTTAACCATTAGGCACACTCAAGATACACTTAAGGAAAACAAATGTCATCCCTTCATAGATTACTCATAAATCCATCATTACATAAGAGAAGCAATTTATTATATTGAATCTTTGATGATAAAAAACAAAATTACTATTATTATTATTTTAAGATCTAAAAAATCATTTTTGAATGAAACTGACACTTAAATGACATGAAATCCATTATTGCATCAACACAAAGATTCCCTAATCTACCAAAGATAGTAGGGAAAAAGCATGAGATGTAGCTTCTGCATTTAACATATCACAACCTTTTCTCAAGAAATTCATACATATTGGTTTTGAATAGCTATAGAACATTGAATTCAAACCTAGCTTATTTTGGTTATTTTTTCTTAGGGAAAATATTCAAATGTCTGGGTATATATATTTTTCCATAGAAAGTGTAAGGTGCCTATTATAAGAACCTTCCAAATAGGCCACACATTGCTACCATAGCATCAAGGGTCCCCAAAAAGGATGGCCATTAGGCAAATATTTTATGTGACTATTTTTTTTTCTTAGAAATTGTGATGCTTTCTAAGTTTATTAACACGATATAAGATCTTTTATTTTGCAGTGAGTCAACTAAAGTGTTATCAACCATACAATTTTTTTAGTTACAATTCATTCAAAATTATATGTTGGTTCCTCAAAGAAAATAAAAAGAACTACAAGATTTTGAATTGAACCAATAAATGGATGACAAACTAATGAAAATAATTACAAAAAAATGAGAAGTCATTAGGCCTCAAAGACCATCAGTTGAGTACAACATTATGTACACTTCTTATAAAGCACAATAGAGGCATAGCAATGGGATTGAACCCATTACGTTGCTTGGAATACCTTATAGATTTGTAATTCTATCACTTTCCACAAGGATTAAATGTATCCAACTTAAGATCTATCATAAATCACAATTGTAAAATGTGTACTAATTCAAGATTAAATATGTAATTTCTCAATTGATTGCCAATGACCCTAAAAGAGTAAAGAACCTAGGATTCCTTATTGTTTAGGTTTGTAAGCCAACAAAGTACTCTAAAATTCTAATCATATGAAGGACAACAACATTTTACTTGTAGCCACTTCAAGCCTTACTCTTGTCCTAGGTTGATGTCGTTTACTTCAATTTGTATTTTATTACATAGATTTCTTCCATAGTAATAAAAATGGATGTTTTTTCTTTCTTACATTCAACCTTCTTTTAACTAGTGGATATTGATCCTTAACCAAAACATCGTACCGAAGATATGCAACTACTTTAGTAACCTTTTTTTAAATAATGGATATGGATCTTTAACTAAAACATCATATCAAATATATGACACTTTTTTGGAAACCTTTTTTAACTATCTATATTGACATTTAACCAAAACATCATATCAAAGATATGACATTGTTTTTTTTTAAGATCAAAATGATTGAAAACCACCAAAATTAGTGATCATTTCTGTTGATCAAACCATAATACAAATTATGGTTATAAAGTCTTTTTTTTTCAACATCTATATCATATGGTTTTGGGAATGCTAAAAGATTCAAATTTTGTTGTAAACATGTGTTTCCTATAAGGAATGTTTATCTGTTTTCCTAGATTTTATAAGATTTATAACATGAAGGATTATCATGCAAATCTGATATTACCAACATTCTACTTGAGATGGACCACATCCCATGTCTAGAAGGAATAATGATCTTTAGAGGAGATGCAACTGCTCTGATTAAGGAAAACATGTAATTGATGAAATGCGATGGAAAAGCCATCTTGCAAATCATGAGACTAGTCCCCATAAAAGGGAGAAGCTACTCATTGCAGTTATAAATATTGGACCGGTACACATAAATAATAAATAGAGGGAGGAACTTCATAGGCCGGGTATACTTCAAGGCATATGTGTGAATTCATAAAATTAGTTTTAAATAATGTTTGAGGGATCTGAAGAAACTATTATTCTTCTTGATTTCTATTAACTGATTGAGATTGTCATGAAATATTATCAGATAAGTCTGATAGAGAGAATGTATTAGTTCATGCAATCATTCTTTATGCATAGCACTGCAAGGGGATCTAGGAATTCCATAACATAAAAAATTGGACTTGCATATATCTTGTTCTATTAACATGGAAGGAAAGAAGAAAAAAAATCAAGATATTGTTCATATGAAGATATGTTGATATTGGGATATTCTTTGGGTGGGTGTTAGTGGAATATACCAATATTAACCTCATATTTTTTTTTCGTAAGTAATATTTCTATAAATTTCTTGTCATGGAAAAACAATTACAAAATGGCAATTGTTTGATGGAGCTAGAGTCGCCATGTTTGGAAACTAACTTGGCTTTAGTTGAGTTTTCAAAACTAAAATGCTTAATACATCAGAGTTTGTATATATCCCAGGGGATTTTATGACATAGGGAATTTTTTCTAAATCCAAACACAAAATAACTACAAGGACCAAAAATAGACAAAGAAAACCAGTGAAAAAAATGATGAACCTGACATCCCTCACATGCAGCATCAACCTTGAACCAGAGGTAGGAGGGAGGGTACCATCATTCCAATTATCTCATGATAATACTGAGCATGCTGAGTGTTATGCCTATCCTCTGCCATGGCCATGCACCAGTCTAGAAGTTCAAGGTGGAAGTTCAAAAAATAGTTGTTGGAGCGTGGAGAGGGTCGTGAAAATGCACTCAGAGTCTGCTTCCTTGTTTTCATTTGAATATCCCATGGAGGATACTCTCACTGGAGTCGTTGTCAGGTGACTGGAATATTGAGCATCTCGGTTTCGACTGGAGGGGCTATGCAAAGCACATGGAGGTGGGATCTCAGAGGAAGTTCATCTCGGAAAAGAATGTTAGGCGTAGCTCGGAGAGCACCCACGCTATTAAAACCACTCAATTATTTACCCCCAACCAAAAGAAGTGCATCCACTATCTTATTTCTTTATTTTTTCTTGAAGGAGTTGTGGATACCTAGGATGCTTCCCATGGTTTCTCAAGATTTCAATGTCGACTACCTCTTAAACAAGTCGGCCAAGTAGAATGTGTGTTCCCTACCCACGCTTTGGACGTCCTTGCTACCTCAGTATGTTTATCACAGAGATGATGGATGTCTTGGTAAGAAGAATCCCAACTCGTATCTTTCTCCTCTATAAATGTCGCATCATGTAGAAATATGAGGTATATTGGTGAAATATCCCGCCACAAGACACCCTTAAGAACCCATTCCCTACCTACGTCGGGTCAGTAAATGGCCATTAAACTCCCAATACCAGAATGTATGTCTGCTAACCTCCACCATGTTTCCCTGCATTAGTTTCCTGGTTTCAACTCGTGTGAGGGATGTGGTACTTCATCCAATTTGATATACTTTCCACCAAAATCTTCCACCTACATCATTGGCGCGGGGATCAAAGGGACAGGTGGCAGGTGCATTCATGTGTGGATGGAGTTCCATGCACACTATGGGATGGATATCACCCCATCCCAGGGGAGGTCTTCCAAACGAGCAAGGGTTCTTCATTTCAAAAATATGGGGTGATCACTGTGTTAGGAGTAATCACAAAACAAATCCTTGTTTGGCCAGTGAACCCCTATATTTACCAATTTGTCTGCCACCTTGTTTTCTTCTTGTTTTATGTGGGAAGGGATCAAAACTTGACGAGGTTGTAGCAGATTACGGAGATAATTCAGAAGGTTAAGGAGTCTCCATCTTGGGGAAATATTCTCTAATGAAGAGCCATGAAGTAGCTTAGTTAGCATGTTGAGGATTATTCAAGAGTCCCCTTCTACCACAATTTGTTGGTAGCCATGATGGTGGGAAAGGGTGAGACATTTGATGAGGGCCCAAAGCTTTGTTTCATTATTCAAATCATACTTGAGACTACATACTGATATGTGAAGAATGGTTCCTTGTTCATCCCTGAGAACAAAACCAAAGCCAATTGGGCATGGGTTCCATTTAGAAGCTCCATCAAAATTCAGCTTGATGAATCCTAGCGGGGGATAGGTCCATTGAGTAGGGATTTGATTTTGGAAGGTGTTTCCAATGGTGTGAGGAGAAGAGAGGGTTATTTGAAGGTTCCAACTTTGAAGGATTATCTTCTCTCTATGGTCACAAGTTAGATACTATGTAATGCAGTTGTTGACCTAAATGGTCTCGACAAGGGTTTTTCTTATGTGGTTCCAAACTTCAATCTAGGTTTGGTGCTTAGAAGTTAAAATTATACCATTTCTCTCCTTCCATATTTTCCAAAGGAGGATTCCATGGAGAAGTTTCCAGATGTGGTTGAGAATGGTATTTTTTAAGGAACCAACCTTCTAGCCAGTGATAGTGTTGATAATGCTCTCTCTATTGCGGTCAAAAGTGAAAATCACAAGAGCACCCTGGTCCTAAAAGAGGGAGATGAAGGAGCATTGAGTGAGAAGGTGTTCCTGGGTTTCCTCTGATTCCAAGCACATGCAGAAGATAGAAGGACCTATGAATCCTATTTTCATCAAATTTTCCCAAGTGAGGATGATGTTATGCCCGACTATCCAAAGGAAGATGTTGATCTTTGGCCATTGTTTAGAATCACCAATGTTTTTCTAGATGGGGGATTTAGGAAGCGTGGAGAAGTTGGATTTTAGGCCATGTGGCTTTTTGGTTTTGAAATCGCCTTTGGGCATGTTTCCCCAGCGTAATATATTTGTTCCTTTCTTGAATTTGATTCTATGCATGTTGGCTTCTGCCTGCCACTACTCCAAGATCTACTAAGTTGGATGTCTCGGGCCTGTTGTTGTAGTTTTCCATCATTGCTAGGTGTCATTTTTTCCTTCTAGATCCCAAAATGTATCCACTACTTTTATCCCCTCCCTTGTGGTGTGGGACTGGATATTTTCATACCACTTTTGTTCATTGAGGGGTGGAATATGTTGCCAAAAATCTGTCTAGAAAAAGGTTGTGATTCCATTTCCTATTTCCCAAAATGTGTGGTCCTGGATTGGGGATCTATTGCAGTCTATTGTGTTCCAGATTAGAGAGTCGATGCGGTTTTCATTCCATGTAATCAGTTGGTCCTCTCGCACTATCATGGCATACTTTTGCTTCCAGAGTCTTTCCCAGATTTTGGTGGGATATTGATCTAGCTCCACCATATTTTCACCCCCAAAACCTGGTTGAGGGTTTGGGGATCCCTTAAACCCAAGCCCCCTGAATTTTTTGGTTTTCATAGTTCTTTCCTGGTTGATGGGTCTCTTTCTCTTCCTTAGAAATAAGAGTGATGAAGGTTGAACTGAGGGCTCATAGGAATTCCTTGACATTCTTGAGTTTTCAATGATCTTCCATAACTCCACCCTGACCAGGGGCCAACAATAACGAAATAAATCTATGGCAAATGCATCCTGTCTTGGGGATTTCCCGATCAACATGTCTTTCATAGCTTGGTCGACTTCCTAAATTGTGAAAGGTCTTAGGAGGGTCACATTTTGTTTTTGAGGTGATGAGAGAGAGAGAATATTTCTGGTGATTTTCTCAATTGCTTTAGACTCATTATTTTGAGGTTCTGTGAGGAGGTCATGATAGTATCTTACCATTTATTTCTCTATATATACATGTGTGGTTACATTCCAACCATGTTCATCTTTCATCTTCGTGATTATGTTAGTATTCATGCATTGGATCATTGCTCTGTGGAAAAATTTTGTGTTTTTTCCTGCTTCCTTCAACCACCATACCCTGCATTTTTTACACCAAAGTATTTCCTTTGAGCATTTCAGTCTTCCAGTTGTTGATTAATTCATGTTTCCTCTTCCTATAGTTTCTCTGTAAGCCCTTGATGAATGATTTCTTCTTGAATTCTTTTCATTTTCTGTTCCATAACTCGTTGGGAATCGAATATGTTTCCGAAGGTGGTTTTGTTCCAAAGTGCCAAGCGCATCCTGAAAATTTTCATTTTTTGTTGAAAGCGGAACATTAGTGAGCCATGCGAAATGGTTTCCTCCTCCATCGATTGATGGTGATTCTCTTGATAGTCGGGGTGAGTGAGCCAATATTTTTCAAATTAGAAGGGATGTTTCCTAGGCGATCTTGCAATGTCCATCGAGAGGTGGATAGGCTAGTGGTATGAGCTTGAGATTGCTAGGACACTTGCTTCCATGGATAATCCATCCATCATCATTGTCTCTGAGACCAAGAAATGATCCATTATACAAGCTATTTGTTGAGACCTTGACCTTCTGTTCATCCATGTAAATCCCCCATTGTTGTTTTCTATGTCTATTAGACCTAGTTCCTTAATCGTTTCTTTGAATTCCTCATAATCAAATTCTAGCCGAAGGATTCCCCCTATTTTCTCTTCAAGCGAGACAATCATGTTTTATTCCCCCACAAGAAGCCAACGACGTCCTCTGGCGATGATTCTTATTCCTTTCAAGACCTGTAATAAGTTTTGCTTATCATATTGGATCAGGGGTCTATATAACTTGTGAGACTTTTGCTTCCATGAAAATCTTCAAGAAGTTGATTAAGAAGTTCAAAGAAATTGTTGTTTCTTAGGGTTTTATATTGATTTGACGACTGTTTTTGTGTGCCTTACATGTGTCTCACTGGTGCTATCACAAATCCATATTTCATCTTCTCATTGGTTCCTAGACCATGTTTGACTGGAATGTTAATAGGACATTCCATAAATAGGTGTCCATGTTCATGGCACTTGTGACATCGAAATGGGATGTGTTCATAATCAATTGTCTAGCTCCATTGTTCATCTTGGTATCCTAGATCTATTGATCCAAGTAAAGGTTTTGAGATATTGAGATATACACAGATTCTTGCATAGAATGTGTACCGTGTTTTCTTAGATGCCTCAGAGGATTTGACGTATATTTTGAGGGTGTTTCCAATCCTTGCTAAGATTTATTCCAGACATAATTCTTGAGGGAGAGAATATAGATGGATCCAGACTGGTCCATGGGAGAAATCCTCCTTTTTAGGGTTGAATCCCTCTATCCAATATCTTAGGAATAAGTCAGTTGAGTTGAAGAAATATGCCCCCCTATCAAAAACCCTCTCTATGTATTAAATATTGAAGAAGATTATTGTGAAGAGTCCTTTTGATCCCAATTGAATTAGCAAGTTTTGTCTGCGGTATTCCCAACTGAGAACAAAGGCACGATAGTTGGGAAACTGCTCTGAATTAGCACACACATCTGCCAACACATTGTATGTTACAACTGTGAATGATGGACCCTGTAATCTTCAAGCATTGTTGTTGTTGTTGTTGTTAACTTCAATCATTTGTCGAGGATTCTGGGGGAAGCGAATGGAACAACATTTTTAGTATGTAAAAATCCATTCCCTGGACATTCGAGAAGCAATACCTTGCCTACATGTGGGTGTATAAAACTTGGAGATTTATTTTTTGATTTTGCTGATTTTTTTATATTTTGTTGATTTTCTAAATCATAATAATAGAAGCAAAAGTTGTAGTATCAACATATTAGGAAAGACTTCATATTGTTTATAGAAGCTACCTGTATTTTCTGTTGTGTTGATTGGTCCTCTTACTTACCGACTTCTTAATTTCCTCAGGTTGATCTTATTGAAATTGATCGATTATATGTGTATATATATGTGTGTGTAATATGTAATCGTGTATGTAATTGTTTTTTTTAATTGAGCCGACTTTAATATTTTTAGATGTAACATTACCTAATCTAACACTAAGGCGGAAACATCTCCCCCGTAGTGGACTCTAGAGTTCCTATGGGCCCAATGTTTGAGAGCACGACATCTTATGGGCTTCCATACCCAACAACAACATTTGATAGGCTCATTGTTTAAGGTTTTTAATTCCATGGGAATATGAATAGGAATATATATTGGTATGCCCCCCCTTGCTCCTATTATTCAACAAAGTGTTAGGTCCCTTTTAAAGTATTGCATTCCTTAGGTAATTTTTCCAATGGGAGAGCAATATGGGGGTAGTTCATGATGAAGCTATAAGCATATACCAAGACATGTGATCTATTGTCTAGGACCATGAATTTATTTTCTTTTTAAAATTGACACTTTCACTTGCATGGAATTATCTTAGCCCTCGATCTCTTAAGTACTAAGAGGGATAAAAAAAAAAAAAAAATGTGTACACCATAAACTTCTCACTCCTTAAAATATTTGGATTAAGATTGATCTTTTTATTTTATTTTTAAATTTTAAAATTCTCGGTTAAGATGGATATTTTTATTTTATTTTTAAATTTTAACATTGCATGATGGTAATTAACAAATATTGAGCTATCAAACATCTCACTTCAACTTTTTTCCCATTTTAGTTTATAATTTTTCCCATGTACATGACACTTATTTTCCACTTGGGTTGTAGTGCATCATTAAGTTATTTTTTACAATGGACATCTAGCCTTAACTTTTTTTCCATTTTAGTTCATAATCTTCTCCATGGACCTCACACTTCAGGTTGTAATGCATCTTTTTTTGTTTTTAGAAAGCTCATGGATGACTTTAAGGATTTTGTTTTTAACCATGGGTATAACCCAAGAGTATGTCCAACAACCCACAAGCTAGATATACCAATAACTTGTGACTTAGCAGAATTCTAGGAAAACATTCTTTTTCTAACCATGGGTGTAACCCAAGAGTGTGTCCAACAACGCACAAGTCAGATATACCAATAACTTGTGACTTGGTGGACTTTAAGGAAAATGATTTTTTTAACCATGGGTATAACCCAAGCGTATGTCCAATAACCTGCAGGTCACATATACCAATAACTTGTGACTTAGTAGAATTTAAGGAAAACCCTTTTTTTTAAGCATGGGTATAACCCAAGGGTATGTCCAACATCCCACAAGCCAAATATACCAATAACATGTGAAATAACATACTTTAAGGAAAGCAAATTTTTTTAACCATGGGTATAACCCAAGTGTATGTCCAACTGCCCGCAAGTCAGATATACCGATAACTTGTGACTTGGAAGACTTTAAGGAAAACAACCAATAACTTGTGGCTCAATAGAATTTAAGGAAAGCAATTTTTTTTAACCATGGATATAACCCAAGAGTATGTCCAATAAACCGCAAGCCCCATATATACCAATAACTCGTGACTTAGCAAACTTTAAGGAAAGCAATTTTTTGTTAACCATGGGTATAACCAAAAAGTTTGTCCAAAAACCCACAAAACAAATATACCAATAATTTTATACTTAGCAAGAGTTGAGGCATTCCACCTAGGGGTGTCTACCCTTCTAGCCTTATCACAGCAGGCCTACATGTACAGACTCTACCACCCTCCGGTTTTGAACTTGTGACCTCCAAGTAGGAAATACATGTTCTTAACCATTAGGCCCACTCAAGATACACTTAAGGAAAACAATTTCCATCCCTTCATAAATTAATCATAAATCCATCATTACATAAGAGAAGCAATTTGTTATATTGAATTTTCGATGATAAAAAAAAAAATTACTATTATTATTATTTTAATATCTAAAAAATCATTTTTGAAGTAAACTGACACTTAAATGACATGAAAGCCATTATTGCATCAACACAAAGATTCCTTAATCTACCCAAGATAGTAGAGAAAAAGAATGAGATGTAGCTTCTGCATTTAACATATCACAACCTTTTCTCAAGAAACTCATACATATAGGCTTTGAATAGCTATAGAATATTAAATTCAAACCTAGCTTATTTTGGTTATTTTTTCTTAGGGAAAATATTCAAATGTCTGGGTATATATATTTTTCCATAGGAAATGTAAGGTGATGATTCTAATAGCCTTCCAAATAGGACATACATTGCTACCATGGCATCAATGGTCCCCAAAAAGGATAGCCATTAGGCAGAGATTTTATGTGACTATTTTTTTTTCTTAGAAATTGTGATGATTTCTAAGTTTATTAACACGACATAAGATCTTTTATTTTGCAGTGAGTCAACTATAGTCTTATCAACAATACAATTTTTTTTAGTTACAATTCCTTCAAAATTATATGTTGATTCCTCAAAGAAAAGAAGAAGAACTCCAAGATTTTGAATTGAACCAATAAATGGATGACAAACTAATGAAGTTATAAGCATATACCAAGACATGTGATCTATTCTCTAGGACCATGAATGGCACATGAATTTATTTTCTTTTTAAAATTGACACTTTCACTTGCATAGATTTATCTTAGCCCTTGCTCTCTTAATTATTGAGAGCGATAAAAAAAAAATGTGTGTACACCGTAAACTTCTCACTACTTAAAAGATTTGGGTTAAGATTGATCTTTTTATTTTATTTTTAAATTTTAACATTGCATGATGGTAATTAACAAATACTAAGCTATCATACATCTCACCTCAACATTTTTTCCATTTTAGCTTATAATTTTTTCCATGTACATGGCACTTATTTTCCACTTGGGTTGTAGTGCATCACTAAGTTATTTTTTACAATGGATATCTCAACTTAACTTTTTTTCCATTTTATTTCATAATATTGTCCATGGACCTGACACTTTCGGTTGTAATGTATCTTTTTTTGTTTTTAGAAAGCTCATGGATGACTTTAAGGAATTGTTTTTTTAACCATGGGTATAACCCAAGAGTATGTCCAACAACCCACAAGCTAGATATACCAATAACTTGTGACTTAATAGAATTTAAGGAAAACATTTTTTTTTTCTAACCATGGGTGTAACCCAAGAGTGTGTCCAACAACGCACAAGTCAGATATACCAATAACTTGTGACTTCATGGACTTTAAGGATTTTTGTTTTTAACCATGGGTATAACCCAAGCATATGTCCAATAGCTCGTAGGCCACATATACCAATAACTTGTGACTTAGCAGAATTCAATTTTTTTTAACCATGGGTATAACCCAAGAGTATTTCCAACAACCCGCAAACCAAATATACCAATAACTTGTGACTTAGAAAACTTTAAAGAAAACAATTTTTTGTTAACCATAGGTATAACCCAAACGTATGTCCAACAACCCAGAAGCCAAATATACCAATAATTTTCTACTTAGCAAGAGTCGAGGCATTCAACCTGGGGATGCCTACCCTTCTAGCCTTATCACAACGAGTCTACATGTACAAACTCTACCCCCCTCTGGTTTTGAACCTGTGACCTCCAAGGAGGAAACACATGTTCTTAACCATTAGGCCCACTCAAGATACACTTAAGGAAAACAATTTGCATCCCTTTATAGGTTACTCATAAATCCATCATTACATAAGAGAAGCAATTTGTTATATTGAATCTTCGATGATAAAAACAAATTACTATTATTATTATTTTAATATCTAAAAAATCACTTTTGAAGTAAACTGACACTAAATGACATGAAAGTCATTATTGCATCAATAGAAAGATTCCCTATTCTACACAAGATAGTAGGGGAAAATCATGAGATGTAGCTTATGCATTTAACATATCACAACCTTTTCTCAAGAAACTCATACATATTGGCTTTGAATAGCTATAGAATATTGAATTCAAACCTAGCTTATTTTGCTTATTTTTTCTTAGGGAAAATATTCAAATGTCTGGGTATATATATTTTTCCATAGGAAGTGTAAGGTGACTATTCTAATAACCTTCCAAATAGGCCATACATTGCTACCATAGCATCAAGGGTCCCCAAAAAGGATGGCCATTAGGAAGAGATTTTATGTGACTATTTGTTTTTCTTAAAAATTGTGATGCTTTCTAAGTTTATTAACATGATATAAGATCTTTTATTTTGTAGTGAGTCAACTAAAGTCTTATCAACGATACATTTTTTTTAGTTACAATTCCTTCAAAATTATATGTTAGTTCCTCAAAGAAAAGAAGAAGATCTCCAAGATTTTGAATTAAACCAATAAATGGATGACAAACTAATGAAAATAATTACAAAACAAAGAGAATTTGTTAGGCCTCAAAGACCATCAGTTGAGTACAACATTATGTACACTTCTTATAAAGAAAACCAGAGGCATATCCATGCAAGTGAACCCATTATGTTGCTTGGAATACCTTATAGATTTGTAATTTTGTGTCTTTCCACAAGGATTAAATGTAGTCAACTTAAGATCTATCATAAATCACAATTGTAAAATGTGTAATAATTCAAGATTAAATATGCAATTTCTCAATTGATTGCCAATGACCCTAAAAGAGTAAAGAACCTAGCATTCCTTATTATATAGGTTTGTGAACCAACAAAGTACTCTAAAATTCTAATCATATGAAGGACAACAAAATTTTACTTGCATCCACTTCAAGCCTTACTC
Source organism: Picea glauca (assembly GCA_000966675.3). Lineage (NCBI taxonomy): Eukaryota > Viridiplantae > Streptophyta > Pinopsida > Pinales > Pinaceae > Picea > Picea glauca. The sequence continues at coordinate 566,001 of JZKD02S0924447.1, read as the reverse complement.
TTGTCCTAGGTTAATGTCGTTTACTTCAATTTGTATTTTATTACATAGGTTTCTTCCATAGTAATAAAAAAATGATGTTTTTTATATCTTACACTCAACCTTTTTTTAACTAGTGGATATTGATCCTTAACCAAAACATCATACCGAAGATATGGAACTGCTCTAGCAACCTTTTTTTAAATAGTGGATATGGATCTTTACCTAAAACATCATATCAAATACAAGACACTTTTTTGGAAACCTTTTTTAACTATCTATATTGACGTTTAACCAAAACATCATATTGAAGATATGACATTGTTTTTTTTTAAAGATCAAAATTACTAAAAACCACCAAAATTAGTGATCAATTCTAGTGATCAAACCATAATACAAATTATTGTTATAATTTTTTTTTTTTTCAACATCTATATCATATGGTTTTGGGAATGCTAAAAAATTCAAATTTTATTGTAAACATGTGTTTCCTATAAGGAATGCTTATCTTTTTTCCTAGATTTTATAAGATTTATAACATGAAGGATTATCATGCAAACCTGATATTACCAACACTCTACTTGAGATGGACCACATCCCATGTCTAGAAGGAATAATGATCTTTAGAGGAGATGCAACTGCTCTGATTAAGGAAAACACATAATTGTTGAAATGTGATGGAAAAGTCATCTTGCAAATCATGAGACTAGTCCCCATAAAAGGGAGAAGCTACTCATTGCAGTTAAGAAATATTGGATTGGTACACAGAAATAAGAAATACAGGGAAGAACTTCATAGGTCAGGTATACTTCAAGGCATATGTGTGAATTTATAAAATTAGTTTTAAATGGTGTTTGATGGATCTGAAGAAACTATTATTCTTCTTGATTTCCATTAACTAATTGAGATTGTCATGAAACATTATCAGATAAGTATGATAGATGGAATGTATTAGTTCATGCAATCATTCTTTATGCATAACATTGCAAGGGGATCTAGGCTTTCCAATAACATAAAGAAATTGGAATTGCATATATCTTGTTCTATTAACATGAAAGGAAAGAAGAAAAAAAATCAAGCTATTATTCATATGAATATATGTTTATATTGGTATATTATTTGGGTTTGTGTTAGTGGAATATATCAATATTAACCTCGTATTTGTTTTTGTAAGTAAGATTTCTATAAAGTTCTTGTCATGGAAAAACAATTACAAAATGGCAATGGTTTGTTGGAGCTAGAGTCGTCATGTCTGGAAACCAACTCGGATTTATCTAAGTTTTCAAAACTAAAATGCTTAATACATCAGAGTTTTCACATAGCACAAGGGATTTTATGACATCGAGACTTTTTTCTAAATACAAACACAAAATAACTACAAGGACCCAAAATAGACAAAGAAAACCAGTGACAAAAATGATGAACCTAACATCCCTCATGTGCAACATTAGCCTTGAACAAGACGTGGGAGGGTGGGTACCATCGTTCCAATTGTTGCATGAGAAGACTGAGCATCTCGAGTGTTATTCCTATACTCTTCCATGGCCATCCGTTGGTCTAGAATTTCAAGGCATAATTTTTCATCATTTATATCATGGCATAGCTCAAAAAACGAGTGTTGGAGCATGGAGAGGGCCGCGAAAATGCACTCAGAGTCTTATTCCTTGTTTGCACTTGAATATCCCATGGAGGATACTTTCACTAGAGTCATTGTCGGGTGACCGGAATATTGAGCATACTGGCTTGGACTGGAGGGGCTATGCAAAGCACATGAAGGTGGGATCTCGAAGGAAGTCCATCTCGGAAAATAATTCCAGGTGCAACCCAAAGAGCACCTGTGTCGATCAAAACACTCAATTATTTACCCCCATCTAGATGAAGTGCATCCACTATCTTGTTTCTTTATGTTTTATTGAAGGAGTGGGGAATACCTAGGATGATTCCCATGGGTTCTCGAGCTTTCAATGTCGACTACCTCTCAAACAAGTTGGTGAACTAGAATGTGTGTTCTCTGCCCATGCTTTGGACATCCTTGCTGCCTTGGTATGTTTATCATAGAGATGATTGATGTCTTGGTAAGAATAATCCCAACTCATAGCTTCCTCCTCTATCGATGTCGTACTAGGTAGAAAGTTGAGGTACATTGGTGCAGTATCCCGCCACAATACAGCCTTAAGAATCCATTCCCTACCTCCATCATGGTCATTAAATGGCCATTAAATTCCTAGTACCGAAATTTATGTCTGCTAACCTCCACCATGTCGTCCTGCATTAGTTTCGAGGTTTGAGCTCGCATGAGGGATGTGGTACCTCATCCAATTTGATATCCTTTCCACCAAAACCTTCAACCTACATCATTGGCGTGGGGATCAAAGGGCCAGGTGGCAAGTGCATTGATGTCTGGGTAGAGTGTCATGCGCACTATGCGATGGATATCACCCCATTCGGGGTGAGGTCTGCCAAAAGTGAAAGGGTGTTGCATTCCACAAATATGGGGTGATCAATGTGTTGGGAGGAATCACAAAACAAATCCTTGTTTGGCCAGTGAACCCCTATATTTACCAAATTTCCCACCACCTTGTTTGCTTCTTATTTGATATGGGAAAGGATCAAAACTTGACGAGATTGTAGCAGATTACGAAGATAATCCATAAGGTGAAGGAGTCTCCATATTGGGGAAATATTCTCTAGTGAAGAGCCATGAAGTAGCTTAATTAGCATGTTGAGGATTATTCAGGAGTCCCCTTCTACCACAATTTGGTGGTAGCCATGATGGCGGGAAAGGTTGTGACATTTGATGAGGGCCAAAAGATCCACTGCATTATTCAAATCATACCCAAGACTACCTACTAATATGTGAAGAATGGTTCCTTGTTCATCCCTAAGAATGAAACCAAATCCAGTTGGGCCTGGGTTCCCTTTGGAAGCTCCATCAAAATTCTGCTTGATGAAGGCTGGTGAGGGATGGGTCCATTGAGTAGGGATTTGATTTTAGAAGGCATTGCCAATGGTGTGAGGGGAAGAGAGGGTTATTTGAAGGTTCCAACCTTGAAGGATTATCTTCTCCCTATGGTCACAAGTTAGATCCTATGTGGTGCAGTTGTTGGCCTGAATGGTCTCGACGATGGTTTTTCTTATGTGGTTCCAAACTTCAATCTAGGTTTGGTGTTTGGAAGTGAAAATTATATGATTTCTCTCCTTCCATATTTGACAGAGGAGGATTCCATGGAGAAGCTACCAGATGTGGTTGAGAATGGTATTTTTGAAGGCACTGATATTCTATCCAACAATATTGTTGATAACTCTCTCTCTATTGCGATCATAAGTGAAAATCATAAGAGCACCCTGGTCCCAAAAGAGGGAGATGAAGAAGCATTGATTGATAAGGTGTTCTTGGGTTTCATTTGATTCCAAGCACAGGCGGAAGATGGAAGTACTTATTATTGTCCCAAGTGAGGATGTTGTTATGCCTGACTAGCCAAAGGAAGGTGTTGATATTTGGCAATTGTTTAGAGTCACCAATGTTTCTCTAGATGGGGGATTTAGGAAGCATGGAGAAGTTGGATTTTAGGCCATGTGCTTCTTTGGTTGTGAAATTTCCTTAGTCATGTTACCTGGGCATAATATATTTGGTCCTTTATTGACTTTGATTATGTGCATGTTGGCTTCTGCCTACCAATACTCCTAGATCTATTGAGTTGGATGTCTCAGGTCTACTGTTGTAGTTTTCCATCATCGCTAGGTGTCATTTTGGCCTTTCGGATCCCAAAATTTAGCCACTACTTTTATCCCCGCCCTTGTGGTGTAGGACTGGATATTTTCATACCACTGTTGTTCATTGAGCGATGGAATATGTTGCCCCAAATCCGTCTAGAAAAAGGTTGTGATTCCATTTCCTATTTCCCAAAAATCATGGTCCTAGATTGGGGATATATTGTAGTATGTTGTGTTCCAGATGAGAGATTCGATGTGGTTTTCATTACATCTAATCAGTTGGTCCTCTCGCACTATGCTGACATACTTGTGCTTCCAGAGTCTTTCCCAAATTTTGGTGGGATTCTTGATCCACCTCTGCCATATTTTCACCCCCAAAACCTGGTTGAGGGTTTGGGGATCCCTTAAACCCAATCCCTCTGCATGTTTTGGTTTTCACAGTTCTTTCCTGGTTGATGGGTTTCTTTCTCCTCCTTAGGAATAAGAGTGATGAAGATTGAATTGAGGGTTGATAGGACTTTCCCTAACATTATTGAGTTTTCAATGATCTTCCATACCTCCTCCTTGATCAGGGGCCACTAGTAGCGGAAGAAATCCATGGTAAATCCATCCAATCTTGGGGCTTTCATGGTTGACATGTCTTTCATAGCTTGGTTGTCTTCCTCAATTGTGAAAGGTCTTAGGAGGGTCGCATTTTGTTATGAGGTGATGAGAGAGGGAATATTTCTAGTGATTTTCTCAATTGCTTTAGAATCATCATGTTGAAGCTCTGTGAGGAGGCCATGATAGTATCTCACCATTTATTTCTTTATATATACATGTGTGGTTACAATACAACCATTTTAATCTTCCATATTCGTGATTATGTTAGTATTCCTGCACTTGATCATTTCTCTGTGGAAGAATTTTGTGTTTTTTTCTCCTTCATTCAACCACCATACCCTATATTTTTTACGCCAAAGTATTTCCTCTTGAGCATTTTAGTCTTCCAGTTGTTGACTAATTCATGTTTCCTCTTCCTATAGATTCTCTATAAGCCCTTGATGAATGATTTCTTCCTGAATTATTTCCATTTTCTGTTTTAGAACTCGTTGGGCATGGAAGATGTTTTTGAAGGTGGTTTTGTTCCAAAGTTTCAGGCGCATCTTGAAAATTTTCAAATTTTGTTGAAAGAGGAAAATTATTGAGACATGCGAAATGGTTTCCTCCTCCATCGATTGATGATGATGCTCTTGATAGTCGGGGTGAGTGAGCCAATATTTTTCAAATTGGAAGGGATTTTTCCTAGGCGATCTTTCCATGTCCATACAGAGATGGATAGGCTAGTGGTCTAAGCCTGCGATTGCTAGGAGACTCACTTCCATGGATAATCCATCCATCATCAGTGTCTCTGAGACCAAGAAACAATCCAGTATACAAGCTATTTGTTGAGACCATGACCTTATGTTCATCCATGTAAATTCCCCATTGTTGTTTTCTATGTCTATTAGACCTAGTTCCTTAATGGTCTCTTTGAATTCCTCATAATCACATTCTAGCCAAAGGAGTCCCCCTATTTTCTCTTCAAGCGATAAAATCATGTTCAATTCCCCCCAAGAACCCAATGACGTCCTCTGGAAATGTTTCTTATTCCGTTCAGGATTTGTAAGAAGTTTCACTTATCATATTGGATCGCGGGACTGTATACATTAGTGATGATCCCCTCTTTGCCTAACCAAATTTCTCTATATTCTGTTGAGATTGTCCATCTGGTGGTTAGGAATCCTTCTAGGATAACTATAAATGGATTCCATAAGATGGATTTTCTACCAGTTTTCCCTCTAGAATATGTATGAATGGTGTTGGATTGTTTTGATCATTTTGTTAGAATTCGATCCATCTCTAAGCCAAAGAATTTTATTTCCTGCAGGAGTAGTATATCTGGATTTTCTTCTATTATACAGGATCGTAGAAGCCTCTAATTTCTTCTCCATTTTAAGATTCTTATATTCCAAGATATTTTATTTATGAGGAAGAAGGTGTGGGGAGGGAATAATTGAGAAACTTTGAAAGCACTAGAATAGTATGGAGGGAAGGCTCGAGAAGTTGTTGAAGGTTGTGGAAACTCTTGTAAATTATTCCTAAAGATATATAGAAGATGAGAATTGCTTTCAATATGATGAGACTATGAACTTGTTCATCCTTCTCAAACTGAATAGATGATTTGTTTTTATCTTTGTGTATGAATGTGTATTTCAATCTTTTATTGAATGAGTCCTTGGATTAGTTATAAGTTTCAATTGTTTCTCTTCTGAGAATCTTAGTGCAAAGAGTACATATTGCCAACACAAGTTGTGCAAAGGCTGAACAGTTTACAGGTTTAAAATCTCAGGAGAGATAGTGAAAGTTTTCACAGAGCAAGCAAAAGGAGTGCACCTAAACTTAGAGTAGGGTAAAATCTCAGAATGGAGGACAGTGCAAGGAGTGGAAAAAACCAACACTTCGTTAAGTGTTGATATAGCTCAGGAGAGTTAGCGCAAGGAGTGTGTTGTCCCATATAGTTATAAGGGTCTAAACTCAGAAAAGAAGTGTAGAGTGAACTGTCAAAGTTCAGGTCATTTAAGTACCAAATCTCAAGAGGGATAGCGAGTATAAGGTTCCATGGAGGAACTCAATCTAGATGAGAAATCCCCTTGTTTTAGGTCCGAGTGGAAGAGATATGTTCAAGAGGAGTCAGAATCCCTCACAACTGTTCAATCAAGGAGAAAGAACATAGTTGTTAATCCCTAATTCCTTCAGACTTCGCTTCTCCTATCCTCGAAGTCCTGAAGCCCAAAGTTAATCCTAGTCATCAATTGGCGGGTGAACGACAATCATAGATCTCGTGTTATTCAAAATTCTATTATCTTAGTAGTTTTGGGTGATAGTTGTGTGGCATACAAAAGTCTCAAATCCCAAAGCCCTAGAGTCTTTCTTAGTCATATATCATGCCAAGGAGGTGGACCCCATCTACCGTTTGATTAAGTCTTGAATTGACATTGGAGCACAGTGGAAGGATATGGTAATACCTACTCATGTCGATTAAGTTTATTTATGACCAGATTCAGTCGATAAATACTACGATGCATTTGAGTGGATTGTCACGATTAGGTATCTATAAAAGAGTGTGGATCGTTGATCTAGAAAAGAGTGTGGATCGTTGATTTAGAAAAGAGTGTGGACCGTATATCTAGAAAAGAGTGTCCATGGATCGTTGATCCCTAAACTCTTTGGGAGTTTGGCGGTTAGGTTGTTTAGGAGAACTTTGTTGTTTAAGGTTGGAGAAGACAAAGTCCTGAAGCCCGAAGTCCCAGAGCTTCAAATAGCGCCTTTCATTTAATCTCTTGGTTCTAGCCTGAGGTCATGTGAGATTCCTCCGAGGAAAGGGGGATAGTTCATGTGGCTCAATTCTCAACAAAAAAGGGGCTTAGTATAAGCGTCCACAGGTTTTTTGTGGACTCACATAAGGGAAGAATATGAGACTGTGTGTATACCCAAGGATCTAGCAGGGATCTGAGAGTTGATTCAACTCCTCTGAGAGATCTTAGATCGAGAGGTCACGCGAGCCCATAAGGGGGTTTGCATAAAAGAAATTAGACTCCAGATGACCATCTCATCCAAAAAACTTACAATGTCTATTAGTCTTCCTTACTTTCAATTTAGTTCATTTATCACATTGGCAATAGGAGTTGTTGAGAGAGTTGGGACCCTTGTTTTAGTTGTTGTTACAAGGATGTAGATACTTTAGATGCGTGTATTTATCCTTCTATTGTGCCACTAAGGTTTTCTTATATGTACCTATAGTGTTGATCAGTCTAATATGCAAGAAATTATATTTCTCTTTGGCCAAAGAATCACAAAAAGATTCAAAAGATATAATTTTGTAAGTAGCCCGTCGACTAATAAAACTTGTATGGTTGAGAAAAAAGTAAATACTAAAACATAGTAGGAAGTGTCAAGATTAGAAACAACAATGTATACAAGTTGGCCATCTATATTGATTATCTTACATTCTACAAGTAAAATTTTAAGTGTTTTGAACTTAGATAAACAAATATTTAATGCAAAAGAAATCATTGGGATTTAAAGAAATCAGTTGGTTTTGTATTTAGTGGGATTGAATCTCATTGTGTTTACCGAACATGGTCTCTAGAGTTTACCATTCTATATGTGGGGTCTCAATTATTTGAAGATGAAATTGAACATCACTAGAGATGGGAATTTTGATTAATCCACATGCTTTGTTATTTTACTCTGATCCCATTTGGCTTTCTTTAATGCATTAAGAGAGGCCATTTCTAATCCCTAGGTAACCTAGTAAAATCCCTTACTTCATAATAAATCCTCCATGTGATATTTTCTTGAGAAGTAGTTTTAATTGGTAAGTATCAGATTACTTGAACTAGCCATATTACAATATGTAGGTAATATAGATTCAAAATACATTTTATATGCTCCAGGATGTTGTAATTGTCTTGAATTCCTATAGGATTGTACATATTTTGAGCGTCGAATCATATCTAAGATTGTAAATGTCCATTTACTATAATAAGCTCAGTGGTAGGATGATTTTAATTGTGATGTGAAAGCACTATAATAGTATGAAGGGATGGCTCTAGAAGCCCCTTCATGTATAAATCAATGTAGTTTATGCCCAGAGGAGGTTGTTGAAGGTTGTGGAAACTCTTGTAAATTATTGCTGAAGAAATATAGAAGAAGCAAATTTCTTTCAATATGATGAAATTGTGAACTTGTTCATCCTTCTCAAATTGAATGGATGTTGTGTTGTTATTTCTATGTATGAATGTGTATTTCAATGTTTTATTGAATGAGTCCTTGAATTAGTTATAAGTTTCAATTGTTTCTCTTATGAGATTCTTAGTGAAAAGAGTTCATATTGACAACACAAGGTGTGCAGAGGCCAAACCGTTTACAGGTTTAAAATATCAGGAGAGATATTGCAATTTTTCACAGAGAAAGCACAAGGATTTCACCTACACTTAGAGTAGGGTAAAATCTTAGAATGGAGGATAGTGCAAGGAGTGAAAAAAAACAACACTTCGTTAAGTTTTGGTATATCCCAAGAGAGTTAGTGCAAGGAGTGTGTTGACCCATATAGTTATAAGGGTCTAAACTCGGGATAGAAGCGTGGAGTGAACTGCCAAAGTTCAGGTCATTCAAGTGCCAAATATAAAAAGGGATAGTGAGTATAAGGTTCCAGGGAGGAACTCAATCTAGAGGATAAATCCCTTTGTTTTAAGTCCGAGTGGACGAGATCTGTTCGAGAGGAGTTGGAATCCCTCACAACTATTCGATCAAGGAGAACGAACATAGTTGTTAATCCCTAAGTCCTTCGAACTTCACTGCTCCTAGACCTGAAGTCTCGAAGCTCAGAATTAATCCCAATTGTCAATTGGCGGGTGAACGAGAATCGTAGATCTCGTGTTATTCAAAATTATGCTATCCGGGTGTCTTTGGGTGATATTTGTGTGGCATACAAAAGTATCAAAGCCCAAAGCCCCAGAGTATTACTTAGTCGTAGATTTGTCCAAGGAGGTTGACCCTGTCTACCGTTCGATTAAGTCTTGAATTGACATTGGAGCACAGTGGAAGGATATGATAATACCTACACATGTCGATTAAGTTTCTTTGTGACCATATTCGGCTGGTAAATACTACGACACATTTGAGTGGATTGCCATGATTAGGGATCTATAAAAGAGTATTGATCGTTGATCTAGAAAAGAGTGTCCACGGATCATTGATCCCTAAACTCTTTGGGAGTTCGAAGGTTCGACTATTTGGTAGAAGTTTTTTGTTTAAGGTTGGAGTGGACAAAGTCCCGAAGCCCAGAGTCCCAGAGCTCCAAATAGTGCCTTTTAGTTAAGTTCTCCATTCTAGACCGAGGTCATGTGAGATTCTTCCTAGGAAAGGGGAATAGTTCATGTGGCTCGATTCTAAGGAGAAAATGGGATTAGTATAAGCGCCCACAGGTTTTTTGTGGACTCGCATAAGGGAAGAAAATAGGATTGTGTGCATACACAAGGATCTAGCAGGGATCCGAGAGCTGAGTCAACTCCTATGAGAGGTCCCAGATCGGGAGGTCACACGATCCCATAAGGGGTTTGCATAAAAAAAATTAGACTCTAGATGACCATCTCATCCACAAAACTTACAATGTCTATTAGTCTTCTTTCCTTTCAATTTAGTTCATTTATCACATTGGTAATATGAGTTACTGAGAGATTTGGGACCCTTGTTTTGGTTTTTTTTATGAGGATGTAGATACTTTAGATGCTTGTATTAATCCTTCTTTTGTGCCACTAAGGTTTTCTTAGATGTACCTATAGTGTTGATCAGTCTAATATGCAAGAGATTATATTTCTCTCTGGTCAAAGAATCACAAAAAGATTCAAAAGAGAGAATTTTGTAAGTAGCCCCTTGACTAATAAAACTTGTATGGTTCAGAAAAAATTAAATACTAAAACATAGTAGGAAGTGTCAAAACTAACAACAATAGCATATACAAGTTGGCTATCTATATTGATTATCTTACATTCTACAAGTAAAATTTTAAGTGTTTTTAAATTTTAACATTGCATGACGGTAATTAACAAATACTTAACTATGACATATCACCTCAATATTTTTTCCATTTTAGTTTATACTTTTTCCCATGTACATGACACTTATTTTCCACTTGGGTTGTAGTGAATCACTAAGTTATTTTTTACAATGGACATCTCCCCTAAACTTTTTTTCCATTTTAGTTCACAATCTTGTCCATGGACCTGACACTTCCAGTTGTAATGCATCCTTTTTTGTTTTTAGAAAACTCATGGATGAATTTAAGGATTTTTTTTTTTAACCATGGGTATAACCCAAGAGTATGTCCAACAACAATAACTTGTGACTTAGTAGAATTTAAGGAAAACATTTTTTTTATAAACATGGGTATAACCCAAGAGTGTGTCCAACAACGTACCAATAACTTGTGACTTGTGGACTTTAAGGAAAACATGTATTTTAACCATGGGTATAACCCAAGTGTATGTCCAATAGCCTGCATGCCACATATACCAATAACTTGTGACTTGGCAGAATTTAAGGAAAACGTTTTTTTTAAGCATGGGTATAACCCAAGGGTATGTCCAACATCCCACAAGCCAAATATACCAATAATGTGTGAAATAACATACTTTAAGGAAAAAAAAAAAAATTAAACATGGGTATAACACAAAAGTATGTGCAATAGCCCACAAGTTAGATATACCAATAACTTGTGACTTAGTAGACTTTAAGAAAAACATTTTTTTTAACCATGGGTATAACCCAAGATTATGTCCAACAACCCGCAAGCCAAATATACCAATAACTTGTGACTTAGAAAAATTTAAGGAAAACAATTTTTTTTAACCATGGGTGTAACCCAAGAGTATTTACAACAACCCGCAAACCAGATATACCAATAACTTGTGACCCTTCTAACCTTATCACAATGAAGCTACATGTTCTTAACCATTAGGCCCACTCAAGATACACTTTAGGAAAACAATTGTCATCCCTTCATAGATTACTCATAAAGACATCATTACATAAGAGAAGCAATTCGTTATATTGAATCTTTGATGATAAAAAAAAATTACTATTATTATTATTTTAATATCTAAAAAATAATTTTGAAGTAAACTGACACTTAAATAACGTGAAAGCCATTATTGCATCAACACAAAGATTCTCTAATCTATCCAAGATAGCAGGCAAAAGGCATGAGATGTAGCTTCTTCATTTAAAATATCACAACATTTTCTCAAGAAACTCATACATATTGGCTTTGAATAGCTATAGATTATTGAAGTCAAACCTAGCTTATTTGGGTTATTTTTTCTTAGGGAAAATATTCAAATGTCTGAGTATATATATTTTTCCATAGGAAGTGTAAGGTGACTATTCTAATAACCTTCCAAATAGGCCATACATTGCTACCATAGAATCAAGGGTCCCCAAAAAATATGGCCATTAGGCAGATATTTTATGTGACTATTTTTTTTTCTTAGAAATTGTGATGTTTTCTAAGTTTATTAACATGATATAAGATATTTTATTTTGTGAGTCAGCTAAAGTGTTATCAACGATAGAATTTTTTTTAGTTACAATTCCTTCAAAATTATATGTTGGTTCCTCAAAGAAAAGAAGAAGAACTCCAAGATTTTGAATTGAACCAATAAATGGATGACAAACTAATGAAAACAATTACAAAACAAAGAGAAGGTGTTAGGCCTCAAAGACCATTAGTTGAGTACAACATTATGTACACTTCTTATAAAGCACAACATAGGCATATCAATGGGAGTGAACCCATTACGCTGCTTGGAATACCTTATAGATTTGTAATTCTATCTCTTTCAGGATTAAATGTAGCCAATGTAATGTTCTTGACTTGGCTAGTCTAGGAAATGCTGCCAATGTGTGTGTAGGATCAATCGTTTACATCATATAAATGGTCATACAAATAATAAATGCGACAAAGGAATGCAAAGTTTATATTATGATATCTCTGTGGATTACAAAGTACTCTAAAATTCTAATCATATGGACAACAACATTTTACTTGCAGCCACTTCAAGCCTTACTCTTGTCCTAGGCTGATGTCGTTTACTTCAATTTGTATTTTATTACATAGGTTTCTTCCATAGTAATACAAAATGGATGTTTTTTCTTTCTTACACTCAACCATTTTTTAACTAGTGGATATTGATCCTTAACCAAAAAATCATACCGAAGATATGCAATTGCTTTAGCAACCTTTTTTTAAATAGTGGATATGGATCTTTAACTAAAACATCATATCAAATATATGACACTTTTTTGGAAACTTTTTTTAACTATCTGTATTGACATTTAACCAAAACATCATATCGAAGATATGACATTTTTTTTTAAGATCAAAATGACTGAAAACCACCAAATTTAATGATCATTTATGTTGATCAAATCATAATACAAATTATGGTTATAAAGTATTTTTTTTTCAACATCTATATCATATGGTTTTGGAATGCTAAATAATTCAAATTTTGTTGTAAACGTGTGTTTCCTATAAGGAATGTTTATCTTTTTTCCTAGATTTTATAAGATTTATAACATGAAGGATTATCACGCAAATCTGATTAAGGAAAATGCAACTCATGATCTTTAGAGGAGATGAAACTTCTTTGATTAACGAAAACACATAATTGATGAAATGCGATGGAAAATCCATCTTGCAAATCACGAGACTAGTCCCCACAAAAGGGAGAAACTACTCATTGCAGTTAAGAAATATTGGACTAGTACACAGAAATAAGAAATAGAGGGAGGAACTTCATAGGTCGGGTATACTTCAAAGAATATGTGTGAATTCATAAAATTAGTTTTAAATGATGTTTGAGGGATCTGAAGAAACTACTATTCTTATTGATTTACATTAACTGATTGAGATTGTCATGAAACATTATCAGATAAGTCTGATAGAGGGAATGTATTATTTCATGCAATCATTCTTTATGCATAGCACTACAAGGGGATCTGGGATTTCCAATAACATAAAGTAATTGGATTTGCATATATCTTATTCTATTAACATGGAGGGAAAGAAGAAACAAAATCAAGCTATTGTTGATATGAATATATGTTGATATTGGGATATTATTTGTGTGGGTGTTAGTGGAATATATCAATATTAACCTCGTTTGTTTTTTCTTAAGTAAGATTTCTATAAAGTTCATGTCATGGAAAAATAATTACAAAATGGCAATTTTTTGCTAGAGCTAGAGTCGCCATGTATGGAAACCAACTCGGCTTTAGCTGCATTTTCAAAACTAAAATGCTTAATACATCAGAGTTTGTACAAATCCCAAGAGATTTTATGACATAGGGATTTCATGTGCATCATCAACCTTGAACTAGAGGTGGGAGGGCAAGTATCATCGTTCCAATTGTCGCATGAGAAGACTGAGCATCATGAGTGTTATGCCTATCCTCTACCATGGTTGTGCGTCGGTCTAGAAGTTCAAGGTGAAATTTGTCATCATTTATATCGCCATGTAACTCAAAAATCAATTATTGGAGCGTGGAGAGGGTCGTGAAAATGTGCTTAGATTATTCTTCCTTGGTTGCATTTGAATATCCTATGGAGGATAATTTCATTGGAGTCGTTGTCGGGTGACTGAAAAATTGATCATCCTTTCTCGACTGGAGGGACTATGAAAAGCACATGGAGGTGGGATCTTGGAGGAAGTCCATATCGGAAAAGAATGATAGGTGTAGCCCAGAGAGCACTCGCGTCAATCAAACCACTCAATTATTTACCCCTAACCAAATGAAGTGCATCCACTATATTCTTGATTTATGTTTTCTTGGAGAAGTAGGGGATACCTAGGATGCTTCCCATGGGTTCTCTAGCTTTCAATGTTGACTACCTCTGAAACAAGTCGACCAACTGGAATGTGTGTGCCCTGCTCATGCTTTGGACATCCTTGCTTCCTCAGTATGTTTATCAAAAATATGATGGATGCCTTGGTAAGAAGAATCCCAACCCGTATCCTCTTCCTCTATCAATATCACACCAGGTAGAAAGATGAGGTAGATTGGTGCAGTATCCCGACACAATACATCCTTAAGAATCCATTCCCTACCTGCATCATGGTCATTAAATGGCCATTAAACTCTTAGTACCAAAATTTATGTCTTCTAACCTCCACCATGTTGCCTTTCATTAGTTTCCTAGTTTGAGCGTGCTTGAGGGATGTGGTACCTCATATTATTTGATATCCTTTCCACCAAATCCTTCCACTTACATCATTGGCATGGGGATCAAAGGGCCAGGTGGAAAGTGCATTCATGTCTGGGTGGAGTGACATGCACACTATGGGATGGATATCACCCCATCCAGGGGTAGGTCTGCCAAATGTGCAAGGGTCCTGCATTCCAAAAATATGGGGCGATCACTGTGATGGGAGGAATCACAAAACAAATCCTTGTTTGGCCGGTGAACCCCTATATTTACCAATTTGTCTGCCACCTTGTTTTCTTCTTATTTGGCGTGGGAAGAGATAAAAATTTAATGAGGTTGTAGCAGATTATGAAGATAATCCATAAGGTGAAGGAGTCTCCACCTTGGGGAAATATTCTATAGTGAAGAGCCATGAAGTAGCTTAGTTAGCTTGTTGATGATTATTCAGGAGTCCCCTTCTACCACAATTTGGTCATAGTCATGATGGTGGGAAAGGGTGAGACATTTGATGAGGGCCCAAAGCTTCATTGCATTATTCAAATCATACCCAAGACTACCTACTGATATGTGAAGAATAGTTCCTTGTTCATCCCTGAGAACGAAACCAAAGCTAGTTGGGCATGGGTTTCCTTTGGAAGCTCCATCAAAATTCATCTTGATGAAGCCTAGCGGGGGATGGGTCCATTGAGTAGGGATTTGATTTTTGAAGGTGTTTCCAATGGCGTGAGGAGAAGAGAGTGTTATTTTAAGGTTCCAACCTTGAAGGATTATCTTCTCTCTATGTTCACAAGTTATATCCTATGTAGTGTAGTTGTTGGCTTGAATGGTCTCGACGATGGTTTTTCTTATGTGGTTCCAAACTTCAATCCAGGTTTGGTGCTTGGAAGTGAAAATTATACGATTTATCTCCTTTCATATTTGTGAGAGGAGGATTCCATGGAGAAGATGCCAGATGTGGTTGAGAATGGTATTTTTGAAGGCACCAACCTTCTAGCCAGTGATAGTGTTGATAACGCTCTCTTTAATGCGGTCAGAAGTGAAAATCACAAGAGCACCCTAGTCCCAAAAGAGGGAGATGAAGGATCATTTATTGAGAAGGTGTTCTTGGGTTTCCTCTTATTCCAAGCACATGCGGTAGATGGAAGGACCTATGAATATTATTTTCATCAAATTTTCCCAAGTGAGGATGATGTTATACCTGACTAGCCAAAGAAAGGTGTTGATCTTTGGCCATTGTTTAGAGTCACCAATGTTTCTCCAGATGGGGGATTTTAGAAGCATGGAGAAGTTGGATTTTAGGCCATGCCCTCTTTCCATCTAGAAAAAGGTTGTGATGCCATTTCCTATTTCCCAAAAAGTGTGGTCCTAGATTGGGGATCTATTGCAGTATGTTGTGTTCTAGATGAGAGAGTCGATGCGGTTTTCATTCCATATAATCAACTAGTCCTCTCGCAATGTGCTAGCATACTTTTTCTTCCAGATTGTTTCCCAGATTTTGGTGGGATTCTTGATCTACCTCCACCATATTTTCACCCCCAATACCTGGTTGAGGCGGATCCCTTAAACCCAAGCCCCCTGCATGTTTTGGTTTTCACAGTTATTTCTTGGTTGATGGGTTGCTTGCTCCTCCTTAGGAATAAGAGTGATGAAGGTTTCACTAAGGCCTGATAGGACTTTCCCTGACATTCTTTAGTTTTCAATGGTCTTCCATACCTCCTCCCTAACTAGGGGCCAACAATGGCGGAAGAAATCCGTGGTAAATCCATCCGGTCTTGGGGATTTCCCGGTCGACATGTATTTCATATCTTGGTCAACTTCCTCAATTGTGAAAGGTCTTAGGAGGGTCAGATTTTGTTTTTAGGTGATGAGAGAGGGAATATTTCTGGTGATTTTCTCAATTGCTTTAGACTCATCATTTTGAGGCTCTTTGAAGAGGTCATGATAGTATGTTAGCATTTATTTCTCTATATTTACATTTGTAGTTATATTCCAACCCTTTGCATATTCCATCTTCGTGATTACATTAGTATTACTACACTGAATCATTTATCTGTGGAAGAATTTTGTGTTTTTTTCTTCTTCCTTCAACCACCATACCATGTGTTTTTTACGCCAAAGTATTTCCTCTTGAGAATTTCATTCTTCCAGTTGTTGATTAATTCATGTTTACTCTTCCTATAGCTTATCTGTAAGCCCTTGATGAATGATTTCTTCTTGAATTCTTTTCATTTTCTGTTCCAAAACTCGTTGGGCATGGAATATGTTTCCGAAGGTGGTTTTGTTCCAAAGTTTCAGGCGCATCCTCAAAATTTTCAACTTTTGTTGAAAGAATAACATTAGTGAGCCATGCAAAATGGTTTCCTCCTCCATCGATTGAAGGTGATTCTCTTGATAGTTGGGGTGAGTGATCCAATATTTTTCAAATTGGAAGGAATTTTTCCTAGGCAATCTTGCAATGCCCATCCAGAGTTGGATAGGCTAGTGGTCCAAGACTGAGATTGCTAGGACACTCACTTACATGGATAATCAATCCATCATCAGTGTCTCTGAGACCAAGAAACAATCCAGTATACAATCTATGTGTTGAGACCCTGACCTTCTCTTTGTCCATGTATATTCCCCATTGTTGTTTTCTATGTCTATTAGACCTAGTTCCTTAATAGTCTCTTCGAATTCCTCGTAATCACATTCTAGTTGAAGGATTCCCCCTATTTTCTATTCAAGTGAGAAAATCATGTTGAATTCCCCCCTAAGAAACCAACAAGGTCCTCTGACGATGTTGCTTATTCCTTTTAGGATTTGTAAGAAGTTTTGCTGATCATATTGGATCAAGGGTCTGTATACGTTGGTGATGATCCCCTCTTTTTCTGGCCCTATTTCTCTATATTCTATTGAGATTGTCCATCTGGTGGTTAGGAAGCCTTCTAGAATAACTATAAATGGATTCCATAGGATGGATTTTCCACCCGTTTTCCCTCTAGAATATGTATGAATGGTGTTGGCTTGTTTCTATCATTGTGTTAGAATTCAATCCATCTATGAGCCAGAGCATTTTGTTTTCTGTAGGAGTAGTATATATGGATTTTATTCTATTATACAGGATCGTAGAAGCCTCTTCTTTCTTCTCCATTTTAAGTCTCTTATGTTCCAAGATATGATCTTCATGAGGAAGAAGGTGTGGGGAGGGGAGAGAAGCTATCGAATATTAATTGGATCTAACCAGAATTAACCATGAAATTGCATACCTCCTTGATGAGCTGTTGATTGGACTTGGGACCTCATTTCTTTTCATCCTTATCTTTGTTATGATTTTCCTTAAGGGGGTCTCTTTGGATGACGAGACCTTTGTTGGCCCTGTATTTTTCTCCTATGGTGGAGTCCAAGTATACCTTGTGTACCTTTAAACGTTGGTCCGGAGGTATGGTATATAGTTCCTTCCTTTGATATGTTTTTTCTAGGTTAACTAGATCTAACCTTGCTAGTTATCACTCATCAAATTCTATTTCCATGTCCCCTCTCTCTTCTATTTGTTTATTGCCTACCCCGTGTATTATTTCTACTGTAGGTTTGATCTGTTTTAGTACTGGTCCTTCTGGAGGGATTTTTTTTACCTTTATCAAATGATTACCTTGTGAGACTTGTTCTTCCTAAAAATATTCAAGAAGTTGATTAATAAGTTCAAAGATATTGTTGTTTCTTGGGGTTTTATCTTGATTTGATCCATGTTTTTGTGTGCCTTACATGTGTCTCACTAGTGCTATCACAAATCCATATTTCATGTTCTCATTGGTTCCTGGATCATGCTTGACTAGATTGTTAATAGGACATTCCATAAATAGGTGTCCATGCTAATGTTACTTGTGACATCTAAATGGGATGTGTTCATAATCAATTTTTTGGATCCATTATGTAGATTTTAACCTTGTACAATATTTACTGCAAACATATTCTCAAAAAAAGAACATAAAAGATAAAATGGAAAATACAAACATTACACAAAGATTTTTCCCCTAAAAACTCAAACCGGGAAAACCAAAATATTTTATTTTCATTGATAGTGATACATTGTTTACAACACAATATACATATAGGATCCAGAGACATCCAAAACCCTATCTCAATGACCTGGATTAGTCAACAACCTTAATTCCTAATCCGGAAATAGAAAACCATCGGCAAAAAACCATGTGCCCAAAAACCGCCCAACTATGGACACAAAAATTGAGGCAACACGAAAAACAAGGGAAAAAGTGACATGTTTCCCAAGGAAAAAAAAATTCTCGGGGACAGTGACCCCAAACCCCCATGTGGGGGAATTTCTCCCCCCTTCACCCCCCTGTGTGCCTGGTACAATGCATACATTGCTACTCATGCAAAGAATATAACACATATCCAACATTCTCCCACTTGTTGTTTTCTTTGCATAGAGGGGGTTACAAGGTTACATATTTAACAATCTAGGGCATCAATTCCCATGGATCCTCTGCACCAAGAGAACTTCTCAGTGCTCACAAATTTTGTTAATGAATGTGCAACATTCTTCAAAGTGTCCACCTTCATAAGCAACACTTTATTTTCTTCAAGCATGTCTCTCACAAAGTGATATTGAATATCAATATGATTTTTCTTTGAATGATAAGACGGGTTCTTCACCAGAAAAATTGCACTTTGACTGTCACAATCTATCCTTACATCTTGTTGTACCAACACAATACTTGAACACAATATTTGTAACCATACTGCTTCCTTACTTGCATGAGCGACTGCCATGTATTCAGCTTATATAGTTGAAAGTTCCACTATAGCTTATCTTTTACTCATCCAACTCATTGATCCTCCAAATAGGTTAAACACATACCCACTTGTATATATACTACGATCCATTTCTTCATCACAGTCTACATCCACAAAGCCATGTATATCCAACACTTTGTCCAATCCTAGTCTTCCTCGGTAGCACAATCCATATCTAGCAGTGCCACACAAATACCTGAAAACCATTTTTATTGTTGTCTAATGCTCCTTTCCTAGTTTTGACATATACCTACTCAAAACTCCCACTGCATGTGCAATTTCTGGTCTAGTACAAACCATTGCATATATCAAACTACCAACTTCACTCGCATATGGAACACGAGACATGTTCTCCTCCTCTTCATGTGTCTTGGGACACTGATCCAAAGATAACTTTACACCAACAGGAATAGGAACCTTGCTCGGTTTACATTCCTGCATATTAAACCTCTGCAATATTGTCTCGACATATTTTCTCTGATTTAACTAGAGTTTTCTCTTTTTCCGATCTCTTTTAATTTCCATGCCCAAAATGAAATTTGCAACACCGAGATCCTTCCCATTTACATAGTTCATAGAAATCAAAATCTAGAGAGCAGTTAGACATACCTTCAACCATACCTTTACCGTGTAGTAGTCGAAGGCCCTTCCCTCCAATATGCCCCAGTCTTTGATGTCACAACATAACCTTTTCTCAAGAGATTGTAGGAGTTATTTCTTCTTCAACTCCAATATCAGGAACAATGGAACTATTACACCCATCACTAACAGTGCTTCCTTGTAGCTTATACATAGTTCCAAACTGAACTCCCTTCAAAAACACCATTGCTTCTAGAACCATCCCGTAGGTTTCCTTTTCAAATATTGTTTTAATCGCTGCATCCTCCATTTTTCTTACAAAAATCAAATTTCTGTCCAAACCTGGGATGTGCAGAACACTAGGAAGTTTTCTAATCCTTCCATCTTTGAGACTCAACTTGAATTTTCCTCGTCATATGATTTTGGTTGTCGAATCATCACCTAGAAAACATTACCTCCATCATACCTTTCATATTCATAGAACCACTCCTTGTGGGGAGTCATATGAAAGGATGCACCTGAGTCAACCAACCATGTCTCATGATCTACATGTGTGCTTGAATAAGACAAGTACACATCCCCTCCTTCTTCCTTGGAGTTCCTTTCTTCTGTATAAGGAGATTCTTCAGATCCCTTCTTTTTCTCAACTTTGGATCTACATAGCTTCTTGTAGTGCCCTTCTTTTCCACATCTCCAACATACCTTTTCAAACTTCCCGAGAGATTTAGATATACCCTTAGACTTAGATTTCCCACTTGAGAACTTAGATCTATTTCTTTCCTGGGAGCGTCCTCTTGCAAATAATGTGTCTGTGCTCTGTCCTTCCATATTCTTTCGTCTCATCTCCTCTAACAAAAAGGATGAGACCAATTCATCAAAATTCAAGGCATTTGTATTACTACCTATGGCCACAACCATACTATCCCACGAGTCTGGTCAAGAAAACAGTAAACTGATACACTTATCTTCATGTTAAATTTTAATTTCAATAGATACTAACTGAATTACCACAGTATTGAAGGCATTCAAATTCTCTACCACTGATTCTCCATCCCTCGTCCTCAAGTTATACAACTTCTTTTTCAAGAATAGTTTATTTACTAGGGACTTAGACTAATACAACTTCCCCAACTTTTCCCATAAATCATTGGTTGTAGAGTCCTCTGAACATTCAGTAATATTGAATATGAGAGACACAGTCGGATTGTGCTCTTTGCCTTCCAGTAATCTATTGAAGTTCATGTAGGTGCAGTACTTATATCTACCGCAATCCACTGATATTTGTCCACCAACAGATCTTCCATATTGAGCTTCCATAGCTCAAAAATTTTCCCATTAAACTTCTCGATCTCCATTTCTAAATTGATCGCCATTTCTTTTCACCTGAAATATCAATACCACAGATTTCCCACTGTAACAAGGCTTATCACAATCCCAAGCCAAACCCCTGACAACAAAGGCATCCCCCTGAAGCAAACAAATCTCTGATACCAAACGTATATTTTAACCTTGTACAATATTTACTGCAAACAAATTTTCAGAAAAAGAAAAGAAAATATACAATGGAAAATACAAACATTACTCATAGATTTTTCCCCTGGAAACCCAAATAGGGAAAACCAACATATTATATATTCATTCATAGTGATACATTGTTTACAATAAAATATACATATAGGAGCTAGATACATCCAAAATCCTAACCCAATGACCTTGATTAGTCAACAACCCTAATTCCTTAACCAGAAATAGAAAACCATCAACAAAAAACCATGTGCCCAAAAACTACCCAACAATGGACACGAAAATTGAGGCAACACAAAAAAACGAGGCAAAAATGCGACATGTTCCCTGAGGAAAAAAAAATCTTCATGGGAGGTTCCCCTGAACCCCCGCGCGGGGGTATTTCTCCCCCTTGCACCCCTCTGCGTGCCCGACACAATGAAGACATTGCTACTCATGCAAATAATATAACACATACCCAACACATTCTTCATCTTGGTATTCTAGATCTATTAAGCTAGGTAAAGGTTTTGAGATATTGAGATATACATAGATTCTTTCATAGGACGTGTACCTTATTTTCTTAGATGCCTAATGGTTAAGAACATGTGTTTCCTCCTTGGAGGTCACAAGTACATGTAGGCTCATTGTGATAAGGCTAGAAGGGTCACAAGTTATTGGTATATTTGGTTTGCGGGTGGTTGGAAATACTCTTGGGTTATACCCATGGTTAAAACAAATTGCTATTCTAATAGTATGGCCTATTCTAAGTTATTGAAGAAGCCAAGTACACATCCCCTCCTTCCTTGGAGGTCTTTTCTTCTTTATAAGGAGATTCTTTAGATCCCTTCTTTTTCTCAACTTTGGATCTACACTGCTTCTTGTAGTGTCCTTCTTTTCCACATCTCCAACATACCTTTTCAAACTTTCTAGGAGATTTAGATCTACCCTTAGACTTAGATCTCCCACTTCATAGCTTAGATCTATTTATTTCCTGGGAGTGTCCTCTTGAAAATAATGTGTTTGTGCTCTGTCCTTCCATATTCTTTCATCTCGTCTCCTCCGACAACAAGGATGAGACCACTTCATAAAAATTCAAGGCAATTGTATTACTACCTATGGCCATAACTAGACTATCCCACGAGTCTGGTAAAGAACACAGTAAAATGATACACATATCTTCATCTGAAATTTTAATCTCAATAGATACTAACTGACTTACCATGGTATTGAAGGCATTCAAATGCTCTGCCATCGATTCTCCATCTCTCATCCTCGAGTTATACAACTTCTTTCTCGGGAATAGTTTATTTACTAGGGACTTATACTGATACAACTTCCCCAACTTATCCCATAAATAATTGGTTGTAGTTTCCTCTAACACATTCAGTAATACTGAATATGAGAGACACAGTTGGATTGTGCTATTTTCCTTCCGATCTAAATTTTTCCAGTCATCTTTTGAAGTTCATGTAGTTGTAGTACCTGGATCTACCGCGATCCACTGATCTTTTTCCACCAATATATCTTCCATATTGAGCTTCTATAGCTCAAAAAATTTTCCATTAAACTTCTCGATATCCATTTCTGAATTGCTCGCCATTTCTTTTCACCTGAAAAATCAAGACCACAAATCTCCCACTATAACAAGGCTTATCACAGTCCTGAGCCAAACCCTTGACCACAAAGGTGTCCCCCTGAATCCAACAAATCTCCGATACCAAATGTAGATTTTAACCTTGTACAATATTTACTGCAAACGGATTTTCAATAAAAGAACATAAAATATACAATGGCAAATACAAACATTACACAGAGATTTTTCCCCTGGAAACTCAAACGGGTAAAACCAACATATTCTATATTCATTCATAGTGATACATTGCTTACAATACAATATACTTATAGGATCCAGCGGCATCCAAAACCCTAATCCAATGACCTTGATTAGTCAACAACACTAATTCCTTAACCAAAAATAGAAAACCATCAGCAAAAAAACATGTGCCCAAAAACCGCCCAACAATGGACACAAAAATTGAGGCAACACAAAAAACAAGGAAAAAATGTGACACGTTTTCTGAGGAATTTTTTTTTATCGTGGGAGCTTTCCCCGAACCCCTA
>JZKD02S0924447.1:530022-542439 GCA_000966675.3 Picea glauca | reverse complement strand
ACTCATGAAAATAATATAACACATACCTAACACATTCTTCATCTTGGTATTACAGATCTATTGAACCACGTAAAGGTTTTGAGATATTGAGATATACACAGATTCTTTCATAGGACATGTACCTTCTTTGCTTAGATGCCTCATATAATTTGATGTATATTCTGAGGGTGTTTCCAATCTTTGCTAAGATTTAGACAAGACATAATCCTTGAGGGAAATAATATAGATGGATCCAGACTAGTGCATGGGAGAAATCCTCCTTTTCAGGGTTGAAGCCCTCTATCCAATATCTTAGGAATAAGTCACTTGAGTTGAAGAAATATGCCCCCCTATCAAAAACCCTCTCTATGTATTCAATATGAAGAATATTACTGTGAAAAATCCTTTTGATCCCAATTGAATCTCGTAGTGGCCTTTTAGTTTCCACCTGTGATGGATCCATTTCATCAAGTCTTTCTCTGATGGCCACAAGCCAAGAGATTTTTCGATCAAGGCATGATCCCTCATATATTGTGTGTTATCTTTGACTCCGATGATGATAACTATGTAACGTGGGGATGTCATCACTTGTGCAAGGAATTTCCTTCATTCCCAAATTCGAGCCACTTTCGTATGGGAGGACAAGAGATCAATATCCATGGTCTTTCCTTTGTTTTATCCATCAAAATAGGTTGAGGCTTTGATATGAAGTGGGAGCTCAAAAGGAAGTCGTGTTAAACCTCCCCCAACCTTCACCACAATTTCATCTCAGTAGGAGGGGGTTCACACCCCTCCTTCAGGTGCCTCCTTGGATTATTTAAGGTCTATTTTTATCATTGATTCAATGAAAATCAAAAGGAAGGCTATTGGGAATCTACTCTACACTCATCAGTTTGAAACCCTCACAGGAACCCTCGTATGCAGAGTTGTCCAAACTTTTTATATATCATCAAGTGATTTGGTGGGAAATATTATGATGAACCTAATATAAATAAAAGGTAATCAAGGTCGACTCTAAGGGATCAACCCCACCTATCACAAAAAAAAAAAAAATATGCTACATAGGGCATCGTTGGAGGACTTCAAGGGAAAACATGGAACCTGGTTCTTGGGACAAGTCTTCCACAATAATGTAGTTGTGGGTGGCCCATGAATTTGGATTATGTGTCATATGTCGAAGACTATTTTTAGGGACCTAACCTACTTAACCCCTCAAGTGGGTAGAATAATATATTTCCATGTAATAAAGGTTAATATTAATAAGGCCTATCAATAAGGAGGAATAATTCAAATGTAAGAAGACCTAATAGAAGCTTTCGCTTGTAGAAGGATGTTCCTCGAGATTGTTATTTTGGATATATAGATTTAGTATAAATAGGAATAGAGGGTTTGAGAATTTTTGTCTTGGATATTATGGTAATAGAGCTCTACTTTGCTAGAGGTTTCCCCCTCGAAGAGGCAAGTGAACATTTCTCTCAGTAATCAAATTTCTCTTTCTAGTGTTAATATGGTATTATTCTGGTATTATTGTGGTATCGTTATGGTTATATCATTGTTTATCTACAATTTCTTAATTATTTATGTTATGCATACTGATTTATATCTGGAATACTACAAGTGGTATCAGAGCACCTTCCTTGGCAAAAAATTGTGGGTTAAAGTTTTTCAAGGTAGAGACGTATTCCAATGTCTTTAAGCTATATAGATATGTTGTTACACGCATAAACCTATAGTCGGGGATTCATACACACAAGAAATATAAGTGGTACTAAAGCACACATTTGTTGGACACCCTTGTAACCCTTGTTGGTACCCCTTTGAGTGGTAGCACATCAGACAACACATGTATATGGATCGACCTAGATCTCCTAAATCCCTCCATCGATAAACTGATCAGTCGCCTAACTGTTATAGTTCCTCTGAGAACAACACTTGGGAAGATACTCTCTAGTACCTAGGTAGTCAGGTAGTATGACTAAGGGCAAGGTCTAGCCTCCTTAGTTGGTGCCCTGAGATATTGGGTCGAGTACTACTGTTGGACCCCGCACATATATCAAAGAGATATAGCACAGAGCAAACCCTTGTCTGTAGAACCCTTGAATACCCTAACCCTTGGGAAGGAAAGATAAATAGAACCAACAATAAATATTCTCATGCTACGGTGTCTTCTACATTCTGGTTGTGAAATTACTGCACATTTCTTCCTCTTAATCATTTGGGAATTTTGTCATTGCAGTATTCTTCAGGTCGGAGTATAACTCTGCAGGAGAAAAAAAAAGAAAAGAAAAGAAAAAAGAGTATAGTGGTCCCGCCAACACACTTATTTGGGACCTATTCCATTGGATTCCCCTTTTCTCCCTGATCATATTCATACCCTTCATTTTTAATCCTTTTTGTTTCAGTGGACCCGACCCCTTCCTAGTTTCCCTATTTTATCACCTATTCCATTATATTTCCCTTCACACACTGATCATCATGCTACCTATCACTTCTAACTCCTTTTTTTGTGGTCCCACCCACCCATTTTTTTCTTACTCCCACTTCCCCTCTCCAAATAGCCACCACTCGCAACCAAGAACTCCAAGCTTCCATCAATCAAGCCCATGTCTCCATCGAACATATCACATCTCATATGAATTCTACCCATTCCCGCTTTAACAAATTAGAGCACAAATTTAACAGCATGGAAGCCAACTTCACCACCCAATTTACCTCCCTCCAGTCTATTGTCAATCAATTCTTGAACCTCCCTACGGTTCCTTCCTCATAAGACCAACCTGATGTTGTTGATTCCTCTCAGTCTCTGCATTTTCAATCCAACTCTTTTCATTGTGAACCCCGTCTTCCCCGTGTAGAGGTCAATAAATTTGATGGCTCTGATCCTATGGGTTGGGTCACTCAAATGGATCATTATTTTTTTCTGCATGGTATTACTGACGAGTTGGCTAAACTTCGCTATGATTTCCTCTATCTATATCCCAAACTCTGGCAATGGTGGCAATGGAGAAAAAATTCGTGTCATGGGTATATTTTCTGGACCCAGTTTGTTGTTGAGCTCTATGCCCACTTTGATACTGATACCCACTATCTCGACCGTTTGACCAAGTTGAAATAGTCAGGCACAGTGGAAGACTTCATCACTTCTTTTGAGCATTTGGACTTTCGAACAGAGGGCATGTTAGATGCATCCTTCTGTGAATTCTTTATCAATGGTCTCAAGGATGAAATATGATCCCAGATTCTCATTTCCCACCCTCCATATTTTTTGGAAGCTACTCAACGTGATAAAGAGGCCCAACAATTTTTTTTTTCCCAAAACAAAAAACCCCCTTTTGGTTTTCTCCCTCGACCCACTAATCCTAACCCCCTTGTCACTCCTCTCAAGGTCTAGAAACTAACTAGGGATGAAATGGTTGAATGCCAATTGAAGGGTCTTTTCTATAACTGTGATGAAAATTATTTTTGGGGGCACAAGTGTAAGGAACAAAAACTATTTATGGCCATTTCTAAAGATGAACCTGAAGAGGATGTCACAGTGCCCCTTCTTGAAGAACCATCTCTTCCTGATGCCACCCAGGAGCCTGCTGACCCACTTATTTCCTTGCATGCCCCCACTGGCTTCTCGATCCCTGTTACACATTATTTTTGTCATCCCTATGACCGTTAATGATGTAAACCTATTTTTTTCCTTCAGAGGGGTCAGTGGCCTTAATTCCTGAAGAAAGAAGGGAGAAGAACTTTCCCTGAGAGAAGAAGTTTCATTTTCCTTTGTAAAAACCCTATTAAGGAAGATTTTCGCAGGTTTCACTATATACAGGGTGTAGAAATGCCTGATTTCCGCACCTTACTCTATAGCTAGGTTGCGGAGTTTCCACAGGTTGCTCTATAGCTGGGGTGAAAAAATTCTTGTACGTGGGAAAAATGAGCATCTTCTCGATGCTTCTAGAAGGAGAAGCTTCTATGCTGAGGTGGCCTCTGAATGGTTTGGATCTTACTCGCTTTCATGATTTAGTGGGATCATCCTAACCTCCTCACCTTATCCTCTTCAGCTTATAAAAGGAGAGGAGCTCTCATGGAGAAAGTTAGATTGGCTTGTTATTGAGTTTTGTAGCTTGGATTTTTTGGAGCTTGTATGTTGGCTTTGAGCTTTTCTTTGTCAAGATAGATTGTGAGTAGTTATCAGATCTACAGTCTCAGAATCCGTGAATTAGAAGTGTGTGGGAAGCAAGGAACTATTGGAAGGAAACTGACAACATTAAGGAATCTCGTTGTATCTTTCTTCCACATTATATAATACAGTGGCATGTTTCTTTCTCATAAAATCATTCTCATTTTATTACATGACTCCTTGATCACATGTATAATCTTTCATTGAGTATAGTATTGTTGCTTTAAATTTGGTTGGTTTGTGTCATTGCAGATCCAATATCACAAGAGCATCAGAGCGGAGCGAGGACAACAAAGATATAAGGAAGTGATATTCAAAGGTATGTCATTCATCTCTTATTTGATAGTAAATTCGATGATTAGAGTTTAGGAAAAGTGCCATGTCCTGTCTTGTTTTGTTCTAGATCTAGGTGGATCTAGGGGGGTTGATTTGTGTCCACACTTAACAATTAGCCCGATAACAAAATTGGCGACTCCACTGGGGAATGGGTTGTTTTCCTAGTTTTCCTTGCTTTCTTTCTTTGATTGCTTGGATTTTGTTTTCTGGGTCACTGGGAAATCCAGCTTGACTCTCTGACTGATTAAACCACACTGGAAAAACCTTCTTACTTTTTATTTTTTCATTTTTACTTTGATTTATGTGCCTTTCTTTGAGGGACAGTGCGACGATATTTGATTTCCACACCCTACCTTTTTGACACAATGCGCCATTTCCACACTGTATTGGTTCTCTAGCCTGCGGAAATCAGGAATCGATGCACTATATATGTTAGTCTACAACCTACGACGATTGTGAATTTTTTTTGTTTTTGATGGTTTTTCCTTACCCAGGTCTTGGATTTGGTTTTGGGGTGAATTTTTGGGTTTGATTAGATCTGTTTACAGTCTGCTTGACAACTTTGAAACTAATTTTAGTCATCTTTTCTTTTTTTTCTTTTGAAAGATTTGATCTCTTGCTTTGAGTGTCTTTCAGTTACAAAGCATTGTTTTTTCTTTAGAATTGTTTGGTGAAATAATTTCTTTTTCTTTTAGTGAATAATTCGTGTTAAAAGAGAAAATTGTTTAGGTTTCTTTGTTTCATATCTATTTTCTATTGCTTTTAGCTATATTTGAAACAAAAAGTTTTAATTTCTTGCTTTATATTAGATTGGGGGCATATTTTCATTTGAAGTAACGAAATTGCATGATTTTTGGATTTTTTGGTCTTGAATTCTGAAATTGCATGATCATGTATTGATGTACAGTCTCTTTGGCTCATTTCTTGAAGTTCTTGATATTGATGAGTTTAATAAAATTTTAGGACATTGTGCATCTGGGAATGATAAACGTTTTCTCCTTCTCGTAATATAGATTTCATCGAAATGAAATATTTGCATTCTCATTTCTTTTGCATTTTTTAGAGTCGGTCAAAACATTATTTACTCCACGCCATTTTCCTCTTAAGTAAYAACAGCCTTAAAATAAAGGGCTTATAAAAATTGATTAGACTTTTTTATATTTTCTGATAGAAAAGATACATTAKATTAGTTGTAGGGMTTTGGAATAGGTGTGAAAGATAACTTTCCAAAGCTGCAAACAAACATAGAATCTTGAGTTAGGGAGCGGTGAAATCCACTTGCTACATTTTGTCCTGGGAAGCCTTTTTCACACAAAGGTCAAACCTAAGGTTGCATTGAGACTGGTAGAGTTACTCACCCTGTTTTGTTGGTCTTGGTGTAGAGATTGTGCATATTATGGGGGTCACTTGACGGTATACCCACAATGATGAGTGGAATCCTTTCGAGTTGATTTCGGGCTAGATACCCTGCCTTTGCACGTGGATCAGACTGTCGATTGTTTCGCCAAGCATCATTGTAGTAATTGGTAACCTTAGTGGCCTATCTCTTTAGGGTCTTTACACGAGGTGATTGTGGAGGGGCAAGTCTTCACAGTACCTGGAATCAACATTGGCCAAACTCACTCGGGCTCCTTGGAGGGTATACCCACGATTATGTGTGGGAGCTTGCACCAGGGTGTAAGTCTGCTAAGCAGGTCATCAACGTAACTTTTCCACCCACTCTATCTCATCCCCTTCTTACTTTGTTCCCACGACGTTGGATTTCATCACCAACTAGTGTGTTCATCGTAATAAGGTTTTGTTTGCTTGTTTGCTTACTAGATTTTTAGCATGTGCTGTTTGTTTTCCCTACCAGACTCTAGGTTGGATTGTTTTTTTAATGGCGTCAATTCTAGGAATGACTAATGAAGGAACCTCTACTCTAGGGGAACCTTTTGTTTTTCCTTCTTATAGAAACATCGATCCTCCTCACATCGCTAATTTGAGCCTTCTAGGCCTCACGATTGGATTGTCGGTGTGGTTGTTTTCCACTCAAGTAATCCCGAATGCAGCTAGTGCTTCAGTTGTAATAACTTCATCCCAAGAGCATCAACCTCATGTTGATCCTTCACCGTCTTCGCTAGTAAGATATTATTCACCTTCTTCACTTGCAAGGTCTTCTTCCATTTCATCTTCTTCGCCGAGTGAAAGCTCTCAAGCAAGTAACCCAGTGGATAAGAAGAAGAAGAAAAGGAAGATTAAGAAGAAGAAAAATAAGCAAGGGTCCAAACTTCCAACCATTGTTGGACATGTTGGAAAGAAACCAGTTACCATTAATCGTGATGGGAGTGTTGATGATGTCAAGATCACCCAAACAACCCGTAACCCCAAGTACCCTTGTAGGATTTGTAAGGGTAGCCATCTTCTTAAGGATTTTCCTAGTTTATCCAAGGTTATAGAAGCATGGTCTACACACCCTCGCCAACCCATGTCGTCAGCCTCTGAAAAACATGTTGGTGACCTCCCATCAACTAGTCAAGATATTGTTGGGAAGAACAAAAGTAGAGTCAAGTTCCTGTGTATGTTATGCAGAAGGAGTCATCTAACTCACCTTTTCCCTCATATGGATGAAGCCTCGAAATTACTGGAAGACATGACCATTTCATAGCCCCAACTTCCAG
The DNA here is from genome assembly GCA_000966675.3 of Picea glauca. Lineage (NCBI taxonomy): Eukaryota > Viridiplantae > Streptophyta > Pinopsida > Pinales > Pinaceae > Picea > Picea glauca. The sequence goes on along the minus strand of JZKD02S0924447.1, from coordinate 535,296 downwards.
TTTCTTATTGCAAGCTTACTCTCGACCCACCTGTAGTTGATGGAATGATCAATCTAGTCCCTTCATCGGTCATTCTGGTTGATCATGTAGTCAATTTGGTCACGTCCTTAGTTGAACCAATTGACAAAGTAGTTGATCCAATCCCATCCTTGGTCAATCCCACTCTCATGTGAGAGAGTGAAACCCAAGCGGTCGATATGTTTCCACCCGTCGACCCCATTCTCTCCTTGGATAATGCAACCCAAGTGGTCGATATGATCTCGTCATCGGTCAATCCTACTCTCCTGTTAGAGAGTAAGCCCGATACTGCCCACTTTTTTCTCGTTGATACAGAATCTACCCTGCTAGGGGCCATTCCACCTTCTCTCGTGGAACCCCCCCCCCAAGTAATGAGGCCATCCTTTTTTATTGGGGTGTGCTAACTGGACCTCGTCTTCCCTCTCACTTTCCTTTCAAGATTACAATACAAGTTTTTGGACTAGACGTTCCTCAGATGCTGATAGATGAAGGCTCCTCCATTAGTATTTTTTCCTCTCTTGCTTGGCAAGATTTGGGTTATCCTCAGCTTGTGCCAGTTACCCAGACTCTGTTTTCTTTTAACAGAAGAACCAGTCACCCATTAAGGATCCTTCCTCAGTTTCCTGTAACTTTGGGAGGGAAAATTGTCATTGTTGATGTCATGGTAGTCCAAGACCCCTTGGATTTCGATTTACTCCTTGGGCGAGATTATGTCTATGCCATGAAAGTTATTGTGTCCACTCTTTTTTGTGTGATATCTTTCACGCACAATGGAAGAATGGTGACTATTGATCAACTTTCATTTGTTGGCCCTGACTTGACCATCAACTCAATGAACTCCCTAAACGGTTCTTATATGCAGACAATATCACCCCTGCCACAAGTTAATTATGTGGCGTTGTCTCCCATGCCTTCAATTGCTGATGAAGATGAGTCTCTCACTGTAAGCTCAGTCTCTTATGACTTAGATCAAGTATTGGACATGGTGATATCTTAGATAGGGTTTGTAGAGCTTGATCTCTTTACCCCTGTCATGACCCTCAACATGGTGTCCTTCCAGAGTGTGTCTCTTTCGTCCAGTGAAGATCTCTTGGAAGCCATGACCGAGTTTGGTCCCTTGACCTGGTGTCCTTCCGGAGCATCATCCTCTTGGGAGCTAGGATCAAGAAGAGAGTCTATGAGCATGCTTTTCTAATTTAAAGCTCATTAAAAAATGAAACCAACCTTGAGCATGATTTTCTAATTTCAAGCTCGTTAAAAAATGAAACTAGTTACAAGCATAGTTTTTGCATCTCTCTAGAAACCTCGTTAAAAAATGAAACAAAGGTCTGGGGATTGAACCTGGATTCTCAAGCATAGTTCTTTTTCCTATGTCAATCTCGTTAAAAAATGAAACAGATAATTTTTTCTCCCTCTCTGTTTGAGTCAAGTCCTTCATCTAGGATTTGAAGCTTCATTTCATTCTCCTTTGCAGTTGGATGAAATGGAGTTTGGAGGGAATTTTCTTCCAACCTCTGGACTTGATGTTGAAGTTTAGCCACTAGCTTCTTAAGCTGGGGGCTAAGTACCAACCATGTGAATTCGTGAACCATCCGTTGGGAAGTCGCAAGCATAGTTTTCTATGGTTCAAGCTTGTGTAAAAATGAAACCACCTACCTCAAGCATAGTTTTCTATGGTTCAATCTTGTGTAAAAATGAAACCAGGTCCAAGCATAGTTTTGTTTAGTTTGAAGCTTGTGAAAAAATAAAATCTATCCCAAGCATAGTTTTGTTTTGGTTTTAAGCTTGCGTAAAAATGAAAACAATCTTGAGCTTAATCTTTGTTCTTTCTCGTTCTCGTAAATTCCTAAGAATGTAACCGAGTAAACTTTTATCACTTTTTTAGACTCGTAAAGGTTATACGTAAAAGGAACCCCCTGGAGTTCTCTTTAATCTCTTTTCAGACTCTCTAAACATGAAAATATTGTCGACCGATCTTGTTCTTTTCATGCTCGTAAAAGTATTTGAAGAAAATGTTTGATGAGTGGTAGGTTATCTCTTTTTCAGTCTCGTCAGCCTAACTTACGAAAAAGGAACTTATTGGAGTTTTTTTAATTTTTTTCCAGACTCTCTAAATATGAAAAACCCTGAGTTTTCTCTCTTTGGACTCATTAAACAAACATCGAAATACCTATATGCAACCGAACCACTCCTTCCTACGATTCGTTAAATATACTCCGAAGAATGAGATTACAGTTCAAGCATATGTTATCCTCCTCAAGCTTGTGTAAAAATAAAGAGGTACTCGCCATAGATGGTGGGGGGGAAATTGGGAAAGAAATGTATCTAAACTTGTATTCTATGGAAGAGTCACTTTTGAACATGACACCCTTTCACTCACTTTGTGTCTAGGTTTGAAAATTCACTTGTCTCTTGATCATAATCCTTTATAAGATTAAAAATTGGTCTATGATCCATGTTTTTGAGTCAGTGTTTCCAAGACATTTGTTGTGTTGTAAATATGTTCAAAGAGAATTTCAACCCAGAAATCCTTCTATTGCGTTGGCCATTTTTGTAGTCCTTAAGCCTTCTATTGCATCGACCATCCCTAAGTCAGTCCCGAGTCACAGGTTACTCTGATCCACTTCAAATATTTTTACTTGTTTCGTGTCATTGATGGGGGATAGATTAAGGCCCTCCTGTAATGAGTCTTCTCCTGTCGACTTGAACTCATTATCTAAGAATTAGACTTAGAAACTAATTGGTACCTTGGAACTTGAATGCCTCAATGGCATGTTTCCTCGCTTTTGACAGCGGGTTTTCATTATTGACCCCTGATCGAGAGATTCCGCCAAGTGTTCGACTTTAGCTCATTAATTGACACCCGTTGGATTGTACTAGTGTACCTTAGGAGTCATTGACATTAATGGTGATTTCCATCGCACTTGTTAATGGTATCCATTAATGACCGGTAATCAAGTGGTTTCTACCATGTTCGAATTCAACACATGTATTCACATGGTTAGATTCGTACTATAGAGTGGTGGAGATGAAGACCCTGAATCTTTTCTAACAGATTCAGGTTGCGTTGGAGAATATTCATATTGTATTGTTGCATAGATCCACAATGTATGTATCGTGGCTATGTTCAAATTTGATTCTTTTAACACATAGATCCATAGTGTATTTTTGGTGGCTATGTTCAGATTTAAGTCATATTGGCATGGATCCACAGTGTATGTTTGGTGGCCATGACTTGTCTTACTTGACATGGATCTTTGCATGTCGGCATTTATTCTTTGAGTCATTAGTATTCTGAGTATGGGAATGCCTACCTTAGTGATGATATATTATTGTATTGTATTTCCTTGTTTGTTGGCAGGTTTCCAACCGACGTGTTCCTTGTTCCCTACACACACTCGACAAAGTATTTCAGCTATCACTTTGTTCTAAATTCATACTTTGGGGGGCTCTCTGTTACACATTATTTTCATCATCCCTATGACCATTAATGATGTAAACCTATATGTTTCTTTCAGAGGGGTCGATGGCCTAAATTATTGAAGAAAGAAGGGAGAAGAACTTTCCCTGAGAGAAGCAGTTGCATTTTACTTTGTAAAAACCCTATTAAGGAATATTTTTGTAGGTTTCACTATACACAGGGTGCAGACATGCATGATTTCTGGACCTTTCTCTATAGCTAGGTTGCAAATTTTCCATAGGTTTCTCTATAGCTAGGGTGCGGAAATTCTTGTATGTGGGAAAAACAAGCGTCTTCTCGATGCTTCTAGAAGAAGAAGCTTCTATGGTGAGGCGGCCTCCGAACAATTTGGATCTTAATCACTTTCATGATTTAGTGGGATCATCCTAACCTCCTCACCTTATCCTCTTCAGCTTATAAAAGGAGAGGAGCTCTCATGGAGAAAGTTAGATTGGCTTGTTATTAAGTTTTGTAGCTTGGAGTTTTTGGAGCTTGTATGTTGGCTTTGATCTTTGCTTTGTCAAGATATATTGTGAGTAGCTATCAGATCTACAGTCTCAGAATCCGTGAATTAGAAGTGTGTGGGAAGCAAGGAACTGTTGGAAGGAACCTGACAACATCAAGGCATTTGGTTGCATCTTTCTTCCACATTATATAATACAGTGACATGTTTATTTCTCATAAAAGCATTCTCATTTTATTACATGACTCCTTGATCACATGTATAATAATTCATTGAGTATACTATTGTTGCTTTCACTTTGGTTGGTTTGTGTCATTGCAAATCCAATATCACAAGAGCACCGGAGCAGAGCGAGGACAACAAAGATATAAGGAAGCGATATTCAAAGGTATGTCATTCATATCTTGTTTGATAGTAAATTCGATGATTAGAGCTTAGGGAAAGCGCCATGTCCTGTCTTGTTTTTCTCTAGATCTAGGTGGATCTAGGGGGATTGATTTGTGTCTACACTTAACAATTAGCCCAATAACAGTCCCACAAACACTCAATCTCATTGGCTAAATTAAGCACATGAAGGTCATCATCCTTGTTGACATTGGTAGCACCCACAATTGTATTCATCGTCTCATTTCCCAAGAAACCAATTGCTACATTCGTGTTGTCAATATTTTTCGAATCATGATAGCTAATGGTAGGTCCATGAAATGTGGTGGTCGTTATGAAAATGTTCATCTTCAAATTGGACATTACCAATTGAAATCTCATGGGTTTTCCATTGACATGGGAGGTTGTGACATTGTGCTAGGTGTTGAATGGTTACACACTTTGGGTCCCATTCTTATGGATTTTAAGGAATTAACCATTCAATTCCAACAGGATGGACAAAGTTATCAATTCCAAGGTCTCACAGTTGGTTATCCTGAGATTATTAGTTCCCATTATATGGAAAATCTCCTCAATAAAGGCCACTCTAGTATCATTTCTCAACTCCATTCTATTCAAGTCATTGATACACCCTTGTTGGAAAAATACTGAGAGGGGGGGGGGGGTGAATCAGTATTTTGAGCTATTAACAATTTTTCACTTTTCTTTCACTGAAAAATATTAGTCTACTTTATAGAGACCAGTTATTGTATATTCTTATGAAAACAGTAGTGCATCCAGGGATTTCTTCATTCATCATATGTCTTTTAAACAGTAATTCAACAAAATAAACTGACACAGATGAATAGGACACATGAACACCGGGATTTAAGGTGGAAACCCAATTAGGGAGAAAACCACCGCTACTGTTGTCTCTGTCTTCAATGATTATTATTAAGAAAACATTCTA
>JZKD02S0924447.1:511363-530012 GCA_000966675.3 Picea glauca | reverse complement strand
TACATCAATCATCAATCAATCAATCCTTTGACATCAATCAATCACTTGACATCAATCAATGACATCAATCAATCAAACCATTGGCATCAATGACAACATGATCCAACAGAAAGCAGCTATGTGTACTACTCTGGTCTTGGTCCTTCCTGATTTCACAAAAAACGTTGTCCTAGAATATGATGCCTTGGGCAGAGGAATTGGAGTTGTCCTTATGCAAGAAGGCAAACCTTTGGCATTTACTAGAAAACAATTATGCGAGCACCATTTGGGCCAATCATTCCATGAAAAGGAAATGTTGGCTATTTTGCATGCAGTGGATCTCTGGCGCCCTTATCTCCTAGGGAAACGCTTCCAAATTAAGACATATTATCAAAGCCTCAAGTTTTTTTTGGAGCAACGACCTTCATCCTCAGAGAAACAAAAATGGGTAACTAAGATCTTTGGTTATGATTATGAGATCATTTACAAGAAAGGCAAAGAAAATGTGGTTGTTGACAGTCTTTCTTGAAAATATGAGGATGAAGGGTCCCTTTTTTCCCTCTCCTTCATTGTACCAGATTGGCTCCAAGATATGTGCCAAGAATGGCTACATGTTCCTAAAATATCGCATATGATCCAACAATTGAAAGCCAACTCTCCAGCTTCCCTAGGGTACTCTTGGCACAATGATGAACTTCTCTACAAAGGTTGTTTGTATTTAAATAAACAGTCACAACTTAAATCCATAGTGCTTTCTGAGCTTCATGTTACTCCCACAACTAGGCATTCAGGGTTTAACAAAACCTATGACCAGGTCAAACGTTCTTTTTATGGGATTGTATGAAAAAGGACATTTGCACTTTTGTAGCAGAATGTGATGTTTGTCAATGCAACAAAGGAGAAACCATCAAACCTCATGTTACACTCCAACCACTTTCGATTCCGCCCGCTATTTGGAGGGACATATCTATGGATTTTATTGTGGGCAAGGATGATTTTAAGGATGAAAATTTATATTAAAATGTAGAAACATGGGCTAATCTTACTAGTCCTTAATCTGCAAAATGTAAAATGTTTGGCGATATTTTTGTAAAAATATTCAAATTTCTAAGGATTTTATATAGTTTCTATAAAAAAAAATTGCGATTTTTAAGGTAAAATAATTTTAATCTATCGAATTTGGGCGAATCATTTTTTGAAAAAAAAAAAATTAGCAAATCTTTTTTTGGGAAAAAACATGGAAAATTAGCCCATTTGCGAAATTTAGCCCCTAAAATCAGTGGGATTACCTTAATCAGGAAATAAGTTCTCCATCATAGTGGTTATGGATCGTCTTTCCAAGTATGCTCATTTCTATGCTATTCAACACCCATTTACTGCATCAATTGTGGCTCATCTTTTCATGGATCATATCTTCAAGCTTCATGGCATGCCTCATTCTATTGTTTCTAATTGAGATCCAACTTTCACCAGCAATTTTTGGCAAGAACTGTTCAGACTCTAGGGCACCCAATTGCATCTCATCACCACCTATCATCCATAGACTGATGGTCAAACTGAAGTCGTCAATAAGTGTTTGGAGACTTATTTGAGGTGTTTTTCCTCTGAAAAGAAAAATCAATGGGGTCAATGGTTACCATTAGTTCAATGGTGGTACAACAATTCTTACCATACAGCTACTCGCATGACTCCTTTTGAAGGAGTATATGGTCAAAAGCCAACTTCAGTTCTCTCCTACATGCCAGGTGTATCGGAGTTCCAGGTGGTTGACCAAACACTTACAGTTCGTGAGGCTATTCTCTGTAACCTCAAAGAGAATTTGGTCATGGCTCAGAATCGCATGAAGCAACAAGCCGATCAAGGTCACTCAGAACGACAATTTGGTGAAGGAGACCAGGTATTTCTTCGACTGCAACCTTATAAGAAAACTTCACTCAAGGACGAACATTGTCAGAAACCGGCACTCAAACTTTATGGTCCTTATACAGTTCTCAACCACATTGGACATGTGTCATATCAGTTAGCTTTTACCCAATCATTCTAAGCTCCACCATGTTTTCCATGTCTCTTGCTTAAAGAAGGTGATTGGAACTAAGTACCAAACTCAAACCAACCTTCCCGAGTTGGATGAAGAAGGATCCATCTGGTTGCAGCCACAAGTAGTTTTGGACCAGCGAGATCTTTGTCTTCTTCAACGTATCATCAAGGAAATGTTAGTTCAGTGGAAAGATACAAATCCAACAGATTCCACCTGGGAGCCCGCTAACATTCTGCAACAATTTTCTCATCTCAATCCTTGAGGACAAGGTTGATTCTAAGGGGGAGGGCATGTTAGGGACCTAACCTACCTAACCCATCAAGTGGGTAGAATAATATATTTGCATGTAATAAAGGTCAATATTAATAATGCCTAGCAATAAGGAGGAATAACTCAAGCGTAAGAAGACCTAATAGAAGCTTTTGCTTCTAGAAGGATCTTCCTCTAGATTGTTCTTTTGGATAGATAGATTTAGTATAAATAGGAATAGTGGGTATGAGAAGTTTTGTCTTGGATATTATGGTAATAGAACTCTGTTGTGCTGGAGGTTTCCCCCTCGAAGAGGCAAGTGAACATTTCTCTCAGTAATCAAAGTTCTCTTTCTGGTGTTATTATGGTATTATTTTGGTATTATTGTGGTATCGTTCTGGTTATATCATTGTTCCTCTACATTTTCTAGCTAATTATTTTTGTTCTGCATATGGATTTATATTTGGAATACTACAACCTTCCTTCAGGGGGTAAATAAATGTGTCAAAGTATGGCTTCTCAATATGAAGAGGGCCACTAGGTTGGGAAGAGGAAGCAGACTCTTGTTTGGAAGGAGCAGTCTCGATATTGTTATAGTTGTGTGCTTGTGTCTAAAGGGAAACCATCTACTCACACATGAACACTATCACATTCAAGGATGACCCCTCATACTGAGGGGTAATTTCCATGCCCCCTTGAGAAGGGGCATGATTTTTTGCAACCATTTGTTAAGGTTGGGTGCAAAAAGTATGGGTTAAGACCAGATTTAATTTGCAATTTACAAAATGATTGTATTAAAAAATAAATAATCATCTTTAATAAATGAAATTATGTGACAAACAAGTATAATTTTAAGGATGGAAATTTATATTGAAATGTAGAAAATTGGGCTAATCTTACTAGTCATTAATATGAAAAATGTAAAACCTTTGGTGATATTTTCATAAAAATATTAAAAAATCTAAGGATTTTATATAGTTTCTATAAAATTTTGGTCATTTTCAAGGTAAAATGATTTTATTCTATGAAATTTGGGAAAATGATTTTTAGAAAAAGTGGAAATTGTCCAATTGTTTTTGAGAAAAACCATGAAAAAATTAGCCCATTAACGCAATTTAACCCCTAGAATTTTCCGTATTAACAAATTTATTTATCATTTTTTCCCTCTTTTAAATCAATCTATCAATAATTAATACTACAATAATATTATACATTAATATATTTTTAAGTAAATTAGTTAAATATTATATAGCAAATTTTAAAAAAAACTAAATTAATAATCATAAACTGTCATTAAAACATTATATATGAAATATAATCTTTCATATTAGTGTTACTTAAAAGGTTTAAAGCATGTTTAAGGGGGTGGCATGTTATGCCCTCTCCCCACCACACTTTCACGTTCATCATGATGATGATCAGTGCTAAGTGTATCGACGCTAGTGTCCTCATCCTCTCCCGATTTATCGATAACGTTCCTCTCATTGCCCCGGATTAATGTGAATTATTCCAGGGGAGTCAGCGCTAATGTTACCAACACTACCGAGTATGCCAGTGCTTGTGTTATTAACTCCTTTGGGTGGTAAGTTTGTTTGGTCACTGATCATAAGTTTATTTGGGGCGCACATCATGTTAAAAGAGGAAAAAATGGAGGGGGAACGTGGGCCATGGGCCCTCCACTCCATGTCAACTTAAAATTATTTTATTACATGCTTCCCATGCTATATAAACTTTGGCATTATTAAACAACCTTAACATTTGATTTCACATTTATTAAGAAACATCTTTTTTAATTATTATTTTTTTATTTGTTTAAATGATTTTTATACCTAAATATTTTACCTTTAAATAATTTAAATTCAAAATACTAACTTTAAAATAACTTTCAAAAACATAAACCATTTTCCCAAGCAGTTTTGTGTGGTGGCGTGAACCAAAGAATGTTGGTCATTGGAGGGGTTTCAAAGGCTCAAAATTGGTCAAATGACATCCGATCGGATTACCATTTTTTGCGATGAAAAGGGAACAAAGAGACACTTCTGGTGAGATAGTTTATTGTGTCCTTCAAATATTCCAAATGTGTTATGACTAACAAGTCTGACTTGGGCTAGAAATCCCTAGCGATTGTTCTACCACTTCTAGGCCTCAGATTTTGATTATTTTAGTTATGCTGGAATCATAATAAAAAAAATCATACAATTTTCCTACTTCAGGGATGAAATATACACTTTGAAGAACGCCCAAAAATTATGAGCAAAGGCATTTTTTAATGAAACTCTAGGTCTTGTTTTTGTTTCTGCTTCTCTTAGATTTAGTTCAATGAGTTGTGTGTATTATACAAGCTCTTGATCCATCCATTGAAGCTGAGATCATCTGTCAACGACACAGAAATATAAATCCGTGAAAACAACCAATTGGTGTTTGGAGTACTTGACCCTATTTAGAAGCTAGGAGGGCCAATTTTCTTCTAGGATGCAATATAGAGCCAACGTAAGTCTAATAGATGTTGTATTTAACCCACTTGATTTATTTTGACACTTTCATGATCATAGTTGGTCATAAAATCAAGAAGCAAAAAATAAACAAGTCGGTATGGTATGTACAATGAAGGCTACTGGCGACACAAGCAAACTTAATTACGACTGCAACATGAAGTAGATCAGGAAAGGTAGATGATCAATCATTAATTATCCAATTAAAAATGAAATGATTAATCATCGAAAATGATAGCAACCTTATTGATGGGCACAGTGAGAAGGATATGAGATCGAGGATATCATGAAAGGTCTCAACATGAAGGCGTGGAGAAAGTTAGTACTAGTGAAGTTACTATTAAAATCACCAATAAAGGGTAGGTGGTACCGACAAAAATGTTAGCAATGTCCCTGGGATGTGAATAATGGTATCAATGGAGTTTGCAAGATGTGTTCTTTTTTGTGGAGGATGATACCAAAGTCATAGTTATGAACTTCGTCGATAAGAGGAGAGAGTATTAGAGAAGTTGTTGTGAACTTCATCGATATGGGAGGAGGGAACCGATAGAGTTGGTAGTAACTTCATCGATGCAGAATTATTTAGAAAATGACTATGTGTTTAAAAAATATAATGTCAACGAATATGGGTTATTTGGAAGTTTTCCAATGTATCAACAAAGTTAGTGGGAAGTTCGTCGATGGTCAAGGTCTATTTTTTGGAGAATTTTGTGTGAAACTCATCATTGTACCAACAGATTTGGTTGGAATATGACCGGTCTATTGGAGAATTTTAGCGCAACTCCACTGATACACCCAACTCAAGATTGAAAATGTAAAGTGGTCATCATTTTCTATATTGGCAGGTTAATCATTAACTCACTGATATGGATAGAACCAAAAATTTGGGAGTTAAGAAATTGATCAAGTGAGAGATCATGAAGAAACATTGTAAACGGTAAAGTACAGAGAGTGGGAAGAGGGATTTGATCTTTTCCATTTTCATGACAGAGTTTGAGAGGATTTCCAGTAGAACATTTTAATAGGGAGGGCCAATTTCTTATTTTAGGAAAAGGACAAGAGAAGAAAGTAGGGAGGGTGTTGTGCGGGCACAATAGAGTTCTAGTTTAAATTATCAAGTTAATCATGCCATTTTTTTCTAAATTCATCACGATGAGAGAAACAAAAACCGATGGAAGAGATGATGCCCCAAATTTGTCAAATTTGTTCAATTTGGTAATATCATAAACAATTTTGATCGCTGAGACATGCTAAACATATTTTAAATCCTTGATTACAACATGGTGAGGTGCAAATTATATTATTTGCCTTCACCTACATGAGTTACTTGATACACAAATAGAAGGTTGCAAGAAATACTTGGAACACATAATACAACATTAAAATGGGCATCATCTAGCTTAACACTTTCAAAACCTACAACACCAATAGATCTATTATCATGAAAAAATATTTGTTTGGTGTTACATTAATTAAGAGAAAAAAAATATTATCCTTAGCCATATGATAGAATGCTCGAGAATTAATAAGGGACTCATTAGAAGAAGTAGATGTTGTATTTCAAGGAAAAACTAGAAGCAAAAAGTGCATGTCCATGAGAAGAAGAGTTAGAAGGAGGATCAATATTGATGTTTCTTCTCTATTTTTTCTTTTGAGGATTCCATATTCTTGAAAAATGATGCAGGAGCATCACCATCATCATTTAATGAGGCATGGTGGAAGATGACTCGGCATCCAATGCAATGCACTTTAAACTGGTTTGGATCCCAATGAGGGCACATCATTTTAATTTGAGGGCACATCATTTTAATTTTGAGAACTTTGTAATTAAATATCCCATGATATCTTAGGACTAGATCCATTGTATATGGTCCAAGAGGTTGTAATTGTATTGAATTCCTATAGGATTGTACAGATTTTGAGAGTCGAATCATATCTAAGATTGTAAATGTTCATTTAATATAATAAGCTTAGTGGTAGGATGATTTTAATTGTAATGTGAAATCACTAGAATAGTCTAGAGGGAAGGCTCAAGAAGCCCCTTCATGTATAAATCGATGTAATCTATGCCCAGAGGAGGCTGCTAAAGGTTTTGGAAACTCTTGTAAATTACTGCTGAAGAAATATAGAAGAAGAGAATTACTTTCAATATGATGAGACTGTGAACTTGTTCATCCTTCTCAAACCGAATAGATGTCGTGTTATTATCTCTCTGTATTTATGTGTATTTCAATTTTTTAATGAATGAGTCCTTGAATTAGTTATAAGTTTCAATTGTTTCTCTTCTGAGAATCTTAGTGCAAAGAGCGCATATTGCCAATGCAAGGTGTGCGGAGGCCGAACCATTTACACGTTTAAAATATCAGGAGAGATAGTGCAATTTTTTACAGAGAAAGCGCAAGGAGTGTGCCCATAATCAGAGTAGGGTAAAAGATCATAAGGGAGGACAGTGCAAGGATTGCACAAAACCAACACTTCGTTAAGTGTTGATCTAGCTCAAGAGAGTTAGCGCAAGGAGTTTGTCATCCCATATATTTATAAGGGTCTAAAATCAGGAGAGAAGTGCAAAGTGAACTTCCATAGTTCGGGTAATTCAAGTGCCAAAGATCAAGAGGGATAGCAAGTATAAGGTTATAGGGAGAAACTCAACCTAGAGGATAAATCCCTTTGTTTAAGGGCCAAGTGGACGACAGTTATTCGAGAGGAGTCGGAATCCCTCATAGTTGTTCGATCAAGGAGAAGGAGCATGGTTTTAAACCCTAAGTCCCGAAGCCCAGAGTTAATCCCAATCATCAATTGGTGGGTGAACGGGAACAATAGATCTTGTCTTATTCAAAATTTGGCTATCCGAGTGGTTTTGGGTGATGGTTATGTGGCATACAAAAGTCCCAAAGCCCCAGAGTCTTTCTTAGTCATAGATAGTGCCAAGGAGGTCGACCCCGTCTACCATCCAATTAAGTCTTGACTTGACATTGGAGTGCAGTGGAAGGATAGGTAATACCTATGTGTGCTAGTTAAGTTTCTTTATGACTGGATTTGGTCGGTAACTACTCCAACGCATTTGAATAGATTGTCATGATTGGGGAAAATATTTTGAAGCCCCAAAGCCCGGAGTAAATCTATACCATGGATCTAGAAAAGAGTGTGGACCATTGATTCCTAAACTCTTCAATAGTTCTGTGGTTCAAATATTCTGGAGAAGTTTTTTTGTTTAAGGTTGGAGCAGACAAAGTCCTGAATCCCAGAGTCCCAGAGATCCGAATAGCGCCTTTCAGTTAAGTGCTCTATTTTATCCATAGGTCATGTGAGATTCCACCAAGGAAAGGGGACTAGTTCCTGTGGCTCAATTCTGAGGAGAAAAGGGGCCTAGTATAAGTTCCTTCGGGTTTTGTGTGTACCCGCATAAGGGAAGAAAAGGGGCATGTGTGCATACCCAAAGATCCAATGGGGATACAAGAGATGATTTAGCTCCTATGAGAGATCCTAGACCGAGAGGTCACACGAGCCCATAGGGGGTTTTCATCAAGTGGTATCAAAGCAGGGCAAATCTTTGTGTGAGAAGATATAGTAGAAGCCATGCCACCAAGGAGACACACGGAGAGACATGTAGCCAATGAAGCTATGGAGGAGGAGATGACACAACTTCGTGAAAGGTTGGATGCCATGGAAATGGCACAAAGGAGAGAACCAAAGTTTGGTGATATTAGTGATGTTGAAAGTGAAAATACAGAGGAAGAAGAAGTTGTAGGGGAAGAAGCAGTAGGGGAGGGATTGCTGAGAGTTGTTGTCAAGCTGGGAACCAGAGAAAATATGGAATTTTTTATGTACAAAGGTAATTTGAATGTATAATAATTTCTTGATTGCACAAGTTCTTTAGAAAAGTACTATGATTATGAGGATATTGATGATGAGAAGAAAGTAAAGCATGCAGTGACCAGGTTGAAGGGACATGCAACTTTATGGTGGGAAGATTTGCAAGATGATAGAAGGAGGAAAGGTAAGACCAATATTAAGAGCTGGGATAGAATGGTAGCTAAGCTCAAGGATAAATTCATACCCAAGAATTATCACTTTAATATGTTCATAAGGTTGCATAATCTAAGACATAAAGGTTTTTTTGTGAAGGAATATATTGAAGAATTTTATAAGATGAATATAAGAGTGGGACACATGCAAAATGATGAAGAGAAAGTTGTTAGGTATATTAATGGATTGAGGTATGAAATCTAGGATGAAATTAGTATGATAATGATGAGGATTTTAGAGGATTCTTATCAGGTATCCCTGAGGGAAGAAGAAAAATTGACAAGGAAGTAGAGACAGAGGAACAGGGGGAAGAATCCTAACATAGGAAAAGGAACCACCAAAGAGAAGTTCCAGAAATCCAGGGAAGAAGATGGAGGATCTAACAGTTAGAAAAATAGAGGAGGAAGTTCTAGAGGAGGATACTCTAGAGGAAGGAATTTGTTTCCAAGAGGTAGAGGAGGAGAAGTCAAGTGTTATGCTTGTGGGAAAACATGGCACATGTCTTGGGAATGTCTTGAAAATAAGAATGTAGGAGTTAGAGAAGATCACATTTCTAAGGCATAGAAGAGGAATGTGGAGACAGAGATGAAAGCTAAATCAACTGAAGAAGGAAGATCGCTCATGATGAGGAAATCTCTTGTGAAGCCAGAAAACGAGGTACGAGAACCAGTCCAAAGAAATAGTTTATTCAGAACTGCTTGTAAGACCAAAGATAGAGTATGCAAGGTGATCATAGGCAGTGAGAACATTGACAATTTAGTATCCATGGAGATGTTGGAAATGATAAAGTTGGAGTCGAAAACACATCTAAGCCCGTACAAGGTGTCATGGTTGCAAAAAGGACATCAAGTTATGGTAAGCAGACAATGTAAATTTGAGTTTAAAATTGGTAGTTATAAGGATGAAGTTTTATGTTATGTCATACCTATGCATGTTTGTCAGGTTCTATTGGGGAGACCTTGGCAATATGACAGGAATTACATACATGATGGGAAGAAGGATACTTATACCCTTGAGAAGAATGGGTGTAAACATATGTTGTTGCCATTAGAAGATAAGGGAGTCAAAAAGGATACTAGTCCTAGTTGTTAGCACATAAACTTGTCAAGATCTTGTGAGTTGTGGTTTCTACCTAGGTCTGTAATTTTTGCCTATTTTTCCTCCTTTTGCAGACACGATCGTAGGTTTTCCTCTCAGCTTGTAGTTTTCTGTTGTTTTTCTTCACCCGTTTGATAGACCTATTTTTCCTTAGCATCTTGCCTGAGAAATATCGACCCTAAGCCTTTCTATTTTCCCCAAGGTCGATCACTTCTCTATTTACCTATGTTTCTGATCCTTTTGTTTTCCCGAGCCCTCAGCCAATCATCCAATTAATTGGTCACAAGTTGCAGTTGTGAGCACCAAGCACAACACTTAGAACGGTCTAATGTGGATTCAAATCAAGCGAGAGAGAAAGATCAGTGTTCAATGGCTGAGATCCATCAAGAAGATCGGATTGATGACCATCGGATGATCGGGACCATACAGTTGCACGAAGATTAGC
Organism: Picea glauca; assembly: GCA_000966675.3. Taxonomy (NCBI): domain Eukaryota; kingdom Viridiplantae; phylum Streptophyta; class Pinopsida; order Pinales; family Pinaceae; genus Picea; species Picea glauca. The sequence continues at coordinate 519,685 of JZKD02S0924447.1, read as the reverse complement.
GTCAAGCAGAGTTGATAAATCACGATTCCATCCTAGTCGTTGATCCTGGGAAGAATAGGTGGCACAGGATCAGTGTTTCGCTGACTCACAGAATGGAGCAGTCAAAGGGCTGAGTCATGAGGACTCGTGAAACGCGAAGTCGCGAAATGATCTGGGCTGTCCATTTTTAGAAGAGCATGTGGCGCAAGATCCGAACTGCCGAGAAATCCTTTTTGGGAAAGCTAAGTTGAAAAGTGTTAATGGCCCGAGGTCCCAAAATGTCGATATGATCTGGGCCGTCCATTGTAAAGGAATGCATGTCACCTGATCCAAGCAATTGCAATTTAGCGACTTGGAGGTTTGAGCATGGGGCACAACCTGAACTTGCAAAACACAAAATCAAGACGCACCTAAGATTTAGGCCCGCGATCATAGCCCAGGGTCATATGGAAAGAGGGGTCAAATAAAGGTAAGCGATTGGATGAGCGACGGGCGGCCGAAGTTGTTTGAGGAGATGATCATGGTCGTCAGATTTGAGGCAAATATGATCATGGATCCAAATGGGCCATTTCATGGGAACAAGCATCAAGATATTTGAATCAAGGGGAGTGAAAAATACCAAAATGTGAAATCCCAAAATTTCATGTGGGTATGCACAAGGTCACGACCTGTGGTCATGTAGGGTGAAGGAAAAGGAGTTGCGCCAAAGATAAAAGCACTCGGGTTGGTCACAAAGAAATATATGAGTGACCTCAAGGTGATAGAATTGACTCGAAGGAGTCGTGAGCTCACCTAGAACATTTATGGGTGTCAGGCCTTGCCCTAATCTCGATGAAAGAAGTTAATGAAAATAGGGAAGGTGGTTGAAACCTCGTTTCACCACTTAAATAGAAAGCATTGAAAATTGGTCGTGGAGGGCACACTTTCAATCGAAAGTTCCCCTACCATGGATTTTATTGTGAATCCCATACTGATATGATCTTGCGTCTGACAAGAGAATGCAAGTGAAACCTAACAGATGAAAATGCATACGCAAAGCTTTGAATGTAATAGCCAGGTCACATCTCTCATGGTGGAAAATTTCTTTGAGTATAAATACTCAGTTTTGATATTTTGTTATGGTCGATGGTAGAGAAAAGCTCATGTATTATAAAGTTTTAGTAAATCCTTTGGCTTCTAGTGATGTACCTATATTTGAGACTTCTTTTTTAATGACAAACAACTTTCTTGATCCATCTTGTTTGCCTTTGATACTAAAAGCGTTCATGTTTGACTAATTCACTTGAATTATTGTGACCGCATTATGATGAAAGTTTGATTATAGTGTTGTTATAATTCCTTTCATTTTCTTTGAGATTTAAATTCAAGAAGTTATTGTGTTTAAGTTTTTCTTCTTTGGGATGCTGGAAGACCTGATGTCTATGGTAGACCTCCATATTTTTCTCACCAAAGTCTTCCTTCTACTCACCTTCACTACAACCTCCTAACTGAAGTTAAAACAAGACCTCACTTGTTCGTGCATATCAGTCCAATTTTCTGAGTTAACATTATATTTACTTGAGACTGCGCCCATTTGACCTTTTTTACAACCAACCTGTGACATAAAACTCATATGGGTATCGGTCTTACCTCTGCCGCAATCCAGGGGTGACTTCTGGTTCTAACATTTATGGCAACGTTGTCGGGGATGAAATTGAATATTTTCCCTGGGACTGAATGACAAAGCTTACTAGTTCTGAAGGTGCATCAGAACTTAGTACATCAAAGATTGCAACTATGCACCTGGCGACTCCATTGATGTGAATCCACTGACGACTCCACTGTTTCAGTTGTGGCATCTAGAGGCAGACACACAAGGTCTACTCCATAGCTACCTTTAGCAACACCTGAAGTTGACCCAGAGAAAATTGTCAGAAAGGGAAAGGCCCCTCAAGAAGGTACTTCTGTTGTTGAACCAGTTATTTATGATAATTTTCATTGTCCTCCTTTAGAAGCTCTGATAGTTTCTTCTCATTCTCTTATTATATCGTCTGTTGGAGTTTCCCAAAGTTTAAAGTTTGGGAGTGTTCTTGTTGAGTTTTCCCCTCCTGGTCTGGATTTGGAGGGATAAATCCTTGTCACTCCCCTCTCCCCTGAAGTCGTACCTTGGTCTAGACCGCGGACCTCGAAATATTTTCCCACTCCAGGTTTTATTACTCCTCCTCCTATTAGAGTTACTGATTTTGTAGAAAGAGAATCCTCTTTTCCTTCAATCCATGTAGCCTTTTCTCCAAATCCTTCGTTGTTTCCCTCTCCTCCTAGAAGCTTAGTTCCATTCTCCCCTGTTCGAACCCCTTCCCATCCTATTTCTCCTCCACCTATCATCCCTATTGCAGGTGCCAATCCTCCTAGGAACATAATGGATGCCACAGTGGCTGCAAGATATGCCCTACTATTCCTACCTCATCCAATGAATGAACCTAAATTATATTCCCAAGTTCACGGGAGAAGAAGATGTAACTTCTGAAGAACACCGTGTTGCCTTCTACAGTTATGCAGGCAATCTGAATATTGAAAATAAGGACTTTTGGATGAGAGTCTTTGTCCAGAGCCTTGATGGTGAGGCTAAAAAATGGTTTAGAGGTTTAACCCATGGATCCATTACTGGGATTGAGGCCCTAGATGATGTTTTTTTAAGGCAATGGGGGGAGAAAAAGGACTTTATGTATTATATCACAGAATTTGGTTCCCTGAGGAGAAAAGAGGGAGAATATGCCTCTGACTTCTCCAAAAGATTCAAAAAAATGTACAATAAGATCCCTATTGAGATAAATCCTATAGAAGCCTCTGCCAAAATTACCTACAGTAGTGCTTTTGACCCTAATTTATGCCTCATGTTGAGAGAGAGAAGAGCTACTTCCTTGTCTCATATGCAAKATGCAGCCCTAGAACTAGATTCTAACGTATTGCCAGTAAACTGACTCAGGAATAAGGTTGATAGGGACATACCTAGGGGAAGATCTGAAGCTTCCACCTCCAGTTCCTCTGCCTCCCCCCCTCAAATGGATGAAGCAACCAAGTTACTAAAATCACTTTCAACTAGGATGGAAAGATTGGAAGTAGAGGAGAAGAAAACATACATAAATCCTTAAAATGTTGATAACAGAGCTAGCTTCAGAAGACCAAACAATGCCCCTCAAATACTCCCAAGAGATCCCAAAAATAGAGAGAGAGATGATTAGAAAATCCAAACACCTCTCCAAAATAACCTAGTTGTTGATAAAGAGAGGGAGGAAGAAGATCTTGATCCTGAAATCCAATGCCTTGGAGACTCCTCCCCATTTTCCCATTTGACTCAATCTACATAAGAGAAATCCCTCATGAACAGTCAAATAAATGAGTTAAGTAAGGGTGAGAAGGCCAACAGTAGTCCCAATAAATACAATCTCAGGTCTAAGAAGAAATAAGAGAAGTCTGGAGTCCCGGATCAGCCTCCCAGGGCAAAGAAGCCTGCTAAATATGCAGCAAACAATAGCAAATAAAAGAAAGCTCAGAACCCCTCACCGATACCCAAAGAATCTGTCCCATAAGTGAGAGAAGTTTTGAATCCCCTTTCCTCCTTCATCTTTGAACACAAAATTCAAAAGATCAGAATCCCTGTGCCCCTTTTAGAGCTAGTCAAGCATGAATATTTCAAAAAATCCCTCTCTAAGTTGTTCCAATCTGAGCCATATTTCCATTCCACAGACTCAGTAAATATTCAAGATGAAAATCCAGGAGTCATCTTAGGTCCTATTGTAGAAGATAGAGATGATTCATCCCCTCCCTTCTATACATCATTGCACATACATGATAAGGTGTTGCATAACTATTTGATGGATTCAGGGGTATCTCATAATCTTATGCCCAAAACTATCATGGAAGAACTCGGGTTGGAAATCACCAAGGCTTATCATGATTTGTATTCTTTTGATTCAAGGAGAGTGCAATGTCTTGGGGTCATCAAAGATCTGGTCATGACCTTGTTTCAACTACCCATGAAGAGCGTGGTCATGGATATCATGGTGGTTGATGTTCCCCAAAAGTTTGGCATGCTCTTGTCAAGATCTTGGATAAAAAGACTTGGGGGAACCTTGCAGATGGACCTCTCATATGCTACCATTCCATTATTTGGAGGGGAGCATAGAAGATTGTACAGAGAAGCTCAGTTGGCCTACATTATTAGTGATGAAGCAGACCCCACCAATCATCCTATATTTTCCCTCGACACCGATTTGGGATCTAGTTTGTTACAACTCACCGATACTCTTGAAGCTCCTCTTGAAATAAAAAAGCAACCCATTTCTTTTGGTGAAATACCTCCTCCAATTTATTTTGTGTGGAAGATGTTCTTCAATGGAGCCTCTTCTAGGGAAGGTGTTGGTGTCAAAGTAGTTCTTATTTCTCATGTTCAATAAGTTGTGTCTCTCTATCATTCAAGTTAGAATTTGAAACTACTAATAATGTGGCAGAATATGAAGCTCTTATTTTGGGTTTGAGGGCTGCAAAAGACATGGGAATTGAAGAGTTATCAGTGTTTTGGGATACTGAGTTGATTGTCCATCAAACTAGAAATATTTACCAAGCCAAACACCCTCAACTGAGATCATATAGAAATGAAGTGTGGGATATAGTGGACCATTTCTTCTCACCCTTCAACATTTCATTCATTTCAAGGGAAGAAAATACTATGGTTGATTCTTTGGTCGTCTTAGCGAGCCAGTTCAGGGTCCCATTGCCACCTAATCTCAGGTATGATGTTGAGATTAGATATAGGCCCTTTGTACCTGATAATATCAAGCATTGGAAGGTGTTCGAGGATGATCTTGAAATCAAAAGATTTCTTGAGTCGGTTGATGAGTTCTCTGCATTACACATTGATCAGGATCATGATTCTAAAGGTGACCCTCCCCCTGAAGTATTTTTGAATAAAATTGCTAATCACCATATTTTTCAGCTACCTAGCAACCACACTCCAAAGGGACTAGTTCCTTTAGAAATAGTGTTTGATGGGAACAATGTGGTAGCAAAGTTTAAATTCCCAACTGAGGATGTTGATGTATCCGAGTGAAATATTGGCACAGAGAAGGATCTGAAATTCGTCAAGTTGTCAAGCGGCCTGTCAAAGGAGAAGAGAGCCAAGTATACTAATCTATTAAGGGATTTTGATGATGTGTTTTCCTGGACCTATCAAGACCTAGGGACATACAACACAACTGTCATAGAGAATAAGATCCCATTGAGAGAGGAGGCCAAACCGTTTAGGTAGAAATTAAGACAAATAAATCATGTGATGCTGCCTATTATGGAAAGGGAGGTAAAGAAGTTGTTGGACACCCAAATCATTGTCCCTTTGAGATATTATGAATGGGTGGCCAACCTAGTCCCAGTGAGGGAAAAGAGTGGAGAGATCAGACTCTGTGTCGATTTCAGAAATCTAAACAGAATCTCAAAGAAGGAAAATTACCCTTTGCCAAAGATGAAACACATGTTGCAGAGGGTGACAGGTGCATCCAGGATCTCCGTGATTGATGGATTTTCTAGCTACAATCAGATCTTTGTCCCTCCTGAAGACAGAGAAAAGACATCCTTCACTACTCCTTGGGGCACATTCATGTATGCCAAAATTCCCTTTGGATTGATGAACGCAAGAGCTACCTTCCAGCGAGTCATGGACATCGCATTCATTAGAGAAAGAGATAAATTTGTGGTCATCTATCTCGATGACATAAAAATCTTCTCCAAATCCGATAAGGAACATTGTCAACATCTGAGAAAGGTCTTCTCAAAATGCAGAAAGTTTGGTCTCTCCCTAAATCCCAAGAAGTCTTTATTTGCTATGCAGGAAGAAAAATTGTTGGGACACATTGTATCAGTCGAGGAGGTCAGGATCAATCCAAGCAGGGTGGAAGCTATTCAAACCTTGTCACTTCCCAGGTCCAAGAAGGAGGTTTAGTCTTTCTTGGGAAAAATTAATTTTCTGAGAAGGTTTGTTTCAAATTTTGTTGAATTGGTGAAGCATCTCACCGCCATGCTCAAAAAAGGGAATGAAGTAAAATGGACTGTTGATCCCAGATAATCCTTCAACCAAATCAAAAAGGCATTAACTGAGGCACCTGTGTTGATCAGTCCTGATTAATCCAAGGATTTTTTGATTTTTTCTTTCGCTTATTTTGATACAGTGGCAGTTGTTTTAGTGCAGAAAAACATTGAAGGGTTGGAGCAACCTATTTCTTTTTTCATCAAAACATTGAGGGATGCAGAGGTCAGATATGACATCATGGAGAAGCAAGCATATGCCTTGGTGAAATCTCTCAAAGATTTCAGATTCTATGTTTTTCATTCGAATATCTTTGCATATGTCCCTTTAGCTTATGTGAAGGACATTCTCATCAAACCTGACATAGATGGACGAAGGAGCAAGTGGATTGCCAAAATCCTTGAATTTGATCTAGAAATGAAACCCACCAAACTAGTTAAAGGTCAAGGTTTAGCCAAGTTGTTGGTTGAATCCAATTGTAAAGATTTGGGGGTTAACTTCATCGATGCTTGCTCAAGAGATCAGCAAGTTGAGTTGTCTGATAACATCCCTCAAGACAACCCTCTGTTGGCAGGATGTGCCTGGTATAAAAATATTATATATTTTTTGTGAGAGTTAAGGCCTCCTGACGGTATGGGAAAAGGAAAGGCAAAAGATCTTAAGCTCAAATAAATTAAATATTGCCTTATTGAGCAAGTTTTGTATTGGAAATACCCTCTTGGAGTTCTTCTGAGATGTTTAGACCCACCAGAGGCCCAAAATATCATGTTGGATTTCCATAGAGGCCTATGTGGGGGACATCACTTATGGAAAACCACTACCTACAAAATTCTCAGGGTTGGGTACTACTGGCCTACTCTATTCACTGATGTCTGTGCAAAAATTAGAGCCTCTATCAAATGTCAGAAATTCTCTAGGAAACAACAGCTCAAGTCCCTGCCATTGAAGCCAGTACTAGCTTCAGGACCCTTTCAGCAGTGGGGCATAGACTTTATTGGGATAATTCATCCTGCTTCAAGTGGTCAACACAAATAAATTTTAAATGCAACAGATTATTTCACCAAGTGGATAGAAGTTATCCCCACAAGGAGCACTTCTCACAAAGTGATCATTGGTTTTCTTGAAGATATTATCATAAGGTTTGGTTATCTAAATAGAATTGTCACTGATAATGCTGCATCCTTCAAGGTCGAACCATTGATCAAGTTTTTTGATCAGTTCAGAATTGCATTGATTCACTCTACCCCCTACTATCCCCAAGGCAATGGACTGGCAGAGTCCTCTAACAAAATCCTGATAAAGATCATCAAAATACTGTTAGAGGACAACAAGAAAGCCTGGGACTCAAATCTCAAGTCTTCTCTATGGACTGATAGAGTGAAAAAAAAGAGTTCCCTGGGCATCTCTCATTTCCAACTTGTATATGGGACTGAAACATTTTTTCCTTCCCAGCTCGCCCTGCCTATGGCGAAATTCTTTCAAGACTTCCACGGAGAGCTTGATGACATGATCAGGAGAATTCATCAGTTGGTAGAAGTGCAACAGACTAGATATCATGTGATGGGAAGAGCACAGGACTGTCAGCAGAAAGTCAAGCAAGCCTTTGACAGAAAAAGAAGTAAGGAGGAGTTCTAGCGAGGAGATCTGGTACTCAAATGGGATGCACCTAAACAAGACAAGGGCAAGCATGGAAAATTTGAAGCCCTTTGGATTGGCCCCTTCAAAATCTCTGAGAGGTTCCCAAATAACACTTAAAGGTTGTAGAACTTAGAGGGAGACGAAGTTTTTGGTGGCCCTGTAAATGGTGTAAATTCCAACCTTGTATAATGTCTACTGTAAATAGATATTCAGAAAAGAACAGAAAAGATACAATGACAAATACAAACATTACACAGAGATTTTTCCCCTGGAAACCCAAACCAGGAAAACCAACATATATTATATTCATTCATTGTGTTACATTGTTTACAATACAATATACATATACGAGTCAGCGGCATCCAAAACCTTAACCCAATGACCTAGATTAGTCCAAAACCCTAATTCTTTAACTGAAAATAGAAAACCATCAGCAAAAACCATGTGCCGAAAAAACCACCTAAATACATGACATGTTTCCCAAGGCAGAAAAAAAAATTCCGGAGGCGCTACCCCCAGACCCCTATGTGCCCGACGCATATGCTCAAACACTACTACTCGTGCAAAGAATATAACACATACCCAACATTCTCCCACTTGTTGTTTTCTTTGCATACAGGGGGTTACAGGGTTACATAGTCAAAAAT
>JZKD02S0924447.1:490228-508472 GCA_000966675.3 Picea glauca | reverse complement strand
GAGTCTCCATCTCTCATCCTCAAGTTATACAGCTTCTTTATCAAGAATAGTTTATTTACCAGGGACTTAGACTGATACAAATTCCTCAACTTTTCCCATAAATCCTTGGTTGTAGCTTCCTCTTACACATTAAATAATACTGAATCAGAGAAACACAGTCGGATTGTTCTCTTTGCCTTCTGATCCATCTTTTTCTAGACATCTGCAGAAGTTCCTGTAGGTGCAGTACCTAGATATATTGTGATCCACTGATCTCTGTCCACCAAAAGATCTTCCATCTTGAGCTTCCACAACTCAAAGCTTTTCCCATTAAACTTCTTGATCTCCATCTTCGAATTGCTTGCCATTTCTTTTCACCTAAAAAACAATACCGCAGATCTCCCACTGTAACAAGGATTATCACAGTCCCAAGCCAAACCCTTGACCACAAAGGCGTCCCCTGAAGCCAATAAAGATATGATACCAAATGTAAATTCTAACCTTGTACAATGTCTACTGTAAACAGATATTCAGAAAATAACAGAAAAGATACAATGGAAAATACAAACATTACACAGAGAGTTTTCCCCTGGAAACCCAAACCAGGAAAACCAGCATATATTATATTCATTCATTGTGTTACATTGTTTACAATACAATGTACATATAGGAGCCAGTGGCATCCAAAACCTTAACCCAATGACCTGGATTAGTCCAAAACCCTAATTCCTTAACCGGAAATAGAAAACCATCGTCAAAAACCATGTGCCGAAAAAACCACCTAAATACATGACATGTTTCCCGAGGTAGGTGTCACGTTTCCCGAGGTAGAAAAAAAAATTCCGGGGGCACTGCTCCCGGACCCCTGCATGGGGGGCTCCGCCCCCCTGCATGAAAAGAATATAACACATACCCAACAAATGGGCACTTCCTGAAAATGTTTTTGTTTAGGGTCACAGTCAGCATCCCACCATTGTAAATATCGTTCATGTTTTATGCTTATTTTGTTTTTAATAGGAGACTCCATATCCCAAATCAAGGCACTGGAGCTGCACATTCTTGGTATCTCGCAGGGAGTATGCCATCCCCTGTGGAGCCAAATTTTAGCACATAAAATTGTCAAGGTCTTGTGAGTTGTGCTTTCTACCTAGGTCTATAATTTTTGCCTGTTTTTCCTCCTTTTCCAAACCCGATTGCAGGTTTTCCTCTCAGCTTGTATTTTTTTGTTGTTTGTCTTCACCCGTTTGATAAACTTGTTTTTCCTTAGCAAATTTCCTAAGAAATATCGGTCCTAAGCCTTTCTTTTTTCCCCAAGGTCAATCACTTCTCTCTTTACCTATGTTGCTGACCCTTTTGTTTTCTCGATCCCTCAGCCAGTCATTTGAGTAATTGTTCACAGACCGCAGCCACGAGCACCATGCGCAACACTTAGAGCGGTCTAATGTGGATTCAAATCAAGTGAGCAAGAAAGATAAATTTTCAATGATGGAGATCCATCAAGCAGATCGGATCAACGACCATCGAATGATCGAGACCATACAGTTGCATGAAGAATAGCGTCAGGGAGAGTTGCGAAATCAAAATACCATCCTAGTCATTGATCCTGGGAAGAACACGTGGCACAGAATCAGTGTTTCACTAACTCGCAGAATGGAGTAGTCAAATGGTTGAGTCATGAGGACTTACGAAACGTGAAGTTGCGAAATGATCACTGTCCATTTTTAGAAGAGCACGTGGCACAGGATCCAAACCATGGAGAAAGCCTTCTCGGGAAAGTTGAGGTGAGAAGTGTGGATGGACCAAGGTCTTGAAATGCCGATATGATCTGGGTCGTCCATTACAAAGGAACGTGTGTCACCTTATCCAAGCAATCATGATTTTTCAACTTGGAGGTTTGAGCATGGGGCACAACATGAACTTGTGAAATGTGAAATCATGACATGCTTGAGAGTTAGGCCCGTGATCACATCCCAAGGTCATATGAAAAGAGGGGCCAAATAAGGTAAGCACTTGGATGAGTGAAATGTGGCTGAAGTTGTTTGAGGAGATGATCGTGGCCGTCAGATTCGAGGCAAATATGACGGAGGATCCAGATGGGCCATTTCGTGGGAACTAGCATCAGGATATTTGGATAAAGGGGAGTGAAAACTCTCGAAATGTGAAATCCCAAAATTTCATGTGGGTAAGCATGAGTTCATGGCCCACAATCGCATAGGGTGAAGGAAAAGGCATTGCACCAAAGATCAAAGCGCTCGGGTTGGTCACCGAGAAAGCTCTGAGTGACCTCGAGGTACTAGAATTGACTCGAAGGAGTCGTGAGCTCACATGGAACATTCATGGTTGTCAAGACTCACCCTGATCCTAATGAAAGTAGTTAATGAAAATAGGGAAGGTGGTTGAAACCTCATTTCACCACTTAAATAAAAATCATTTAAAATTGGTCGTGGAGGGCAGACAGTCAGCCAAATGTTTCCCTGCCATGGATTTTCTTGCGAAGCCCATACTGATATGATATTGCGTCTAATAAGTGAATGCAAGTACAACCTGACAAAGGAAAATGCAGACATGAAGCTTTGAATGTAATAGCCAGGTCACATCTCTCATGGTGGCAAATTGCTCTGAGTATAAATACTCATTTTTGATATTTTGTTATGATTGATGGTAAAGAAAAGCTCATGGATTGTAAAGTTTTAATAAATCTTGTGGCTTCTGATTATGTATTTGTATTTGAGACTTCTTGTTTAATGACATTCAGCTTTCTTGCTCTATCTTGTTTGCCTCTGATACTAAAAGAGTTCATGATGGACTGATTCACTTGAATTATTGTGATCGCATTATGATGAAAGTTTGATTATAGTGTTGTTATAATTAGTTTCGGTTTCTTTGAGATTTAATTTCAAGAAGTTCTTGTGTTTAAGTTTTTCTTCTTTGGGCTGCTGGAAGACCTAATGTCTATGGGAGACCTCTATATTTTTCTCACCAAATTATTCCTTCTACTCACCTTCACTACAACCTCCTGACTGAAGTTAAACCAAGACCTCACCTGCTTGTGCATATCAGTCTAGTTTTCTGAGTTAAGATGATATTTACTTGAGATTGTGCCCATTTGACCTTTTTTACAACCAACATGTGACATAAAACTCTGATGCATATCGGGCTTACCTCTTCCATGATCTAGGGGTGACTTCTGGTGCTAACACTAGTATACTTCTCATGAGTGGGAAGGAGCTCTTGAAAGAAGTCAAGAAATATTAGGAAATGCAATTTGTTGTTATAGGTAAGTTGAGAGTCATCCTTATAAATACTTCTATGAATGCTTTTCCTGTGGAATTCTAGGACTTATTGGATGATTTCGTCGACATTGTGGTGGACGAGTTGCCTCATACTTTACCGCCCATCAAGAGTATTAGTCACCATATTGACCTTATTCTAGGAGCAAGTTTTCCGAACAAACCAACATATAGATTAACCCCTCAGTAGAATCAAGAGGTCAAGGAGTGGTTCCAAGAGTTGTTGGACAAAGGACTGATCAAAGAAATCTTGAGTCTGTGTGCAGTACCAATTGTGTTGAGTCCAAAGAAATATGGAGGTTGCAGAATGTGCACAGATTCAAGAGCCATCAATAAGATAACCATCAGGTATAGATTTCCTTTACTCAAAATGGATGATTTAATGTATTTCTTGAGTGGAGCTAGTTGTTTTTCCAAGATAGACTTGAAAAGTGGTTATCATCATATAAGAATGAGAGAAGGGGATGAATGGAAGACATCATTCAAAACAAATGAGGGACTGTATGAGTGGATTGTTATGCCATTTGGATTAACAAATGCTCCAAGTACATTCATGAGGTTAATGAATGAAGTGCTCAAATATTTTATTGGGAATTTTGTGATTTTTTATTTAGATGATATTCTAGTTTTCAGCTAGACTGAGGAGGAGCATTTAAGACACTTGACGATGGTGTTGAAGAGATTGCAGCAAGAAATGTTGTTGAAAAAATTGAATAAATGTTATTTTATGAAGAAAGAACTTGTGTATTTGGGATTTGTAATATCTTAAATCAAACTGAAGATGGATCCAGAAAAGGTGAGGGCTATAAAAGAGTGGCCTTCTCCAAGAATTGTGTTTGAAGTAAGAAGTTTTCATGGGTTAACAAGATTTTACAAGATATTCATTAAGAATTTTAGTCGTATTTGCGCACCCATACTGAATACTATAAATAAGGAACATGTATCTTTTGAATGGAAAAAATAAGATGATAAAGGATTTATAGTGTTAAAAGAGAAGAAAACGGAACAACCTATCTTAATTCTACCAAACTTTAGGAAGACTTTACAAATCAAATGTGATGCAAGTAGAGTGGCGATCGGTGCAATTTTAAGTGAGGATGATAAGCTCGTTGCTTATTTTAGTGAGAAGTTGAATGATTCTAAGAAGAAGTATTCAACCTATGAAAAGGAATTTTATGCTATAATTCAAGCTTTAAAAAAGTGGAGACATTATCTTATACCACAGGAGTTTATTTTGTATACTGACAATCATGCTTTGTAGTTCATAACCAAACAAGAGAAATTGAACCAGAGACATGCCAAATAGGTAGAATTCATGTAGATTTTTACTTTTGTTATTAAACATATTAGTGGGAGTGCTAAGAAAGTTGCAGATGCTTTGAGCAGGAGATGTTTAATCTTGCAGGAATTCCAAGTGGAGACTTTGGGATTTGAACACCTCAGGGAGATGTACCAGGAAGACCCATATTTCAAGGAAGCTTATGAAGATTGTGAAAATACTTTGTTAAGGGATATAAACCAATGGATGGAGTATATGATCCAAGAAGGATTGATATTCAAAGGAATTTCGATTGTGTATCCCAAAATGCTCAATGAGGGACAATTTTCTGAAGTAAAAACATAATGGAGGATTGGATGGACATTTTGGCCATGATAAAACTTACGCACAGTTAAGTTCTTCATACTATTGGCCATGCATGAGGTCTAAAGTGAATAATTTTGTTGACAAAATCATAATTTTCCAATATGCTAAAGGAAAGCAGCAGAACACATGATTGTATCAACCATTGCCTATTCCAAACAAGCGATGGGACACTATAAGTATGGATTTTTTTCTGGCATTTCCAAGAACCGAGAGGGTAAATGATTCAATCTTTGTGGTGGTTGACAGATTTTCAAAGATGACACATTTTATACCATGTCACAAAACAAATGATGTTATTCACATAGAAAATGTGTTTTTCAAAGAGATTGTGAGATTGCATGGGTTACCAAGGAGTATAGTCTCAGACAGAGTCACAAATTTTTTCGGACACTTTTGGAGGACTAAGAATTTTGGTAACTGAACATAACAGTCAGTGGGATCAAATTATGTCTCAAGCAGAGTTTGTATATAATGACTCACCAGACAGGAGTACTGGTAAGATCATGTTCCAGATAGTGTATGGAATGCATCCCAGAGGAATTTCAGAATTGAGAGATTTAGGAAAAGATCAATTTCAAAATGTAGGAGCAGAGGATTTCACTGCAGAAATACAGAAATTGCATGATCAAATCAAAGTACAACTACATGATAAAAACCAAAGATACAAGAATAGAATAGATCAGAGAATAAAAGAGGTGAATTTTGAGGTTGGAGACCAAGTCTTGGCACACCTGAGGAAGGAAATATTTCCAAGAGGGAAATATAATAAACTGAAGATGAAGACTATATGACCTTGTAAAATTATCAGAAAATTTGTTGCAAATGCTTATGAGATTGAGCTGCCAGAGGACATTGGAATTTCACCAATATTTAATGTAGCAGACTTATATCCTTACAAGATGGATGACACAGAAGGGACAAGTGATTGGGGGAGATTCAATGGATGCAACAGATGCCCATAGCAGAGAAGCCTCAGATGCCCATACCAGGAGAAAACTTTATTATGAATATTTGGTTAAATGGAATAATCATCCAACAGAAGATGTTGATTGGATAACTGAAGAAGACATCCAGAAGCATAGAGAAGACGTGGAGGATCTCATGGATATGAGTCCATGAATACTTTTTCCAGAGGAGTATGATACAGGAGAATCACTGACAGCGTTTAATGAGGCATGGTGGAAGATGACTCAACATCCAACGCAACATACTTTAAACTGGTTTGGATCCCAAGGAAAGCGCGTCACTTTAATTTTGAGACCTTTCTAATTAAAGATCCCATGAGATCTTCAGGCTAGAGCCATCATATATGCTCCAGGAGGTTGTAATTGTCTTGAATGCCTATAGTATTGTACATATTTTAAGCATTGACTCATATCTAAGATTGTAAATGTTCATTTAATATAATAAACTTAGTGGTAGGATGCTTTTAATTGTGATGTGAAAGCACTAAATAGTATGGAGGGAAGGCTCGAGAAGCTGTTGAAGGTTGTGGAAACTCTTGTAAATTATTGCTAAAGAAATATAGAAGAAGAGAATTGATTTCAATATGATGAGACTGTGAACTTGTTAATCCTTCTCAAACTGAATATATGTTGTGTTTTTATCTATGTGTATGAATGTTTATTTCAATGTTTTATAATTGAATGATTCCTTGAATTAGTTATATGTTTCAATTGTTTCTCTTCTGAGAATATTAGTGCAAAGTGTGAATATTCACAATGCAAGGTGTGTGGAGGCCGAATTGTTTATAGGTTTAAAATCTCATGAGAGATAGTAAAATTTTTCAAAGAGAAAGCACAAGGAGTGCACCTACACTTAGATCAAGGTAAAATTTCAAAATCGAGGACAGTGCAAGGAGTGGAAAAAATAAACACTTTGTTAAGTGTTGATATAGCTCGAGAGACTTAGCGCAAGGAGTGTGTCGTCCAATATAGTTATAACGGTCTAAACTCAGGAGAGAAGCTCAGAGTGAACTGCCAAAGTTTGGGTCATTCAAGTGCCAAATATCAAGAGGGATATTGAGTATAAGGTTCCAAGGAGGAAATCAATTTAGAGTAGAAATCCCTTTGTTTTAGGTCCAAGTGGACGAGATCTATTCGGGAGGAGTCAGAATCCCTCAAAATTGTTCGATCAAGGTGAAAGAACATGGTTGTTAATCCCTAAGTCCTTCGGACTTCGCTACTCCCAAGACTGAAGTCACGAAGCCCAGAGTTAATCCCAGTCGTCATTTGGCAGGTGAACGAGAATCGTAGATCTCATGTGATTCATAATTATGTTATCCGGGTGGTTTTGGGTGATAGTTGTGTGGCATACAAAATTCTCGAAGCCTGGAGCCCCGGAGTATTTCTTATTCATAGATCATGCCAAGGAGTTGGACCCCATATGTCGTTCAATTAAGTCTTGAATTGACATTGGAGCATAGTGGAAGGATAGGATAATACCTATGCATGTCGATTAAGTTGCTTTATGACCAGATTTGGTCAGTAAATACTACGGTGAGTTTGAGTGGATTGTCATGATTAGGGATCTAGAAAAGAGTGTGGATCGTTGATCTAGAAAAGAGTGTGGATAGTTTATCTAGAAAAGAGTGTGTACCGTGGATCTAGAAAAGAGTGTCCACGGATCATTGATCCCTAAACTATTTGGGAGCTTAGTGGTTTGACTATTCAGGATAAGTTTGTTGTTTAAGGTTGGAGCGGACAAAGTCCCAAATCCCAAAGTCCTAGAGATCTGAATAACCCCTTTCAATTAAGCTCTCGATTCTAGCCCGAGGTCATGTGAGATTCCTCCGAGGAAAGGGGGATAGTTCTTGTGGCTCGATTCTGAGGAGAAAAGGGGGTTAGTATAAGTGCCCACGGGTTTTGTGTGGACTCGCATAAGGGAAGAAAATGGGACTGTGTGCATACCCAAGGATCTAGCGTGGATCCGAGAGTTGATTCAGCTCCTATGAGAGATCCTAGATCGGGAGGTCATGCAGGCTCATAAGGGGTTTGCATAAAAAAAATTAGACTCCATATGACCATCTCATCCACAAAACTTACAATGTCTCTTAGTATTCTTTCTTTTCAATTTAGTTCATTTATCACATTGGTAATATGAGTTGCTCAGAGAGTTAGGATCCTTGTTTTGGTTGTTGTTATGAGGATGTAGATACTTTAGATGCTTGTATTAATCCTTCTATTGGGCCACTAAGGTTTTCTTAGATGTACCTATAGTGTTGATCAGTCTAATATGCAAGAGATTATATTTCTCTCTGGTCAAAGAATCACAAAAAGATTCAAAAGAGAGACTTTTGTAAGTAGCCCCTTGACTAATAAAACTTGTATGGTTGAGAAAAAAGTAAATACTAAAACATAGTAGGAAGTGTCAAGATTAGCAACAATAGAATATACAAGTTGGCCATCTATATTGATTATCTTACATTCTACAAGTAAAATTTTAAGTGTTTTGAACTTAGATAAACAAATATTCAATGAAAAATAAATCATTGGGATTTAAAGAAATCAGTTGGTTTTTTATTTAGTGGGATTGAATCTCATTGTGTTTACCGAACACAGTGTCTAGAGTTTTCCATTCTACCTGTGGGGTCTCAATTATTTGAATATTAAATTGAAGATCACTATAAATGGACATTTTGATTAATCCACATGTGTTATTTTACTCTGATCCCATTTGGCTTTCTTTAATGCACTAAGAGGGGTCATTTCTAATCCCTAGGTAACCTAGTAAAATCCCTTCCTTCATAATAAATCCTCCATGTGATATTTCCTTGAGAAGTAGTTTTAATTCGTAAGTATGAGATTACTTGAACTAGTCATATTACAATATGTAGGTAATATAGATTCAAAATAAAAATAAAAAACATTTGGATGGAAAGCTCTAGAAAAATTAGGTAGATTAAAAAAATGGCAGTAAAAATGGAACTTGGATGTAAAAGTTATGACATTTTGAAAAAGGCACAAAAAGTAACCAAGGTGCCATGTGGCAGGTAGAGGATGATGAATGTGGAGATATGTGCATATTGAGGTTGTTGAATTGTAAGGAAAAAAATGCCCTCCTTGTTTGACTTTGTTTATAATATCACTTTTACAAATAAGTTATTTTTTTATAATGTAAGTGACCCATTTTTATAAAATAGGTAAGAATCCCTTTTACAATGAAATTACTTAATAACTTAAATATACATGCAAAAAGTGACCTTAAAAAAGAACATTAAAGTCATATTATTAACAAATCACTTTTATAATTTAAATGAAATGCATTTTATAATAAAATTGTTTTATAAATTAAGGTGGTATGACTTTTTTAAAGTAACTTAATCACAGACTTGAACTCAAAACATCTAGTTTAATAAAGTAAGATATTATAAAAGACATGACAATTGTTAGAAAGTGATAAATGGGCCTCCTCTTCTTCTTCTTTCATTGCGAACTGCATGTTTATCCTCAAAAACCTTATTTTTTCACATGAAAAAATTCAACATGATGTTAGATCAAAACTTTATAGGCTCAGGGTTAGATCATGCAACTCTGTTCTCCATTTTTTATTTTCAAAGTTGTAGGGAAAAGAACATATGCAATCAATAAAAGGATTCCCTCCCTATTTATAATTTGCCAAGTTTTCATGAGGCATACTAAAAAGAGCATAAGAATATTGGAAAGGGAGTAAGACAAAAATATAAACAGAAAAACCAAAAAGAAATATTAAAAATAGAATGAAAGAGATTTAAAAAACTAAAATGAAATGGCATACCTTTAGATTTGTTATAATTGGTTGTATAATGGAAAAATCATACTTATAATGGGAAAATCATACTTATAATTGGTTGTATAATGGAAAAATCATAGTTATAATTGGTTGTATAATGGGAAATTGCATACATATTACAAGTGAAACATCATAGTTATACGTTTCCATTTCCATTTCCAATTCTTGGAACATGTAATAAACCTGCCACAACTTTACATCATTGTTTTTAGGATTTGCATGGATGTGGGTATTGGTTATGCACAGATGTTGACTAGTGCTCTTGAATGAAAGGTTGACGTTTGTGAAATCAAATTGATCCACCACCATCTTATCAAGTCAAGACGATTCGGTCCGTAAAACTTTGCACACCCATCAACAGTTGAGATGTAGTGTTCTCTCTTCTTTTCCTTAAACAACCCTTCATACCCTCATTTGGCCAAATACGGATGGAAAATATTAGAAAAGTGGTTGTGTTAGACCTCCTAGAGGCAAATGATGTCAGCATCGCACTGTAATATTTTGCCAAGGCCAAGTTGTCAATTTATAATGGGAGAATTGGCTAGAGATAAAAGCTAAATAGGGATGATTTTAGGGGCTAAATTTCGCTCATGGGATAATTTTCCATGGTTTTTCCAAAAACAAGATTCGCAATTTTAAAAACGATTCGCCCAAATTCTATAGGATAAAATTATTTTACTTTAAAAATCGCCAAAAGTTTATAAAAACTATATACAATACTTAGAAATTTGAATATTTTTACAAAAATATCGCCAAACATTTATAGTTTACATATGAAGGATTAGTAAGATTCGCCAAGGTTTCTACATTTTAAAGTAAATTTCCATCCTTAAAATCATCCCTGGAGCTAAAGACACAAGAATTAACACAAATCTGAAATGCTCATAAAAATAAAATTAATTGGAGTATGCATTGCAAATTTGTAAATTGATGGCCCATAAAATTGACCATAAATAGAATGGACTTTTCAAACATTCTCCCATCCTGCAAATCAAAATATTAGTGATTAGCGAAGAAAGATATTTTGTTGATTTTCTAAAACAAAGATATTTTGTTGATTTTCTAAATCATAATAATAGAAGCAAAAGTTGTAGTATCAACATATTATGAAATACTTGATCTTGTTTATAGAAGCTACTTGTATTTTTTGTTGTGTTTATTGGTCCACTTACTTACCGGCTTCATAATTTGCTCAGGTTGATCTTCTTCAAATTGATCAATTATATGTGTATACATGTGTGTGTAATATGTAATGTAATTGTTTTTTTAATTGAGCGGACTTTAATATTTTTAAATGTAAAATTATCTAACCTAACACTAAGGTAACACTAAGGTGACACAATCTCCCCCATAGTGGACTCTAGAACGTCTATAGGCCCAATGTTTAAGAGCATGGCATTTTATGGGCTTCCATACCCAACAACAACATTTGATAGGCTCATTGTTTAAGGTTTTTGATTCCATGGTAATATGAATAGGAATATATATTGGTATGCCCCCCTTGCTCCTCTTATTCAACAAAGTGTTAGTTCCCTTTTAAAAGTATTGCATTCTTTAAGTAATTTTTCCAATCGGAAAACAATATGGAGGTAGTTCATGATGAAGTTATAAGCATATACCAAGACATGTGATCTATTGTCTAGGACCATGAATGACACATGAATTTATTTTCTTTTTAAAATTGACACTTTCACTTGAATAGATTTATCTTAGCCCTCCATCTCTTAAGTACTAAGAGGGATAAAAAAAAACATTTGTACACCTTAAACTTCTCACTACTTAAAATATTTGGGTTAAGATTGATCTTTTTATTTTGTTTTTAAATTTTATTATTCTGGGTTAAGATGGATATTTTTATTTTATTTTTAAATTTTAACATTGCATGATGGTAATTAACAAATACTAAGCTATCAAACATCTCACCTCAACTTTTTTTCCCTACCCAAAAGTATGTCCAAGCCTGCAAGCTAGATATACCAATAACTTGTGACGTAGCAGAATTTAAGGAAAACATTTTTTTCTAACCATGGGTGTAACCCAAGAGTGTGTCCAACAACGCACAAGTCAGATATACCAATAACTTGTGACTTGGTGGACTTTAAGGAAAACAATATTTTTAACCATGGGTGTAATATTCCAGATATAAAAAGTATGTTGAACAAAAATAAAATGCTAGAAATGGCAGATGAACAACAATATAACCATAATAACACCACAATAATACTAAAATGATAACAGAATAACACCAGAAAGAGCACTTTGATTACTGAGAGAAATGTTCACGGGCCTCTTCGAGGGGGAAACCTCCAGTCGAGCAGAGCTCTATTACAATAATATCCAAGCTAGGTTTCTCATACCCTCGACTCCTATTTATACTAAATATGTCTATCAAGAGAACCATCTAGAGGAAGATCCTTCTAGAAGCAAAAGCTTCTATTAGGTCTTCTTACATTTGAATTATTCTACCTTATTGCAAGGCCTTATTAATATTGACCTTTATTACATCAGAATACATTTTTCTGCCTACATAAGGGGTTAGGTCCTTAACATGTCCTCCTCCTTAAAAATAGCCTTGTCCTCAAGGCTTGAGATGTGGAAATTGCTGCAGAATGGTAGTTGGCTCCCAAGTGGCATCTGTTGGAGTTGTATCTTTCCACTGGACTAACACTTCCTTGATGGTTCGGTGACGCAGGAGATGCTCACACTGGTCCAAAACTGCTTGTAGATGTAGCCAAATGGAGCCTTCTTCGTCCAACTCGGGAAGGTTGGTTTGAGTTTGGCACTTAGTTTCAATCACCTTCTTCAAGCATGAAACACGAAAAACATGATGTAGCTTAGAATGACTAGGCAAAGCTAAATGATAGGCCACCTGTCACACATGTTTGAGAATTGTATAAGAACCATAAAATTTGGGCTCCAACTTCTGACAATGGTCAGCCTAGAGGGAATTTTGCTTGTAAGGTTGTAGTCGAAGAAACACTTGATCCCCTTCTACAAATTGACGTTCAGAGCGACCTTGATATACTTGTTTCTTCATGCAATTCTGAGTCATGACCAAATTATCTTTGAGGGTACGAAGAATATCCTATTGAATTGTAAGTGTTTGGTCAACCACCTGGACCTTCAAGACACCTGGTAAATATGAGAGAACTGGAGGTGGATTTTCTCCATAGACTGCTTCAAAAGGAGTCATGTGTGTAGTTGTATGGTATGAAGTGTTGTACCACCATTCAGCTAGGGGTAACCATTGAGCCCACTGATTTTTCTTTTCCAATGCAAAACACCTCAAATATGTTTCCAAACACTTGTTGACAAATTCAGTTTGACCATTTGTCTGGGGACGATAAGTTGTGTTGAGATGCAATTGGGTGCCTTGTAGCTTGAATAGTTCTTGCCAAAAATTGTTGGTGAAATTTGGGTCACGATTAGAAACAATAGAATGTGGCATGCCATGAATCTTGAAGACCTGATCCATGAAAAGTTGAGCCACTGTGGATGTTGTATATGGGTGTCGAAGAGCAAATAAATGAGAATACTTGGAAATGCAATCAACTACCACCATGATGACTGATTTATTACCTGATTTAGGTAAGCCTGTAATAAAATCCATAGAGATATCCCTCCAAATAGCAGGTGAAATCGGAAGTGGTTGCAGTGTGCCAGGAGATTTGACTGTTTCTCCCTTGTTGTGTTGACACACATCACATTCGGCCACAAAATTATGAACATCTTGTTTCATACCATCCCAGGAAAAAGATCATTTGACCCTGTCATAGGTTTTGGTAAACCCGAAGTGCCTAGTTGTGGGTGTAGCATGAAGCTCAGAAAGCATCGTGGATTTAAGTTTTTACTGTTTACTTAAATACAAGAGGCCTTTGTATCGAAGCTCGTCATGGATCCACAAGTACCCTGTGGAAACTGGAGAATTGGATTGCAATTGTTGTATCAGATGCTAACTTTTGGGATCATGTAGCCATTCCTGGTGAACGGCTTGGAGCCAATCTAGTACAATGAAGGAGAGAGAAAAAAGGGAGCCTTCATCTTCATATTTTATAGAAAGTGCATCGACCACCACATTGTCTTTTCCTTTCTTGTAAATGATCTCATAATCATATCCAAGTATCTTAGTCACCCATTTTTGTTTCTCTGGGGAGGAAATGTGTTGTTCCAGAAAAATACTTGAGGCTTTGATTGTAATATCCCTAAGGTTGAACCCAATTGTAAGTATAAATACAAATGTACTTAAGCTGGTGAGTTGTTTTGATATCATTTTTGTATACACATTTCATGGCATAGTGCACGCATGTACTGCGCAGTAAAATGAGGAAGTGTGCACATTCCAGGATACCGCATGAAACATCTTAAGTGAGCGTGATGTTGAGGCCAGGGAGCCTTTGTGTATATGATATGTTTTATAGGCTGGTGAGCTAGTTATTATAAGCTAGGATGCTTATGTTTTGAATAGGCCGGAGAGCCTAGATGTTAAAGTCCAGTGCACCTATTTTTGTACATGTCTCATACTTAATATAAAATATGTCGATGTGCATAGAACGAACACGATAAAAGAGACGGGGGACTAAAATCCACTAGTTAGGGAAAGGGAGGGGCTAAGTTAAGGAAAGGGGCTAAGCTAGGGAGCTTGAGCCAAAAAGGAATATTATATTAATATTTATTAAATCATAAAGTATGGATAATTATTTTATCCTAAGTTCTAAAGTAGGGGACAAGTGGGCCAAAATAGCTCCCAACATGAAAAGTGTTAATTTGGGAACATGCATACATATTGTTGGGACTTACCTCATTTTGACATCTCCCCCATCATTTGGACCATCATCGTTTCCATCATTTCTTCCATCATTCAACCATGATTCCATGACCATTTTCACTCACGGAGTCAGTTATCCCCAGACATTCATTTCACTGTATTTGAACTGGTATCCATGGCCACAGAGGTTGGTGTAGTTGGTTATCTAGGAAGTTGGACAGAAGAAGCAGGTTGTCAGGCTCGTAGGATATTGAAGAGGTGGACTGTCAGGGCCGTGAGAAATTCTCTGGGTGACAGAATTGTTGGGAGTTGACTCCCTGAAGGTGCTAAACTGCAACTACATGGCTCTGAGAATTCCTGTTCGGCATGTTGCTGAAGCCCTTGAAGGGAAGTGGGGCAGCCGAGGGACTGTTGAGCAAAGAAGGGTCACACTTCCATGGGTGGGATAGGCATGTGGGGAATGAGAGACTGTAGGATATTAGTTTGAGTAGGTACCTGTGATGGAGTCTTTATTGTTTTCCATGAGCCATTAGCCTAGTTAGGAACCCTTTACCTGGGTGGAGTTTAGTCCCAGCTCGAGGGTGACTCATTGTTGAGAGTGATGAATAGTGTGGTTTAAGGTTGGGAGGTTCATGGAAGGTATGCACGCAGTTGGTGACATTATTACCAAGATAAGTGCCAATTGTGTGATAAGTTTACATGTTGCATTGTTATTTACGTGTTTATTTTTATCGGTATTTCATGTATATGTTGCATGTATGCATTCACTGTTATTTCAATGTGAATCCATGCATTTACAAAATGTATTTGTTTGTTTACGTTTCACATGTAAAGATTTCACAGGTGTTCTGTGTGCATATGTTTTAATTGCATGCAGTTAGAAAATTTTATGTAGCATAGCTCAGTTAGATGTTGGGTATGTTACAGTATGTTCCGCAGAGATAACATAAGAGTTTTGTGGCGTAGCGTGGCCCGGCATGGATGGTCGGGGACGTTACAAAATGGTTCTGGAGCTATGTAAAGTGTCTGAGTAGTGGCATGCCCCAGCCTATTGGTGGTCGGGGATGTTACAAATGGGTTTCAGAGCATGAAAGAATGTTTTGGAGTGGCATTTCCTGGCCTGTGGGTGGCTGGGGATGTTACAAATTGGTATCAGAGCTTTAGTTTTCAACACTGAGCCTGGATGGGATGGAAAGGTTGAGTTGAAGCAGAATGTCACAGAGGATTTATTTCGAAGTGACCAAATTTCAGTTTGTAGAACGTCCATGGTAAAAAGTAACAACAACTGGGTGGAAATGGGGAAAAGTCCCAATTTATGTGGTTGAATTCATGAGAAAATGTAGAAATTCAGCCAAGTGATGGGATATTACTGATTTAATATCTGTTCTAGCAAATTCAGACCTAGAATTGGTCAAATTTGAAGTTACAGTGAATCCATGACAGTTGGAGCGAGTTTTATAACTAAAATTCCCAAGTCGTGAATTGAGTTTGGGAAAAATTCATTCCAGACATGTCAACCCACAATGATTTGTTGTTACATAGGTTGAGTTGGTGTTATCGGGGTGAAATTGAATGAATTTTATAGTTGTCGAATGTCTATGGTGAATTGGGAAAAAGCCCCAATTTTTGCAGCGAAATTCACGAGGATTTGATGCGCATAAAGGTGAATGTGCGCAGTTGGTTGCACCAAAAATTCATGATGCGTAGTGAAAATCTTATGATAGGTAAAATTCGGCACTGCGC
This sequence comes from Picea glauca, assembly GCA_000966675.3. Taxonomy (NCBI): domain Eukaryota; kingdom Viridiplantae; phylum Streptophyta; class Pinopsida; order Pinales; family Pinaceae; genus Picea; species Picea glauca. The sequence continues at coordinate 492,280 of JZKD02S0924447.1, read as the reverse complement.
GGCAAGATACTGGCATGTCGCTGGGCGCGCTAAATTTCGGTGCAGCGCAAAAAAATGTTTGTGTGCGGATGCACGCGCTAAATTTAGCATTGCGTGGTGTGCACACATGTAGTAATGGTGCACGTGGTATGTGCAGTATTGCAAAGCACAGAGGAGTTTGGTTGGTGTGTGCACAGTAGGAGTATAAGTTGTCTAAGGACATTGTAATCAATGGTGCGCACAGATTATTGTGCGCAGTGGGGCATATTGAACTTTGGCATGGTGCAATGTATAGAGCGAAATGCATGTGGAATATCAGTGCGCAATACAAAAACTGTGTGCAACAGGTTTCAGTGCATGAATGAAAATTGCGCACAGTGGATATTGGCATGTGACATAAAAGTAGTGTGCGCAAAATATTGATGCGCGACATAAAAGTAGTGTGCAGTTATTGGCGTGACAAAGAAGTGATACATAGTGGTTTTTAAGTGCACAAAGCACGATTTACCTTGTGTGGTTGTTGCACATGGTAAACATGGGTTACAGGTAGCAATTTTGTGTGTGCAAAGTTGCTTGAAGGGTGAACAACAGCATAAAACCAGTGAGTTTCTGTGACGTTTTATATCATTTGAACGTCATATTTTTTGCAACACGTTTTTGAGGGCCTTAAGAGAATTTTTAGCAACTCAAAAACCACGAGAACATAGTGTTCCAAGGCACACTCTATCTCTGTAGCTAAAATAAAAGAGCTCGGATAGATATTGCTAACAGTGTAAAATTTTCGTCAAATGGAGATTTTATGAGAAAGATACAACAAAAACACTGAAGGGTAAATTATAAGACCCAACTAGCTCCATAGAGCCATAACTTTCTCCTCAAGACTCAGAATTGAGCATGTGAGTAGGCGTTGGAAAGGTCTTGGACAATGGAATATAATTATCCACCCAGAAAAATGATCAAGGAATCAAATTTCCAAGAAATTAGAATAAATAATTCTAATATATAGTATTGAACCAGAATGGTTCATATTCTCATAAAATTGTTGAAACAATTAGCCTGACAAGTTTTGTTAGTTGCACATTTTGCAGAGTTAATAACAACTATATCAAGATCAGTTTAGAGTCCAGAGTAATGGAAGAGGCACAAGGGAATTTCAACCAAGAATATTAACTCAGACAGATGGATGTCCATTTGAGCATTGAAGGAACAAACTCCAATGGACATGGAGAAGAAAGGAATGAAAACATGAATATGGAAGAGACGATTAAAAATTTGCAGAAGGATTTCCAAAGGCATAATGCTGATAATGAAAGGATTATGAGAGCCAAGGAGTAGCAGGATGACTTCAACGTGAATTTATTCCAGAGCTTGAACATGATAGAAAAGAAATTGGATAAGGAGAGTGGCTTGAGCAAATCTGGAAGTCACAAGTCTCATGATGATAAAAGAAAATCAAGAAGTGTTAGAAGACATAACCATCACTCCCCAAGGCATTCCAATAATATATCACACAACATCTCAAGTCCATCCCCTGTCAGAAATCACAGGAGGTCTGGGGTGGATGAGCTACGAGGAGAAATGAACAAAATCAAACCTCCTACATTTGATGGTGAGCACAAGAAGGATGAAGATGTAGAGACATGGTTGTTGGGCATGAGAAAGTATTTTCAATTGCATAATTATTCTTCTCATCCAGAGGGTAGGATTTCCATCTATAAACTCAAGGGAAAGGAATCCATGTGGTGGGATCATCTTGTGTAGGTGCAGCACATTAAAGAGAAAAGTGTTACTTGGAGGGAATTCAAGAGGTATTTTGAGAAGAAATACTTGACTAAGAGATACTATGACAAGAAAATGAAAGAGTTCTTTGAACTCAAGCTTGGGAGTATGACCATTGATGAATATGAAAAAAGGTTTTTAGAACTGCTAAAGTATGTCTCTTTCATCAAGGATGAGATAGTGAAGATTCAAAGGTATTTGAATGGATTGCTATTATTTATCAGTGAAAAAATACAGTATGATGATCTCAATACATTGGAGGAGACCATAAGGCGAGCTAAATTCCTATATGAT
>JZKD02S0924447.1:448236-461479 GCA_000966675.3 Picea glauca | reverse complement strand
TTGTAACTTCCTCTTCTTTCTCTCACAATCTCCTCTCTCATAATACAATACTCGCCAACTTGCATAGCCGCAATAAATTTCCCTCATAAAAGAGGGTTTCCTTCTAGGGAAAAAAACCCTAACATAATCTCTATCGTTAGATCTACGACCTTATAATCAATGGTCCAGATTTACAATGAAATTTCAATATACTTTTACAAGGCAATTTTTGCTTTGGGGGCTTCGCCCCCGAACTCCCGCTTGCCCCCAGCTAGGGGGATAGCCCCCTCGGACCCCGCAGAGGGGGTACCCCCCTTTGCACTCCCCCACGTGGAAGAGTGTACATACTTCTGGGGTGTAAATACTTCATGGGGTATAAACATGACTAAAAGTAAAAGGCCTCTAAATCAGGAAGATAATCAGGCTCCGCAACCAACAGAACCTCCTCCATCCTTCACCACATTCGCATCTCGGTAGAAGGGGGTTCACACCCCTCCTTCAAATGCCTCGCTAGATTATTTAAGGTGTGTTTTAGATTGTTGATTCACTTGAAATCAAAAGGAAGGCTATTGGGAATCTACTCTGTACACATTAGTTTGAAACCCTCACAGGAACCCTGGTTTGCAAAGTTTTCCATACTTGTTATATATCATCAAGTGATTTGGTGGGAAATATTATGATGAACCTAATATGAATAAAAGGTAATCAAGTTTGACTCTGAGGGATCAACCCGGCCTATCACAAACAACAAATCTTTCTACTACATAGGGCATCGTTGGAGGACTTCAAGGGAAGACATGGAACATGGTTCTTGGGACAAGCCTTCCACAATAATGTAGTTATGGGTGGCCCATGAATTTGGATTATGTGTCATATGTCGAAGACTCTTGTTAGGGACCTAACCTACTTAACCCCTCAAGTGGGTAGAATAATATATTTCCTTGTAATAAAGGTCAATATTAATAAGTCCTAGCAATAAGGAGGAATAAGTCAAATGTAAGAATACCTAATAGAAGCTTCCGCTTCAAGAAGGATCTTCCTTTAGATTTTTCTTTTGGATAGATAGATTTAGTATAAATAGGAATAGAGGGTATGAGAATTTTTGTCTTGGATATTATCGTAATAGAGCTCTTCTCTGCTGGAGGTTTCCCCCTCGAAGAGGCAAGTGAACATTTCTCTTAGTAATCAAAGTGTTCTTTTTGGTGTTATTCTAGTATTATTATGGTATTATTGTGGTATCGTTTTGGTTATATCATTGTTTCTCTGCCATTTAAAACTAATTATTTATGTTTTTCATATTGATTTATATCTATAATACTACAAGTGGTATCAGAGCACATTCCTTGGCAAAAAATTGTGGGTTAAATTTTTTCAGGGTAGAGACATATTCTGACATCTTTAATCTACAGATATATGTCGTTACATGCATAAACCTGCAGTCGGGGATTCATACATGCAAGGAATTAAAGTGGTACTTAAGAACACATTTGTTGTCCACCCTTGTAACCCCTGTTGGTACCCCTTTGAGTGGTAGAGGATAAAAAAACACTTGTATACGAATCGTTCTAGATCTCCTAAAGCCCTACATAGATAAACCGATTGACCGCCTGACTGCTATAGTTCCACCAAGAACACACTCAGGAAGATACTCTCTAGTAACTAGTTAGTCGGGTAGTACGGCTAAGGGCACAGTCTATCCTCCTTAGTTGGTTCCCTGAGATATTGGGCCGAGTAATATTATTGGACCCCACACGTATATCAGAGAGTTATAGCACATGACAAACCCTTGTCTATAGAACCCTTGAATACCCTAACCCTTGGGAAGGAAACATAAATAGAACCAACAAGATATATTGTCATGCTACGATGTCTTCTGCATTCTGGTTGTGAAATTACTACACATTTTTTCCTATTAGGCATTTGGGCATTCTGTCACTGCAGTATTCTTCAAGTCAGAGTATAACTCTGCAGGAGTTAAAAAGAAAAAAAGAAAAAAAAATTAGTATAGTGGTCCCGCCAACACTTATTTTGGACCTATTCCATTGGATTCCCCTTTTCTCCCTAATCGCAATCACACCCTTCATTTTTAATCCTTTTTGTTTCAGTGGACCTGACCCCTTCCCAGTTTCCCTATTTTACCACCTATTCCATTATATTTCCCTTCACGCATTGATCGTCATTATACCTATCACTTCTAAGTCCTTTTTTTGTGGTCCCACCCACCCATTTTGTTTCCTTACCCGCACTTCCCCTCTCCAAATGGCCACCACTCGCAACCAATAACTCCAAGATTCCATCAATCAAGCCCATGTCTCCATCAAACATATCACATCTCATATGGATTCTACCCATTCCTGCATTGACAAATTAGAGCACAAATTTAAAAACATGGAAGCCAACCTCACAACCCAATTTACCTCCCTCCAATCTACTTTCGATCAATTTTTGAACCATCCTACAGGTCCTTCCTCATCAAACCAACTTGATGTTGTTGATTCCTCTCAGTCTCCGCATTTTCAATCCAACTCCTTTCATCCTGAACCCTGTCTTCCCCGCGTAGATGTCAATAAATTTTATCGCTCCAATCCTACGGGTTGGGTCACTCAAATGGAGCATTATTTTTCTCTGCATGGTATTACTGATGAGTTGGCCAAACTTCACTATGATGTCCTCTATCTATATTTTGAACGCTGGAAATGGTGGAAATGGTGAAAACATTCACGCCGGGGGTATATTTCCTGGACCCAGTTTGTTGTTGATCTCTATGCCCTCTTTGATATTGATACCCACTATCTCAGTCATTTTACCAAGTTGAAACATTCAAGCACAGTGGAAGACCTCATCACTTCTTTTGAGAATTTGGCCTTTTGAACAGAGGGACTGTCATATGTGTTATTCCGTGAATTCTTTATCAGTGGTCTCAAGGATGAAATTAAATCCCGGTTTCTCATGGCCCTCCCTCCAACTTGGTTGGAAGCTACTCGATGTGCTAAAGAGGCCCAACAAGTTGTTTTTTCCCAAAACAAAAAACCCCCTTTTGTTCCTCACCCTCGACCCAATAATCCTAACCCCCCTGTCACTCCCCTCAAGGTCCAAAAACTAACACTAGTAAATTTGGTTCATTTTGCAACGGATCTTTCAATGCTCTTGTGACATTATTTCATGGATATTGCGATGAATCTTGGGTCTCCCAAACGTCGCTTCACATGTCGTGGGAAGTGTGATGAACCTGAAGTTTCCTCACAAGAGAGACGACACTAGGAAGTTGTCACACAAGCGACAAAGAAGAGATATTGTCACATGAGCAATAAAGAAGGGGTATCAACACTAGGACAACAAAGTAGGGAAATTTTCGAAATCTCGATAAGGAAGGGAAATCGTCGCAAGAGAGACTAGTAATGAAAATCATCGCAAGAGAGATAAGGTAGGGAGATCGTCGCATGAGCAAAAATATAGGGAGTTCATTGAAAGAGAAATAGTTTAGAGAGATCATCACAAGAGTGACAATATAGGGATGAATCAAATATCGAAGGGATCGTCGCAAGAGCGACAAGTTCAAGGAATCTTGCGACAAAATTGCTATACAATTTTTCGTCGATTGTATATCAATTTCATCGCAAGATTCCTTGAATTTGTCGCTCTTGCGACAACATTTTTTTTTTTTTTTTTAAATCGATTCCCTTATTCACAGTATGTTGATCATTGTTTTGTTTTTTTGGTAAGTTAGAATATATATTAGAACCTACTAAGCAGTCAAAGTTACAACTAGCATGTTATCCCAAGAGGTTGTGGCAGCATTGCCCTGGTGGGAAACCAATGTTTGCACATGGCCATTAAGGTTCAGAGTATCCATGCAAAACTTTAAAAATTGTAAGAAACATAAAATTTAAAGTACTAGATCTAGAATGCCACACAGGGCAAAAGTCCTTTATGCTAGAATGTCCATACCGAAAACAAAAAATTGAAATGAGATAAAACTGTAAATTCCTATATCTAAGAAGTTTTGTAGGGAGAAGAACTTGTGACTTATATTCTATGGAATCATTAAAACATGGGAAACATGAGCAAGAATATCTATCCAGATATGGGGTTGGGCCTCTGCTCGTTCCTTCGGTCTTTCGCGATGTCCCTTCCTAGTGCACCTGTGTCTGAAATAACTTTCCTGAGATCTTGTAGAAGAGTCAGCAAGAGCTCCTCATGACGAATCCGTTCTTCTTCCTTGTGTTGCATCTCTTTGATGGAACCATTGACATCCTCAATTACTCGCCTGATGACATCCAAAGAGTCCTTGAGATCTTCCTTCCCAATGCAATGGGTGCAAACAAGAGAGGGCGGAGGGGGTGGAGGTAAATCAAAGGATGAGGCAGGGGAGTCGGAAGAGGAGAGGGGAGAGGATGAATAAGAGAGAGGGACTGATGGAACGACGGGAGTGGAGGGTGGAGAAGCGGGAGGTGGAGGTTGGCGGGGAGGCGAAAGCTACGAGCTGAGATTTGGAGTGAAGCCTAGAGAGTTTCCATGGTTATTGAACCATTCAACTCTATAGCGTAATGAGATGAAAATGGAGGAAAATATGGAGTAGTGGCCCGTTTGGGAGGGCGGTTCGAGGAGGTGGTGCGAGATGAAGCAAGGGGACACTTTAGGGTGGAGGCACGCGCAAAGTCTTGAGGCAATATTGGAAGATTCGGCTTGCCTCGTCCTCTCAAACCTCTTCCTTTTGCAGCATACCAGGCCGCTCCCCATTTTGATTTACCTCGAAGTCAAAGCATTAGGAAAACATCGGAAACCATAAATGGAGTGTGTGATAATTGTTGTTCGAAGGACGGGAATCAAGCTAGAACCAAAATAAATAGCAGACCGGAGGATGAGTGCTAGGTGCAGAGGGTTGAGAGCGCCAAGGAAACTCAAGCCAGAGGAAAAAAATTATACAGTCTGTAGGAGGAGGCCAAGATTCGAGAGGCCGAGAGCTCGAATGAGCCATGGATTTCCAAAATGCTAGCCTAAAATCGTTGAACTGGGCAAGGTGATGGGACTGGGCCTGCTTCCATCCCATTTCCATTATCACTACCATGAACTGGAGTGCCATAACATTAAAATGATCTAAATTCAATTGAATGAAGAGGTGCATTGGCCGAGGAATTAAATGCATGAATTAATGGTGGAGGTGATTGCAGGTTGTGGTGGATCTAGGTGGAAAGAGATGTGGCCATGTGTCCACCCATCTGGCTATCCACCTGTCGTCTTCGATATCACCTCATCCGAGGGATGTTGATCATTGTTTTATTCATAATATGTTGGGCCAATTATAAAAGGATTTTTTAGCAAAAAACATTTCCAAACATCTATAACATTCATTAATAAAAATTCACTAATAAAACACAAGTACAATATTGAACTAAAATATACCCTAAGAAATACTAAACCATATAAAAAACTATATACAGTGAAAACAGTTAACAACCAAGCATTTAAAAATAGTGTTGTTTTGAATCACAAGGAGGGAAATGTTCTCTAATTTACAATGGTGCCATTAGTCATTTTGTTGTACTTATGATACTAGGGCACAAATTCCTTCTCTATTTTCACCTTTTAGATTTTTTAACCTATGTTTTGATATGAATCTGAACAATGATTTGATATTTCAAATCTGATATGAAAGAAAAAAATGACAATTCTATCATCTAGGCATCTGAATTTTACGCAACTTGTGTAATAAAGTGGATGAATGATGAAACAATAGTTCAAAAGTCAAATATATTATTTTCTAATGTTAGTTTCCTTTCATGTTTCCTGAGACTTTCCCATTTCCAAGAGTTTCCCACATTTTGTGTTGTTTTCTATAAGATGTCTAGCCCATGTTTCCTTCTCTAGGTGGGTTCCATTTATAATTCAAGGACACTGACAATTGCAGATAAATAATAAAATGATATTTTCCACAATAAATGCAAATTTTAAATTTATATCTGGTAGGGTACATGGAGAACAAAGGCACAATATTCTATTTAACTATCTAGATTATGAATCAACAGTTGCACACAAAGAAAAATCAAGCCTTTTCCAGAACTCATCACTCTTGGCAATGACAGGTCGGGAATCTTTTGGCACATGAAAAGTATTTTAAGGAGATAAGGAGGTTTAAATTCAAATCAAAATGATTATGCACGTTGCTTTCAAGAACAGATCTGTTATCTAATATTATCAAGGGGTTATCCATCGATACTTTTACCTGTTAATCCTCAGAGGTTGTCGTTCATGCCCAAAAACTTCAAAATCCAAACAAATTTTAGATGTCTAAAACTTAACAACCCTGAATGTTTCCTCCTCCAAGTGGGTTCCATTTACAATTCAAGGACAATTAACACTCGTAGATTAAAAAGACAATTTCCACAAAAATGCAAATTTTAAGTTTAAATATGTCTGGGGACATGAAGAACAAAGGTACAATATTCTATTTAATTTTTAACTTTGCAGATGATGAATCGACAATTTCTCACAAATAAAATGCAATCCTTTTCCAAAACTCATCACTTTTGTAGATGACAGTTTGGGAATCTTTTGGCACATTCAAAGTATTTTAACGAGGTTTAAATTCAAAGAAAAAGAGTTATGCACTTTGATTTCAATGATAAAATATGTCACCTAATATTATAAAGGTTTATCCATCAGTAATTTTACCTGCCAATCCTCAGAGGCTGGCATTGAAATATTCCAAAAATCTTCAGAATCCAAACAAATTTAAGATGTCTAAAACTTAAAATCCCTGAATGTAAAATGTTCACTGATCAAAAGCAAAGAAAAAACAACCCATAACAATAAGAGCATAGGCTTAATGAACTTGTGTTATAAGTTCCTAACGTCGAGATGGTTCAAGGTAAAAGACAAAGTCCAAATCCATATCCTTGAGAGTTGTTGTTTCTTCAATTTCAACTTTGTATGTTGAGCAACCTTGAGATGAGCCTTTTAGATCAAAGTGTCTATGTATGTGCAGCTTTGAGAAAAACATATTACCTATAACTATAAAACAAACTTGTTCAATTTCCCATTTCAATTTATTAGAGATGATATTTCAACTTTACAAGGAATTGAAAAAATAGTTTTGCATTGGGTAACACTATAATACACGGTCTTAGAGACAACTACTACAACGAGAAAAAATTTAAATACTCTAGACCTTGAAAACAAATCTTATGCATAGAATTATATATATATATATATATATATATATATATATATATATATATAAACCTCAAATATTGAAATGTTATCCTAGACAATAAGGACAATCATATGACATTGCATGTAGAACAAGAAACCTAATAAAGTATCTTAGGCCTTCCAGCTAGCTTGATAGCATGTAGGCCAAAAAATTTAGTAATCAGAGTGCTTTCATAGGTACGAACATGATTATAATAATTTGTTAGCATTCGAATAAGTACTTGTAAATTGGTTGCATGAGCATGTTAGATAAGATAAGATAATTTTATTTATGTCCAACAAATGGCCACAATAGTAGGTCAAAATGGATAACATAGTGGTACTTTCATAGAAGCTCCTAGATCTGAGAGAACAGAAATAAGTAAAGAGATAACCCACTTTACCAAATTACTCAATGTTTAATAAAGTATGGGCGTGTGATAATAAAATGCAGAAAATTACTCAATGACCAAAAGATAAAAAGGATATTAGCAACTAGAATTTTTCGTAACTAGATATTAGCAACTAAAATGGCTTGTGAGTCTTGTTTTTGTCTTGGAGCGTGGGTTGAAATGGTCCACTCAACAGCCATGGATAAGAGCCATGGGCCATTAAAGCATTTCAAAAAAAATGCCTTTACATGCGTTGGTTTGTCATTCACCCTCATTCTAGTTCCAATTATGTTGATGGGTTGAAATGGCTCACTCAACAAAAAGGGTTCACCCTAGTGAGAAGTCCCAATTAGATTGATCCTTGTTTGATATAGGGAAGTCATCCATATTTTGTCCTAGTAGCCATTATTTATTTGGGTTTTACCAATTTTGGTATAGAAATGATGAATAAAACACATAACCAAACATATTACCACCGTTATACCTAGCAATAAGTTGACTGTGAAAATAAAAACATGAATATGAATAAATAGTTGCAAAACCCAAAATAGTGACTAACATCTGTGTTTCCACTGTTCACTCTTTCATACATAATGTCTTCATATTAAAATGTATAATCTCCTTTTTAGTATCAATACCTAGATGTTGTTGCCGCAAGATACATAAGATGAAAATATGAAAACTTTGAATCATATTTTAGAAAAAATAATTTAACATAAAGAAGTCAATTGAAAACTTAATAAGATGCTCAAGTTTACTTCCTTGAGTTGAATCTCCTTTCATTGGATATGGCATTGGTCACTTTGATAATGATTTTAAAGACACATTAGTTGAAGTGTTTTGTTATTGGGTTTCTAGGCCATTGACAATGTGCCCATATTTTCAATTTTCGAATTTGAAACAATGGTAAGTAATCTCATAAAACTTGTAACAATAAAGTATCATATATTAACAAGACCTTTATAATGGTACAAATATCACACAAAACAAATTTTGGGTTCAAAAGTTATGGTGAAAATACTAAAATATGTGTTTCAGAAGTTGCAAAAAGATGCATGTTGCATGTCACACAAAGTTCAAAGTTCACATATCACACGTCACACCAAGTTCAAGTTTTGCATGTCACATGTCATACCAAGTTCAAAGTTAAAAAGTCAGACCAAGTTCAAAGTTCACGTGCATGGAATAGATGCTTTTTGCATGTTGCATATTGCATGTCGCAACATTTTCAAAGATGGATGTCACATGTCACAAGATTTTGAAAGATGCATGTCACAAGTTGTAATATTTTTTAAGTTCTTTTTACAGCTTCCAAAAACTTCTTATTGCATCTTCCCAAAAATTTATTTTTGCATGTTGCACCAAGTTTAAAGTTTGCACATTTCTTGGAAAATATGCTTGTCAAATGTCACAAGACTTTCAAAGTTTCATATAGCATGCCACAAGATTTTGGAAGTTGCATATTGCATATTCAAGTTCTATTTGTTGCCTAGACTCCATAGCCCAAGCAAAAGACACCAGGTCTTTCTTGGATTCTCACATTATATCTTAAAATACAAAGAGATTACCATTCTTAAAAGACAAAGAGATACAAGTTTGGAACTCTTGAAACCCACAAACAAACAAGCATGTAAAATTTAAATCCAAACTTGAACAATTCAATCTCTTAAATTCCACATTTACCAATGCCTTCAAATCGCTAGGATGATATCCATGGAGCCACAAATTGATGCAGAAATTGTATGTCAAGGCCAATAGAACCAAGGAGTATTGAATCAATATATACCAAGTCTAAGAGAAGCTATAATTATCATTAAGTGTATAACAAAATTGCATTCATAGATATATACAAGCCATAGAAATAGCCTTGTGTATATTATCAGATGAAAAAGTACCCATAATGTCAATGCATTATATGCATCATTACATGTTCAGCTAAATAATGTACATCTAACTGTCTTATAAAATTATTATACATCATCAATGTATTTTAGTCTTCTTTTGTGTTTTCTAGGTCTTAAGTAATTCATCCATCTCCGTGTCTTCGTTTATTGGGTGTTCTTCGGTAGTTGATGTTGTTTCATTCCTTTCACGTCGAGTACGTATGGTCTCGTACCCATGGTGTGGATGCTACTGTGAGGGGCCATCACCTACAAAAACAAAAAATATTAAATTTATATGGCCAAATTTTAAACATCATTGAAGTAGTTCATTAATATTAAAAAAAAAATCTGCAATGTAATTATTTACCTATTCCTCTAGTCGGCACCGTTGGAATGGCTTCCCTATTCACCTGATCTTTAGGTCAAGGAGGATCAACTATGACATTCTCTACCATTGAAACGTCAAAATTTGTAAGTACAAAATTTATAAGTAGAAAATTATTAAGTATATGATTAATATACATCCATTTTATTGTCGTGGGCCTCAGTCACAGGAACATCTTGGGGTTGCACCCCACTGGGATGGGGTTGTTGAGGAGCACCATGATCTTCTGGCTGCGTTGCACTATCAATGCTCTATTTTCTAGTACTAATGTTTTCATTGATATTGATGCTCCCCTAATTAAAACAAAGTAAGACATTAAATTATGGACGATATCAAACATTTACGTATTTTATAAGTAATGAAAGGTTAATGTGCACTGATTTTTTTTACCTTATCCCGCAAACTGGATCTTGGGGTCTACCCCATGGTTTTCCTATGATCAACCACAGATTTATAACCATATTTGTAACCAAGTTGGAGGTCTTCCTCCGTGGTTTCAGTTCCGAAGTCTTCGCCCTACATTGCATAAGGGTATGGTTTTTTAATGTTTTTGGCTGCAATTACCTGAAATTTGTAAGGCAATACAAATAATATTCTTAAGATGTTTGGGTACTTACGATTTGTGAATGTAACCTCGAGTAGCCGCCTTGGCCTAGCTTGTGTTGGCCATGTTTGGAAATCCTTGCTTTGGTTCCCTTCGAAGTGTCAGTCAGCCTATCATCAAAATTTGCATGTTATATAGAACCACACTTTTGTTTAGATCTAAAGAAAACTAAAGCTGGTATTGAAATCCAAATATTGTAATTTACCTTGGTGTACCAGTTATTTTTTCTCCTGATTTTTTCAAAATCTTCTTTTTTTCATCATCAATGATCACTGTCCACTCCCTCTCTAGAATTGAGGGAGGATGTTCATACCTAGGATTTCCTGCCAAGCTCCATCTATAAACATCCCGCGTATATTTTAAATATTCGCCCATTGAAGAGGTGACCATTTTTTTATTGAACGTGTCTACTCCAAAGAGGTCTTACAGATAATCCATAAGTTCCTTTTTTAGGTTGGAATTATGGAAATTCCACCTCATGCACAAGGTTTCCCCAAAAATCAACAAGGCCTTTCTCTCTAGGTGCCTATAAAAATGGTCGTTTCCTACACACAAAAAGATATGATCATTAATTCAAAATTAATAATCTAGATGATTTGTGTATGATATGGACAACATGAAATGATTAAAATATGAAAAACTATCTGGGAGTCTTATTTGTTTTAATGGAAGTCCATTATCGTCGACAAAAAATTTGCACAAAAGGGTCCCCGTGCTTGTCACACGTTTAGCTCCAGGAAATGCAACCATGTCAACCACATTACCAGCCTCATCTATGTCACCATCTCTAGGCTCTGACCAATGTTTGGATGTATGGTAGTGTGTGTCATGGCTCCTATCTAAATTAGGTGTGGAAGATGGAGAAGTAAATAGTACTCTAGTAGTTGTATGACCGTGTGCATCGGGACTCTGTAGCGCCTCTGCAGCACCACTACTACCAACATCGGGTTGAACAGGCTCCAAAAATCTCTTTATAAAAAAGAAAATGTTTTTTCATGAGATAATGTAAAATTTAAAGAACAAAGTTTCATAATTGAACATATGAGTACATGTGTTAAGTTGTGACATACGGAGATTGATATTTTCTAGGACATCGAGAGTTTGATCTAGACGATCTAATAAGCTAGCAAGTTCCTTGTTCGCTTTAATGATGTTTTTTTTTATTAATACCATCGGATCAGGGGATGAATACAACCCCTCCTCATCGGTGGAATCATGATCAACATGGCCTCCCGACTACATATAATTTCAACAAAAACAATGTTATTTCAGTAAAATTATATAAGCAAATAATAAAATTCACGTAAAATGAAAGTGGAAATTGATAATCATTTACATGTTCTGCAGCTGGCCCTTTTCCACGATCATCCTACCACATTATAATATAATTATAACCCCCAAATATTTAAAAAATTGTTAACGATAACAAAAAAAATGGATTTCCACTCAAATAAAATCAACCTCAACGAGCAAGCTCCCATGTTATTATAAAATTGGTACCGTGAAATATTTTAAACAATGTTAAAGATGAAAAAAAAAAAAAAAAATTTAATGCAATAAGTAGAGGTTTCTTAAAGAGGTGTTGCATAAGTACCCACACACTATTAGTCAATGTTTCTATTCAATTCAAATGGTAATCCACTAATAACTCTTCCCCGAGAGCTATCTTTTTTATTGCACATAGGACTACCCGATTCTCTTTGCGTCCCTCGTATATGCAATTCGGTTGCTTGTTTGTTGTCACAGGTCGTGTGTTGTTTATAAACCCTTCCATATTGCCGGAATGTTTAGGCCTTCCATCAATATAGATATTCGTTCCCTTATTTTTATCCTTATTTATTAGTTGTATATAATTTGTGGTGAGCGCATATCTCCACATACTTCACATGTACCGGACCAGCCGCATCCAATCATTATAATTATAACACGGTCCAACATAGTCCATCAATTCAGTTACTGTATTGTATTTTACAATTATTCCATCCATGGAAAATAGCCCCAGGCCATGCAGGGAGGATGGTGTAATGTGATATGTCATATTGTTGACAATGAAGTCAACATCTATAGGAGGTAGTTTCTTAGGTACCCATTGTTTCACCATTTGCTTATACCTGAGTGACACCTCTATTTTTCCTATGCTCTCATCATCATAAGAGCATGATCCTCCTTCAGCAAGAAAAAATTCCATGCGTCTACAAAATTTTTCTTCTGACTTTTTCACCTCTGGTCCTTGTTTGCTTATCATATCTACTAGATGCAGTCTCATATTCCTCTATTTGTCCTAAGATTTCCTCACTCGACAAAGAAATATCTGACAACTACCTATTTGGTTGTACCTTTAGTTGCATGTGCACATGTTGTTAGTGAGTATTCCATCCTCATCCTAGTTCCAATTTTTGAAATTTTTTTTCTATATTCAAAATTCTAAATAAATATTTTATATCTTTAGTTTTGGATGCACAATTAGACTAGGGTGCAATTAACAATATTAGTAGGGGCACTCATGCATGCAGTGAATTTCCAACTTAGTGAAGGGTATGAATTTCTAGGTGGGTGCACCTTTATTCGACTCACTTATCCATGCAAGCAATATGCACTATGGTTAGATTTCACACTACAGAATAGTGGTGAACCACCTAATGTAATGTGATATCCCTCTTGATTTTGCACATATTAAGGACACATTAATGTGAAAACACTAAGGACATGATAATTTTATCATATGGATCTAAGAAAAAAATAGTAGTAAGGTTGTTGTTTGTTGGATTTGTGCAAATTAGAATTATTATAAGAAATGTCCATTGAAGAT
>JZKD02S0924447.1:430414-448186 GCA_000966675.3 Picea glauca | reverse complement strand
CTAAAATTAAAAGTTCTCAGAATGGCTTCAAAAAAGGACGTGTGTGTAGGCCTCATTGATACGAACCCAATGCAACTTGAATGGGCTCAAACAAACATTGTATGCTCAAGTTATGGTGATATGTTCATTTTTCCAAACAGACAAAAAATGATGATTGTATAGTCCGTATAGTTTGTATAGTACCACGTGGCAAGATGACTATATAGGTCATACGATCGTACAACTAACATGGCAAGGCATAGTTAGCATTGAAGTGGCAACTTCTAGAGGTGACACGTGGCAAGGTGACTGGACATACGGATAGTGACATGGTAGGTACAGTTGGGCCAATCTAAGAGTGACATGTGTCACCACTGCAAGGGTGACATGTGGCATGCCTATATGATGACACATGGCACATCCATACGAAAACACGTGGTAGGGTATGGTCAGATGAAAGGGTAGATGATGTGGTAGAGTTGTTCCAATTGGTGTTTGACACGTGGCATGTTTCTGACAAGTGGCATGGTGCCACGTGGCCCAGACCTGGGCTGCTACATGGCACCCATAGATTGGTTCATTATTGGGTTGCAAAAAATTTGGATTTCTCTAGATTATAAACTTGGGACCTTCGATGGGAGGGAAGTACCTTGGGGTAGGTCAGGTACAAACCTGACTGTCGTGTGCCTTGGTAAACCATAGCGCATATATTATATTTAAGTTTGTTTTTGGCTAAGCTTGGACGGGGGAAGGGTTGGGGCCTAGCCCCAGCCCCCGATCGCATCTCTCCTTATATACCATGCCATGGTACCCTATTATGTGCTATGTGTTGGTGCGCATAAGTGGAAATTAGCCCACTATTTTCAAAACCTTCCACCAGCTAACCGTTCGAAACCATATCATTAGCGCGGGGATAAGGGTTTAGCCCGATCAGTCAGGCTAGCTCGCTGACCAGGGGCTAAACCTGGACTACATCAGTTTGGAGCGCATTAAGACTAGGCTCTGGCCACACGACCACCACCATATATCCAAGTGTCAATATCTTAGGGGCCAGCACTCAGGACTTAGCCCAAGGTTCTGGGAATGCACTAAAGACCAGGGGCCAGTGCAGAGGTGCTAGCAGCTAGCCATATGGCGGGCTCCCATATGACCAGTGGCCAACGCATAAGGGATTGCACCCTATATTAATGAAAAAGTGGGCTATGAACTATATATTAGTGATTTTTATCTATTTTATATACAGATTTGGAGATTTTTGGTCAATATTGGGGGATATTGAGCCTTTTTTTAGGCTAGATCTTGGGGGGAAGTTGGGAGATGGTTACCAACTTCATATACATATAAATCAGGCCTTCTTGATGCCATGGGGGGAGATTCGGAGCAGGTTTATGTTGAATATTTTCCAATCCAAGGCCATTTTTATGCAGGGAGGTTGTTGAGGAGTGCACCATTGCAGGCCATTTCTGGGAGCTCTGGTCATCCGATTTGAGTGTCGTTTATTGTGTTGGGTTATAGAGATCTGGTAGAACAAGAATAGATCATTTTTGTAACCTTTTTTCACTAGCGTGATGTACTTATTGAGATTTTAACATAAATAAGAAAGCTTCACCCACTGAGACAAAGGCCCGGAGACGTAGGCGAGATTGTCGAACTCATTTATCACATTGGTGTTATGATTTGTTGTTGTTTTATGCTTCATTTCAGATCTGTACATGTTTATATGGTTGTGATGTTTCTTCTATAATTATTTATCTTTCTTTAAGGTTCCTAATTGGTTAATCAACACATGCCTAATAACTCAACCATAGTCGTGTAAAATATCATTTCGGATCAAATGGTATCAGAGCTAGTTGACGTTTGGATTTGAGTTTTGCATGTTAACCAGGGAAAAGCTACTTCGTGGTGAAGGTGATCTTGTTGAAGAGAATCCATTGATTGGATTGAGAAAGATAACTTCAAAGCGAGAATATGGCATCGGAAGAGGGACTTTCTCAAGATGAGAAAGAGTTTCGAAAAACTTTCTTCGCCATGTCGGAGATGATGAAGTTTTTGTACAAGAATTATTTGGAACGAAAGAGACCAGTTCTTGGTGAATATTCAAAGGGAAAAAGTGAATAAGGAGAGGATCCTCCTCAAATCCCTCCTTCACCTCCATCATTACCTCCTTCTTCTCCTTGTTCTTCATGTTCAAGTTCTAAATCCAATGAAAAGAAACATGTTCATAAACATACGAATGAAATGCCTTTATTAAAACTTGATGTTAAATTTGAATTACCCATATATGATGGTGAATTTAATGAAGAGAGACTTAACATTTGGGTTAGACAGATAGAGGTTTATAGCAGTGTGCAACAAATCAAGGATGAGGACACACAAATCAAGTTGGCATTATTGAGACTTGCAGGCACAACACTCATCTGGTGGCAAAGAAAGTTGCAAAATGGCATGCAACAAGTGGGTAATGTATTTCCGTCATGGAAAAGTTTCATTTATGCACTTAGAAAGAAATTATGTCCTTTGGGTTATAAAGAGAAATCATTAATTGAATGGCAATCTTTAAAACTAAGAAAAGGACAAATAGTGCAAGAGTATACAGATCGCTTTTGTAAAATGGCATTGATGTTAGATATTCCTTTACATACCCAAGAAACTCTTATGAAGTATATAGGAGGTTTACCTACACATATTCGAAACCCTATATTCATGTTTGGACCTACTAATATTAATGAGGTTTCTTTTCAAGTGACATACATTGAAGCAGGAAAAATAGGTGTTGGTGTTGTTGGATAATGCCAACCAATTTACACTCATTTTTTTAGATATTGGGCAGATTTTCTGGCCCCTATTATTCTGTAATTAGTTGGATCAAATCAACCAGATTTAGAATAGGGATAGAGGCACATTAAATGTAATCAGTTTCTTGTACCTGAGTGAAGATTGCTATATATCTATGTAATCCTGTTAAGGCAGAGTGTGAGATGTGAGAGTGCTTGAGAGACATGAGCATGAGTGGTGTGGTTGATGTATTATCTCCCTTGCATAATATTAACTGAATACCATTGTCCCATGGATGTTTCCATGTTTAGGGTTTTACCACTTAAAAACTTTGTGTCAGATCCGTGTTTTCTTATTTTCTTGTATCTTTCTCTATATTTACTTTTGTTGCAGAACAATAATTGGTATCAGAGCAGGTGAACAGAGTTGGGTGACATTTGACATCTGAAGACAAGATCTGAGTGTTGTGTATTGGAAGAGGGGTGATATGCGATATTGATATCTGCAAGGCGATTTCGGTGAAAGAGGGTGAGCATGTTGTTTGAGACGTTGTTATGGTGAGGCATCCTGCCTGATGCACTACAAGTGTGATAGAGCTGTGAGTGTAAGAGAAAGCCATCCATTGCATGAATGAGCGATACTTGCAAGGGGGATTTTGTACTTAATATGTGCACAAATATCCGTGTCCCATGTTGTGGAAGAGATTCATGATTCATTGCGAGAGAAGCGATAACCAGTGGTGTGATAACCAACCAATGTTCATTGTTGTCTATGCTTTACAAAGGGAGTGATAACGATACGGTATAAAAGAATATTTTTTTTTTATTACACACAGCGTATAATTAAATAAAGGAGTGGCTGAATTTTATGACTATTCATACGGAGGATAAATGTTATGAATAAAGTGGGTGGAGGATGCTTATTAAAATATTATTTGTGGACCCTTTTTTGTTTAGTAAAAGGTTTAAAGATATATTTGTGATTTATATTAAATCTTTTTAATTAAATATTTTGGGTTAATATTATTATTCCTCTACATTTAAAAGGTTTTTATAAGTTGTGATTTGGGTATTAGGAGGTTTTGTGCTAATGGCTAAGATGCAGAGTTCAAAGTTTGAAGTTGAAAATTTCAGTGGTAAAAGAAACTTTGAGCTATGGAAGCTCAAGATGCGAGATTTGTGGCACAAAAAGGGTTGCAAAAAGCACTAGTAGGAAAGTAAAAGAAACCAACAAACATGAAAAATGAGGAATGGGGAGATCTGGATGAAAAATCTCTTAGTACCATTCATTTATGTTTGGCGGATGATGTTTTGTTTAATATCATAGGAGAGGATACAACATCAGGATTATGGAGCAAGATGGAAAGTCTATATATGACGAAGTCCTTGACGAGCAGGATCTACTTGAAGAGACAGTTGTACAGTTTGCGGATGAAAGAAGGTACAACAATTGTTGACCATTTAAATACCTTTAATACCCTTATAGTTAAATTGACTAGTATGGAAGTTAAATTAGAAGATGAAGATAAGGCTATTACACTATTGTATTCATTTCCTGAGTCTTGGGATAATCTAGTCACCTCTATTAGTTTTAGCTCAACAGATGTTTTAGATTATGACTCTATTGTGGGAGCTTTGTTGGCTGAGGAGATGAGGAGAAAGTCTAGTCAAGAAACCTCAATTTTACAGGTGATGTTGGTCAGAGGTCGAACTAAAGAGAAGAATCAGATAAGTTCTTCTCGATATAAGTCAAGACGCAGAAAGGGTAAAGAAAAATGTTGGTATTGTGGCAAAACATGACATATCAAGAAAGATTGTTGGAAAAGAAAGGAATCTAAGGAAAACTCTATGAAGGAAGCAAATTTGGTTGTAACAAATTCAGGTATGAGTGATGAAGTTTTATCTATTTCTAGTCATATACAACATCAAGAAGTATGGAATTTAGATTTAGGTGCCTCCCACCACATGTGCTCACATAGAAATTGGTTAATTTCTTACCAATCTGTTGATGAGGGTGTAGTGTTTATGGAAAATGGTATTCCCTGTAAAACTGTTGGGGTTGGCAGTTGTTACAAATCAAAAATACTCATTTCAATGATGACCTATTGTTGTCATTACAAGTGTCACAAGTGTCTCATTTTAGCCACAAGTGTCGCAAGTGTCCCAAACATCATATAGTTCTCTTTCCTATGTCGTGTCTCGAACGACATCACAAGGACACTTGAGATACCCTCAAAGACTGGTTTAAGAAGGAGAAATCATCTGATGAAGAGTACAAAGATAGTTCCATGGAAAGAGCCACTTAAAAAATCAATTTTGAAGGCCTGCGCACCCCTACCCATTGTCAAGGAGTGTCAGTGCTCCCTACCCTTCTTTGGGGGAGTGTTCCAACACTCTGTGCACCCTTATGAGTGAGTGTTGGGATTTTTTAAGGAAATTTTGGGCAGCGCTCCCCTACCCACTGTCAAGGAGTGTTAATTCTCCCTACCATTCTTTAGGCGAGCGTTTCAACACTCTGTGTCCCATTCTGAGGGAGCGTTGGGCTATTTGCGGAAATCTTGGGTTGTTGAGGAAAACCAGGGAAAAATCCCCCTCATATCTGGAGTTGGTTGGATTCGAATATGAGGTCAAGGTTGGATCTTAGGGAAGATCCACAACTGATGGAGAAGGATCCTCAACCTATCCCAATAATCTCTAAGGTGGTTGGGTCTCTCCAAGCTTATATAAGGAAGCCTTCTCATGGTGAAAGAGAAAAAGTTTAGACACATCAAACTTATGATCTCATAAAGGAGGTAATCAGTAAAGCATATTCATTTTGATTGTGGATTATCTGAGCAAGGGGCTGGACAAGGAGAACTAGAAGAGGTTGTTGCAACTTCATCAAAGGTCTGTAAGTATTTCTATCTAATTCTCATTAATACATGTTCTTGGCATGTTTCTTTCAAGGTTGCGTATGTCTACATGAACTTGTCTTTGATAAATAGATCTAGTTTTGGATTAATCATGGTACAATAGGAAGTTGTTTTGTCTTTCTTGTTATTGGATTGCAGGACTTGTTGAAGAGATTAGGGGTCAAGGGTCAACTTGGATTGGGCAAGGAAAAACATCGATAAAAAGGTACATTCTTCTTCCTTTTCTCTATGTGATTGACTTAGCTAGGTTTAAAAGGATGTCAGTAACCAAAGTTAGCACCTTTCTGTCTTGATCTTAGAGATTTGGGGTTCAAGAGGAAATCCACTTGTCTGTAGAGGGATTTTCCTATAACAAAAATTGGCGACTCCACTGGGGAGAAAATATTTCAGTTTTGGTTTCCTTCCTTGGTCTTCTTTTTGGCCTTTTCTCACCTTTAGATATTATGCACATTGTGTCTCTGATTCTTGGATGTGTTGTTGGCTCTTGGATTCATCTTACACATTTAATTTCTGCATTTTCCTGATTTTTTTATTTATTTTTTTGGGAAAGTTTTTTAGTACTGAGAGGCCAGCGCTCCCCTGCCTATACCACCAGTGCATTGGCACTCCCTTGCAAGCTCCCACAAAGCATTGCAATGATCTAGTACCCTTGACACCAAAACATTGGTACTTTTCTGCTAAAACATCTTCTTGGGAGTTGGTTTCTCAGTCTACTTTTTGTTAATTCATCTACTCAGGGTTAATCCTATCTCAGTGTGTCCTTGTTTAGCCTCCAACTTTTTTATTTATAAGGATTGATGATGTTTTGTTTGGAATTTTGACATATTTCTTCCCTACTTTGAGTCACTCTTATTCCCTGAGATTTGGAGTCGATCTACTACTTTCTCACTTATCTGATTGAATGAAAGTTGTTGTAAGGAAATTCAAATATCTATTCACTATTTCATTTTGATCTTTGAGGTCTTTTCTCCAAGCATTTCCTCCTGTCTGGATTTGGTTTTCTTTTTGTTTCTTGTTTGATCACAATGAGGGTGTGTTTTGTTTATGTGAAGTTTGCTTCCGATTTCTTAAATATCACAGATCTTGAAGTCTGATTAGCATAGGAAGCTTTACATCAAACTAATTATCAGTCACATATAAACAAAAGGATATTTTTTCATGTTTGGTTTTTGGATATTGGAACCAATTTCTGAACATTTAAGCATTGTATTGGTTTCTTGATTGAGGACTATTGCATGAGGTCATTGCATCTTAGTGTTTGAAAGTGAAAGGAAAATCCTTCTCCTCTTGAATAGACATTCATTGAAATAAAATATTGCTTATCATTTACTATGCATGTTTTGGGAATTGAGTCATAATATCATCAGTTTTCACTCTCATACACCTCTGAGTAAAAAACAACCTTAAAATCAAGAGCTAAACTAAAATTTATTAGACTTTTTTACATTTCTGTTAGCAAACCTACATTATATTAAGGTGTAGGGCTTTGGAATAGGTTGAAAGGATAACTTTCCAAAGTTGTCAAACAAGCTTAGCATCTTGCAATAGGGAGAGAAAACCCAATTCTCGTATCGGCTTTCTGGGATCCCCCTCTCACACAGGGGTTATGCACGAGGTTGCGTTCGGAAGAGATACAAATATTATCCCTCTATGGTTTGACTGTTCATAGTATTCAGATCGTATATTGGAGGTTCTTCTTGAGGTGCAACTTTCTTCATTTGGTCTCGATGCTTTGTGAACTCTGAATCCATCTGGGGTCCTCTAGAGTTCTACCATTCCACTTGTCCTCAGTTCTCTTGAAGGATTTTGAACTTGTTATCCTGCCCATACGTTCATACTAGATGGTCGATTGTACCCGCCCAGGGGTTGACTGCGAGTTGGTGACCTTAGTAGCCATAATATTCAGGTTCTTACATGAGGTGACGGTGAAGGGAAGTCTCACTATACCTGGAACAGACATTGGTCAAACTCACTCGGGCTCCTCGGAGGGTGAATCCACAATTACTGCATGGAAGCTTGCACCAAGGTGTAAGTCTGTTAAGCAGGTCACCAACGTAACTAATCCACCAGCTCTATCCTCTTCCCTTCCTATATTTGTCTCGGGATGTTGGATTTCATCACCAACTAGTGGTTTCATTGTGGGAAGGTTTGTTTGATTGTTTACTTCTCAGATTTGTAGCGTGTGTTGTTTGTTTTATTTAGTGGACCTTGGGTCGAGTCAATGTTAATGGAATCAACTCCTAGGAGTACCAATAGAGGAACCCCTTGTCTCAGGGAACCTTGCACCTTTCCTTCTTTTGGAAACATTGGTCCTCCATACATTGCCACACTGAGCCTTCCAGGACTCACCATCGGATTACCGGTTTGGTTGTTCCCCACTCTGGTGATCTTGAATCTTCCCAGTGCTTCAACTGTACCTAATGCTTCAAATATAAGTACACCACCCACACATCAACCTCATGTCAACTTTTTGCCTTCTTCACTCATTAAGTCTCCATCCCTTTCTCCTTCTTCGCCTAGTGAAATCTCTAAAGCAAGTAGCCAGGTTGATAAGAAGAAGAAGAAACGGAAAGAGAAGAATAAGAACTCAAAAAGGACCAAGCCTCCAACCATATCATATGTTGGATCCAAGAAACCAGCTCCTATTAATTGTACTGGGAGTGTTGATGAGGTCAACAAGATTAAAATGAAGAACCTAAAACCCAAATTCCCTTGCAGACTTTGTAAGGGTGACCACTTTCTGAGGGATTTCCCTAGTCTTCCGAAGGTCTTATAAATGTGGTCCTCCACGTCATCGACCCCTGTTGGACATGCTAGTGACACCCTATCAACTATTGACGTTAAGGTTGGTAAGAAGAAGACAACTATCAAGTTTCCTTGCATGTTATGTGAAGGCAATCATTAATCTCACCTTTTTCCTCGTATGGACAAGGCTCCTTCTCTTTTTGAAAATATTCAACTCCCAACTGGTTATCGTAATATTTCCCCCAACCCATCGTTATTTGATGGACTGGTCAATCCGGTTCCATCCCCGGTCAGTCTGATTAATCAGGTGGTCAATCTAGTTTCATCCTCGGTTGAACCACTAACCAAATTAGTTGATCCATTTCCGCCATTGATCAACCCTAATTTTCATATGAAAAGTGAAACCCAAGTGACTAATCCAGTCCTATCATTGGTTAGTCCCACCCTTCATCTGAAGAGTGCCAACATGTTCAATTCCACTCCTCCTTTGATGAGTGCCAAAATGGTTGCTCCAGTCCCTTCATCGGTCAGTCTGGTTGATCATGTTGTTAATATGGTCACGTCCTTATTTAAACCAGTTGAAAAAGTGGTTGATCTGATCCCATATTTAGTCAATCTTTCTCTCCTGTTAGAGAGTGAAACCCAAGCAGTCGATTCGTTTCCACCTGTCGACCCCATCCTCCCCTTGGAAAATGAAACCCAAGTGATTTGATGGCATTATCACTCGATCCTACTCTCCCTCTAGAGAGTAAACCTGATTATGCCCATGTTTTTCTCGTTGATACAGAATCAACCATGCTGGGGGTCATTCCTCCTTCTCCCGCGAAACCCCCTCCAAGTAATGAGGCCATCCTTTTTTATTAGGGTGCGCTAACTGGACCTTGTCTTCCCTATCACATTCCTTTCAAGATTACAGTACAGGTTTGTGGTCAGGACATTCCTATTAGTATTTTGTCCTCTATTGCTTGGAAAGCTTTGGGTTATCCTCAGATTGTGTCAGTTACCCAAACTCTATTTGATTTTAATAGAAGAACCATTCACCCTTTAGGGATCCTTCCCCATTTTCTCGTAACTTTGGGAGGGAAAACTGTCTTTATTGATGTTATGGTAGCCCAGGACCCCTTGGATTTCGGTTTACTCCTTGGGAGAGATTATGTCTATGCCAAGAAATATATTGTGTCTACTCTTTTTCGTGTGATATATTTCCTGCATGATGGCAGAAGGGTGACTATTGATCAACGTTCATTTGTTGGCCCTAACTTGACCATCAACCCAATGACCTCCCTAAACGGATCTTATATGCAGTTGGTATCATCTCTTCCACATGTCAATTATGTGGCGTTGTCTCCCATGACTTCGAATTCTGATGACTTGGATCTGGTAGTTGACATGGTGATATCTGTCACACTTGTTAACGGTTTACCTCATTGACCAATAATCAAGTGGTTTCTGCCATGTTCGACATCAGAACATCTATTCACATGGTTAGACTTGTACCACATTGGGATTGGTAAGAAGACTCTAGGTTGAGTGATCACTCTGATATGTACTTTTCTCAGGTTAAGATGGATTTTCTCTTGAATATTGACACATATATTGTCACATAGATCCACTTTGTATTGGTCCGTGGCTATATCTTGTCATTTTGTAGATCCACTGTGTATTTTTCGTGGCTACGATCATCTCATGTCATGGAAGTATAGATCCACATTGTATCTTTGGTGGATATACTCTTTGTTAATATAATTATGGATCTGCAGTGTATCTTATGGCGGCCATACCTTGAAAGTCTTTGTCACCCAAGCATAGGTATGTCTACCTTGGGTTTGAAACATATCATAATATTTGTTTGATGGTTGTGTGTAGCTTCTACCAGGTTCTTTGAGTCCATACCCTTGCTCGAAAAAGTATACAAAGTACTTCAGTCATCACATCTTCTAACTTCGCACTTTGGGAGGCAATTGGTTACACATCAAAATTACTCATTTCAATGATGACCTATTGTCGTCATTAAAAGTGTCACAAGTGTCGCATTTTAGCCACAAGTGTTGCAAGTGTTGTGGGAATCATACATCCCTCTTGTCCATGTTGTGTCTCGAATGACATCATAAGGACACTTGAGACACCCTCAAAGACTGGTTTAAGAAGGAGAAATCATCTAATGAAGAGTACAAAGCTTTTTCCATGGAAATAACCACTTAAAAAATCAATTTTGAAGGCCTTCGCTCCCCTACCAACTGTCAAGTAGTGCTAGCACTCCCTACCCTTCTTTGGTTCTTTGGGGGTGTGTTCCAGAACTCTGTGCACCCTTCTGAGGGAGCGTTGGGATTTTTTAAGGAAATTTTGGGTAGCGCTCCCCTACCTGCTATCAAGAAGTGCCAACGCTCCCTACCCTCCTTTTTGGGAGCGTTGCAACACTCTGTGTCCCAGTCTGAGGGAGCACTGGGTTGTTTGAAGAAATCTTGGGTTGTTAAGGAAAATCAGAGAAAAATCCCCYTCATCTYTGGAGTTGGTTGGATTCGAATCTGAGGTCAAGGCTGGATCTTAGGGAAGATCCACAACTGATGGAGAAGGATCCTCAACCTATCCCAAGAATCTCTAAGGTGGTTGGGTCTCTYCAAGMTTATATAAGGAGGCCTTTTCATGGTGAAAGAGAAAATGTTTAGAGGCATCAAACTTATGATCTCATAAAGGATATAATCCATAAAGCATATTCATTTTGATTGTGGATTATCTGAGAAAGGGGCTGGACAAGGAGAGATGGAAGAGGTTGTTGCAACTTCATCAAAGGTCTGTAAGTATTGTTATCTAGTTCTCATTAATACATGTGCTTGGTCTATTTCTTTCAAGGTTGTCTATGTCTACATGAACTTGTCTTTGATAGATAGATCTAGTTTTGGATTAATCATGGTAGAAAAGGAAGTTGTTTTTTCTTTGTTGTTATTGGATTGCAGGACTTGTTGAAGAGCTTGGGGATCAAGGCTCAACTTGGATTGGGCAAGGACAAACATCGAAAAAAAGATACATTCTTCTTCCTTTTATTTATTTGATTGACTTAGCTATGTCTAAAAGGATGTCAGTGACCAAAGTTAGCACCTTTCTGTCCTGATATTAGAGATTTAGGGTTCAAGAGGAAATCCACTTGTCTGCAGGGGGATTTTATTGTAACAGCAGTATTAGAATTAGGATGTTCGATGGTATTGTTAGGGAATTAATGGATGTTAGATATGTACCTGAGCTTAAATAAAATTTGATTTCATTAGGACTGTTGGACTCTTGTGGATATAAGTATACAGGTCAAGGTGGAGCACTCACATTTTCGAAAGGTAGTTTAGTAGTGATGAAGGAAACAAAGGTTGATAACCTTTATAAGTTGGAAGGGATTACTGAAGTGGCATTTGAAGTGATAGATGTATATTCTTGTTTATGGCAGAAGCATCAAGTTCATAAGAGCAAGAAAGAATTGCAGGTACTGGTAAGCGGTAAATCATTTCTAGACTTAAAATCTTTGTTTATGAATTCATGCTTGTTTTATATCTCTGCAAGTTGTGATGGTGGTATAAAGGGATGTTGTGTGTGGGATCCTACTACTCACAAGGTCATCATTGATAGAGATATAGTATGTATGGAGCAACCAAAAGGTTTGATTCAAGATCGCAAAGGTAAATTTGTTTGCATGCTAGATAATTCATTGTATGGCCTATTGGTACCCAGGGAAATATACAAGAGGTTTGAATCCTTCATAGTGAGTTAGAATTTTTCAAAGGGTAGTAATGACTATACAGTTTATAGTACATTCACAAGATTGATGTTATTTTTTTATGATATTCTTGATGCAAGAAGAAGCGTGGATAAAATCAGTAAGAAAATGACTCAGGTGGACAGGACAATTCAGATGAGGGATCAAGGAGCAGCAAAACAAATTATGGGCATAGAAGTACATAGAGATGGTAATGGTAAGTTGTGGTTGGAGTTCAGTATGAACATTGTAAAATTGTTTATTTCCATTATAAGTTTTCTTCAAGCATAGGTCTTGTCTATAAAGAAGAAAATATTATGTCTCGTGTAAGTTCAATAGGATATCTATTGTATATGATGAAATGGTTAAGACCGGATGTTTCACATGCTAATGATGTTGTCAGATACGTGAAAAATTTAGGTGTTGCAGTGAAATGGGTGCTTCAGCGTTTGAGAAGCACAAATGTCACTTATAATGGTTACACTGAGATAGTTTGTGGTAATTGTAATGTATATTTTACAGGTGCCTTGGATAGAAGGAGATCTATCACTAAATATGTCTCAAAACACAGCTGTGGAAGACATGTTGGAGGTGGAGTGACCCCTCAGGAAATCCAAACTTGTGCAAGTCACACAGGAAAGATCATGAAACCAGTTTTATTAGAGAAGTTGCAGTGGTGCTTGAATTCTCTTGTCTTGCAGCATAGGTGATGAATAAATTGGAAAATGATATTTAGGTAAATTGTTGTCAAGGTGGATATTGTCAGATAATTCCAACCAATTTACACTCGTTTTTTTAGATATTGGGCAGATTTTTTGACCCCTGTTATTATGTAATTAGTTGGATCAAATCAACCAGATTTAGAATAGGGATAGAGGCACATTAAATGTAATCAGTTTCTTGTAACTGAGTGAACAGTGCTATATATCTATGTAAGCTTGTTAAGGCAGAGTGTGAGATGTGAGAGTGCTTGAGAGGCATGAGCGTGAGTGGGGTGGTTGATTTATTATCTCCCTTGAATAATATTAAACGAATATCATTGTACCATGGATGTTTCCGTGTTTAGGGTTTTACCACGTAAAAACTATGTGTCAAATATGTGTTTTCTTATTTTCTTGTATCTTTCTCTATATTTACTTTAGCTACAAAACAACAGGTGTGTCAGGGGAATTGTCTTCAAGGAAAGAGGACAAGAGGAAGTGGCATGGTAAGAAGTCAAATGCAGTAACAAGAAAGGAAGAGAGGCCCTCTTGCAAGCATTGCAAGAAAGAGGGGCATGATGAGGACTATTGTTAGAAATTGCATCCCGAGAAGAGACCAAAGTGGTTCAAGGAAAAGAAAAGGAGGAAAATAGTTGTAGCGACAACATGACCCACAAACTTGGGATCGGATTCAGGTGATGAATCTAAGGTCTCATTGGTGGGTATGACAGGTAAAATTGGTGAAGGAATTGATTGTAGAATTAACTTGTTTCACATTAGGGTCATCATGTGACACACTAAGGTTGACACATTGATAGATAGTGGATCCCAATCAAACTTAATTTCAAAGGAATTGGTTAAAAATTTGGGATTAAAAACACAGATCCATCATAAGCCCTACACACTTAAATGGATAAGCAATAATCATCAAATGCACATAACCAAGCAGTGCACATTAAAATTTGCAATTTCATCTAAGTATGTGGATGAGGTAACATGTGATGTAGTGCCACCAAGTGAATGTGGAATGGTATTAGTTAGTCCATACTTGTATGATCGTAAAGCAATCTTCGACAGGGCAAAGAACCAATAGCATTTAACCAAAGCAGGTCAAGAATATATGGTTCATGCTCATCATGTAAAGGCAAATAAAACTCTTCAAACTATGGAACAATTAAAGCAGGTAGTTCAAGCAAGCAACAAACCTATAATTGTTTCAAATCAAGTAATAGATATTAAGAAAGAACAGGAGATGACTATAGAATGGAAAATCAATCACAGATTTCTTCAAGATAAGCTATTGTCATGCAAATATTTCAAACATATCAGCTTACTTACAGTCATATTTTTTATTCTATCATTAGTAATGTTATCTACATGGATGATAGTGGCTTCAATACGATGTGACAAGGTTCAAATGGCTAACAATATGATGCCAGTTGTCATGATTGTGTTACAGTTGATCTTGATGAGACAGGTGCATAGGACAGAGTTCAAAGACAGAGAACAAGTCGGGTGGCCTATCCCAAGCTTGATGACTAGTAAGTAACCTTTTGGGGACCAAAAGGTCCTCTAGTGGGGAGGTGTGATGCATAATCGAATCCAGGAGCTTGATGGGGCTCAAAAAGGCATAAAAATAAAAGTTCTTATAATGGCTTCAAAACTGAATTTTGCATAGGCCTCGTCGATAAGAACCCAACTCAACTTGAACGGGCTCAAACGAACGTCGTATGCTCAAGTTATGGTGATCTGTTCATTTTTTCAAACAAGCAAAAAAATGATGATTGTACAGTTTGTATAGTGCCACGTGGCAGGATGATTGTACAGGTCATATGGACATATAGATGACATGGCAAGGCATAGTCAGCGTTGACGTGGTAGCTTCTGGAGGTGAAAAGTGGCAGGGTGAGTGGGTGTACAGATGTTGATGTGGCAGGTACAGTTGGACCAATTCGAGAGTGACACATGTCACTACTACAAGGGTGACACATGGCACACCCATACGAAGACACGTGGCATGTTTGTACAGTGACATGTGGTAGGGTATGGTCAGTTGACAGGGAAGATGATGTGGCAAAGCTGGTCTAATCGGTGTTCGAGATGTGGCATGTTTCTGGCAAGTGGCATGGTGCCATGTGACCCAAATCTGGGCTGCCACGTGGCACGCATAGATTGGTTCTTTATTGGGTTGAAAAAACTTTGGATTTCTCTGAATTCGAACTCGGGACCTCCAATGGGAGGGAATCACCTTGGGGCAGGTCATATACCAACTTGACTGCAGTCTGTCTTGGTAAACCATAGCACATATATTATATTTAAGTTTGTTTTTGGCTAAGTTTGGATAGGGGGAAGGGTTGGGGCCTAGCCCCAACCCCCGGTCGCATATCTCCCTATAGACCATGCCATGGGACCCTATTATGTGCTATGCTTTTGTGCATGGAGGTGGAAGTTATCCCACTGTTCTTTGAACCTTCCATCGAATAATCGTCCGGAACCATATCATTAGTGCAGGGATAAGGGTTTATCTCGATCAGTCAGGCTATCCCGCTGACCAGGGACTAAACCTGGACTACACCGGTTTGGAGCACGTTAAGACTAGGTTTTGGCCACATGGCCACCACCATAGAGCCAAGCGTTGAGATCTTAGGGGCCAACATTGAGGACTTATCTCAAGGTTACAGGAATGTGCTAAAGACCAGGGGCCAAAATGTTAAGGGGTCGACATAGAGGTGTTAGTGCCTGGCCGTATGGTGGGATCCCAAACTACCACTGGCCAATGCATAAGGGTTTGTGCCCTATATTAATGAAAAGTGGGTTATGAACTATAAATTAGTGATTTTTATTGATTTTATATGCAGATTTGGATATTTTTCGTCAATATTGGGGGATATTGGGCCCTTTTTTAGGCCAGATCTTGGGGGGAAGTTGGGATATAGTTACCAACTTCATATATATATAAACTAGGCCTTCTTGAGTCCATGAGGGGAGATTCAGAGTATTTTTATGCTGAAGATTTTCCAAGCCAAATCCATTTTTATGCAGGGAAGTTGTTCAGGAGCGCACCATTGCGGGCCATTTCTGGGAGCTTTGGTCATATGATTTGAGTGTCATTTCTTCTGTTGGGTTCTAGAGATATGGTAGAACAAGACTGGATCAATTTTGTAACATTTTGGCACTACTGTGGTGTACTTATTGATATTTGAACAGAAACAAGAAATCCTCACCCACTAAGACAAAGGCTTGGAGACATAGGCGAGATTGTCGAACTCTGTTATCACATTGGTGTTATGGTTTGTTGTTGTTTTATGCTTAATTTGAGATATGTACATGTTTATATGGTTGTGATGTTTCTTTTATAATTCTTCCTCTTTATTTAAGTTTCCTAATTGGTTAATCAACACATGCTTAATAACACAACCATAGTCATGTAAAAGATCTTTTCGGATCATAAACTCTAACATTGGTGGGGTGGTTGGCTTGGCTAAAGGAGTCAACTTATATCTCGGACACTAGAGTGGAACTACTAGTTTCAAAGTGGTACCCATGGATGACTTTGAAGTTGTTTTTGTGCAAGAGTTTATGAGGATGTGATAGGTGGCACCAATCCCTCACCTTAACAATTTGTTAAGATTTGATGACACAAAACTTCACGTAATTCCGATGTTGAGGGGGAAATAGAGTGCAATCACTAACTATGATTAAAACAACCAATCATGCAATAGTGCAAGTTTACAAAGAGGAAGTTGGAGGTTTTAAGACATCGAAGAAGATCTCGAGTGTAGGTTTTTGGTAACCTTTGGTGGATGAAAGCCCACACAAAAAGTTGTTTACTAGGTTTGAATCCATAGTAAATAACACTATGTCTACAATATCCAAAGTAGTGGATGTCTATTTAGAGAATCAATATGGTCTAAACTTTCGTTGGATGGTTCATTTCACTTAAGAAGTTCTAGAAAAAATGATGTAGACTTTAAGGAAGGAATGGATTCCAATGTTAGTGTTTCAAGTGGCATTGGTGGCCAATTTCCATCCTTTTATCACTAAAAAAATCATAGGATGACTTACTACTAGCTTGGAAGGTAGTGGAGCCAAATCACCCCACAAGGAAGTAATTGCCTATTTTGGTGTAAGTTGGTAGGACTTAGCATATTTTAAACGCAAGATCAGGGACTTGAGTCTATTAAAGAGAGAATCACATACAAAGAAGTGCATTAGAAAATCCAAGTAGGAGTGTTTGATTCTGCAACACATGATGATGTACTTTCATGGTTTTCAATGTAGAATTGGACTAGATACCTAGCTTGTTTGAAGGCATGAAGACAAAGGTGTACTAAGGCATGGGAAATTGGAGTTGAAGGTAAGTAAAAGTTTGTGTGGCAATGTGAAGAAATTGAAGTGAGTTTAGTTGAAAATGGATGGTGAGTATGTGTAGTATAGTAGTTAGTTGATAGAGACATGTATAATTTACGAAGATGTTGTTGGGGAAACATTGAACATAAGTGGGGGAGGATGTAAGGATTTGTGTTTTCCCATAAAGAACAAATGCACTTTCCATGTGTACTATCTTGAAGGTGAAGGCAAATGGGATGAGTCAGTTGCGACTTAGGAACTTGACATGGTGTAGCCACACACATTACAAGTTGCATTGCAATATGGGTGAGGTGCTCACTAGAGTGAAACAAGTTGTGCATATGGTGCAGAGCGATTTGTCTTAAGTTGCGATGAAAAAAGTGTCATTGTCTTGGTGGAGAAAAGGGATGATAAAGCTTAACGGAGAATACATCATAGTCAAATATGAAAGAGTGTAAATTTATAGGTTGGATAAATTTACGACTTGATAAGGTTGTAGGTAGAAAGTGAGTCACTAGAAAGAACAGCACAACAAGGAACACCTTAGTGGAAGTGTTTTGGTTGCAACACTT
>JZKD02S0924447.1:410763-428768 GCA_000966675.3 Picea glauca | reverse complement strand
GGGGGATATGTTGAAGAGGTCGGGAGAGGGTCAGATCAAGGGAAACAACTATTGATCTAAGAGGAGGGGCTTCCCTCTTGCTTGGAAGAGAGGTGAGTTTCAAGCTAAGAGGGAGTTTTAGTGTGTTGAATGTGAGGACCTCACAATATATCAATGCCTTGGGAGAACTCTAGCTCAACACCTTGGAGGCAAACTGAATGGTTTTGTATTCCCACCTTCATCTCCCATAATTGGATGAGTATGTGGTCATATACCATGGATGCAAGAGGGTGGAATGTTGAACATGTTCATGACCGGATTCTAGTTTCCCTAAACGTTACTTTTGAGGATGCATGTATTCGTGTCCAAGAGGTTGGGATAATGTTGGGAGAAAGAAGAGGAACCTCACTTATTTTCGAGAAAAGGGACACAACACTCCCTATTGTAGGGGAAGGCTAGTATAAGAAGTAACATTTACCAGATAGAGGGGGGATAAAAGTAGTCTTTGACCACTTCCGGAATGGGATCATTCTTTTTAAGAAGGACAAGGACTAAACTTCAGAGGAATTTTATATATTTCAATCAAGGACATGGAAAATTATGATGTGGACAATTTTGCATGGAGGCATTTCTCCTGGACCTCTTTATGAAAAATTGTGAATCTATGGTGAATGTACAAATATGTGAGATGTGGGTTTATGATAATATTTTGAATTATCCAATCACATTCTCCATTGACCTTGTGTAAACCATTCCATTTGGTGTTTATTGCACTAAGTGTAAAGAACAATGTTTGAGAATTATAAGACGTAAGTTGGGTATGAGCTATTTGTTACCTCTGTATTCCCTTTTATTTTAATGGTATCCATATTTTGTATTGATCAAATGAGGAATTAACCCGGAAATGATGCCATTAGACACAAACTCAATCCTAAGGCCAACTAAGGAGAAAAAACAACATGCTAATTAATCTAGGAGTCAAGCATGCAAACAAACTTTATCACAAAGAAGCGCTAGTTGGTGATGGAATCCAACATCGCAGAATTGATGTGTGAAGGGGTTGAGTTTCGGTGGGTGGGAAAGTTACATTGACAACCTTCTTAACGAACTAACGCCCTGGTGCAAGTTACCTCACCAAGCAGTGGGAAACCCTCCAAGGAGTCCGAGTGAGTCTAGCCAATGTCGATCCCAGGTACAACACCACCTTCCCTATGTTGTCACCTTGTGTAGGAATTCTAAAATATTATGGCCTCAATGGTACCACCTACTATACCAAAGCAGAGGGGGGATAGTAGATAGTCGACACCAAGACCAACAAAGTAGGGTTGATTAATCTAAGGGCCCCAATGTGACCTCATGATTGACCCTTGTATTAGAAGGGCTTCCCAAAGTCAGTGATATAGCAACTGGATTTCACTCCCTAACTCAAGGCTTCATGTTTGTTTAGAAGCTTTGGAAATTTATTCTCACAATCCTATTCCAAAGCTCTACACTTAAGATAAGATGGGTTTGAAGAGCCCTGGAAAAGTTGTTAGATAAATTTTAATTAGCGCTTGATTTTAGGTTGTTGTTACTCAAAGGAGTGGTCGTGAAACTGATTTCATTTTGACTCGACTCTTTAAACCATTCAAGAGGAAAATGAAATGCAATAATTTCAACTTCGATGAAAACTAGATATGGGAAGGAGAAAGAGGTTTTAAGAAAAGAAATAATTTCTTGATAGATTACTATGTGTGCAGTACTGCTAATGACAAAAAGTATGAGCTAATTATTCGGATAAATGGAAGCAAAATGACCCAAATTTTAAAAATACAATGCAAATGCCATAGTTCACTTAGTACACCTATACAACATTGAATCAAATGTCATCATTTCTAACATAGTAAACTTTTATGATTATAAATACCACCATACACATCTTGAATACTCATAATTATCATGGGGGCTTCGTCTTGTTGACCAATATCCTATCATGTTCATTCATAAAGGGGTTTTTATAATTATGAAAAATAGAGTCAATATATTGTAGGTATTGGGAACCTTGTTGAAGGTAACCCAACCTTGGAGAGAGATATAATATCACCTACATACAACAATTGTGATGTGAACATGTTCCATAATTTTATCAATGAGGAAAGTATACGTATGTTCATGATGATAATCATGTTAATTACAATATGAAAGCATAACATGTGTAACATAATACATTTGAATTCGGGTCATAATACCTCTATGAAATAAATGTTACTTATGGTTGAAATATGTGATGAATGGGTGTTTCCTTGATGAGGGACCAAAAATATTATAATAAACAAATCCCACTAGAAAATTTCTTTGAACATGTTGATAGCTAACCATTGATAATCCTATGTTGATGGTTCAAAAATAATGAAAAATAGTCATATTACATGTTCATTGGTATTCAAATAGATCTAGCTTATGGTCATCATGACGTACAAATTATCCATAAGGTGGAATTAGTGAGGTCATGTGTCATTGATTCTAGAAAGGCATTGTTGAAGGCATGAGGTGAAAATGTTAGCATGGGGATGCAAAATGAACATAAGGAAACAACGTTAATTAAGCACCATCGAAGGTAGGAGGAGAGCATTGAGAGGGAGGAAATTTCATGGAAATGAAGGTGACCTTATAGCTATATGCTACAGGATGCAACCTCTGAATATAACCTCTTAGGGAATATAGCAAGGGAGTGGTGAATAGTCTCAACTAAGGAATGTCATATTGAATTCATCCCTAATCAAGACAATGAACTAAAGGGAGATAATCAAAGATGAATGGATCAAGGAAATAGGTGGTCAATAAGGGAGTGAATGAGGAAGATGGCAGCCCCAAAAGATTTATCCTGCTAGTTGCAACAATCAAGTATACATAGTCTTACACTCCTCCAAGAATCACACCCTTAGATATGAACTCCATCCTTCTTTTATAGATGAATCCCTCAACTACCTCCATAATAAAATATTCAATAAAAATTTGGACATATTTCCTCAGGTGAAGCACCTCTTATAAAAACAAAAATCTAATATGGCTTCCTCTTATTGGGAAAAATTGTCCTTGAGAAGGTAAATTATCCAAAGTGTTTACATATGAGCCTACAATGTCTTGCAAATAGAATCACATGGAGGAATTCATCCCACGACAATAATTTTGTTCAATAAAACCCTCCTCGAGGATATCCAATGATCGCCTTTAGCTTTGTAATATATGCTAGCTTCCACCTATATTGTCATTAAAAAATTTACTTATGGAGAGAACTTCTCATCTCAACAAATCATGATCACTACATTCCAACAACTAAAACACTATATATTGTGGGGATATATTTAACCTATTAAAGTTTTGTTGACACTATAGGTATGGTTTTCTCATTATAAGTACTATTGGGTTGTGGTGAGTTTGGATGTTATAGACCTAAAAAATGAGTATTGATAAAGATGCCTCTTTCAAGGTAAAGATAAATATGCTCTCTTTTAAAAAGTCCTTTTGACTTACTTTTAGAGGGATATGTATGAGTTATCAATGAATTTTCACATTAACGTATATTACTGTGAAGGTCCATAACATTTTTAAACATTTGGGATGGACTAGAAAACTTTCTTTCCCTAAGTAGAAGAGAAAAAATAGACTTTTGGAAGCAACAGAATCCACCTTGGCAATAAATTTATAAGTTTTTATAATATACAAATCCCCACACCTCTTATTGAAGTAATATATCATGCTTTCACCATATCTTATTCTTAAAGAGTTAAACGTTGTCAAGTAGTATTGGTGGTACTTCAAAATTTTGTGTGGGAATGCAAGAAAATGAAGATTGCAGCCAAACATAGCCACACTTCAAACATGACCACTTTTCATTTTTTCACACCATTCTTATTGTTTAAAGATGGGAGAATAAAGGCTCAGAAAATGACATGGTTTTAGCCACATATGGTACTAATTCACCTAAGGGAAGCCTTGTTTCCCAGCAACGAGATCCTAAGATGAAGCAAACTCCATTTCCCAGTACTTATGCTGATATAACCATTGGAAATGAGTGTAAAGTTACCTCTTTCAATTATTTGAATTTTTCTCAAAAGACAAAAAAACCAAAGCATTCATGGACTATTAAAATAATTGTTGTTTTTAGGCATTCAGATTACACTTTAAAAGAAGATATTCAAAGTAATATTTCATGTGGAATAGATAACAAAGGACCTAAACCAAATGATGGAGGGTCTGAAAATTCAGATGTTGAGTTTAGTGATGAATTATTGATTTAGAGGGTGGATAGAGGCTATGAGAATGTAGGTGAAGGAGCAACTGGAAATGCAGTTTTGGATGCAAAAAATTTGTTCCCACAAAGTTCAAATGCCTCTCATAAACTTCACAATAATCTATGCACTCCGAAAAGAATATGGATTCAATATATATCGACTAGCATTGCAAAGAATATGAGGTAGAATGTTAGATCAAAATTTGCAATTTTTCACTTGTATCCAAAATCTTACAAACTTCCAAGTCTGAGGGTGTTGATCTATTAATGCTCTTAGAGATGATTTTGTGACTAATATTATTTACAACCTAAGACTATTCTCACAATGATGTTAATGTTAAAACTAGGGTTTTAACTACATTTAACAAAGGATTACCGATTTCAGAGAGACAGAGGATAGACATTACTGAGTTTTGCGGCATCTCCATAGGTTTGTCTGGATAGGGGTGCTCCTTTGCCTCTGTCTATTTCCAATCGAAATCCTAGACTGAATATCGCCACTCCTCTGGACTGAATATCTCCACTCCTCTGTACTGAATATCTCCACTCCTATGGACCGAATATCTTCACTCCTCTGGACCGAATATCTCCACTCTACTACCTCTGTCAGATGGTGTTTTGCTCCTCTATGAACACGAATATGTATGGCGGTCAGGAATCTAAGCTAGTATGGGGTTTTTCTCCTCTGAGAATGCGATGTATGGGGTTTTTCTCCTCTCTTGTTGTGTATTGTTGTCTAGTTTCCACCTCACATGGGAATATCCAAGCTAGTAGATGCAGGCTCGTGCCCAATTTTCTTTGTAATGAATGGGCACGTGAGGATTACTTTGTCATTTGTATTTTTTGTTTTGTTTTTTTTATGTTTTATTATTATTATTTGTTAATTTAATTAATATATATATTAATTAAATTCATCATAATATAAATTTTAATTATGATTTTTTGTTAATTTTAATTAATATATATATTAATTTAGAATTTTGCAAGTTTGGGGATGGGGGTATTAGAGGTTATAGGTGTTATATTTTATTCGGTTAGTAAGGGATTATAATGGGTATGGGTTATATCATTTAGGAATAAAAGTTATAAGGATTGTATGGGTTAATAGGTGTTATATATTATGAGGGTTGGTGTTGATAAGTTAAAGCGGTAAAGGTATATGTGTTATAGTTGTTAGGGGTAATGGGTTATAAGGGTTGATAATGATAAGGATTACAGGATTTAGGGATGATTGAGGTTATTTTTAATGTGGGTTAAGGTTGGTAGTGATAGGGTCAAAGGGGTATTGAAGGGTATTTATGTTATAGGTGTTAAGGATAAGGGGTTATAACAATTAATAGAGATAAAAGTTATAGGCTTAAGGGGTGATAAGGGTTAGGGTTAATATAGGTTAACAATTGTAGTGGTTAAAATGTATAGAGTTTATGGGTTACAAATTATATGTTATAGGGCGGATTATAGGATATATACAAGTTATATATATGGATTATGGGTTAGGTGTTATGAAGGGTAAGGGATATATATGTTAGGGGTTATACAAGTTTAGGGTCTTAAGGATTATGCAAAATTTGGGTTTAGGGGTTATGGTTTAGAGGTTAGTTGTTAACATGGATACAGTTTAGGGGTTACCATGGCTAGGATTTATATGGGTCAAGGGTGACAAGGGTTAGAAGGGTAAGAAATTCTAAAGGTTAGGGTGATAGGTTATAGGGGTCAATATTATATGCATAATGGGGATTAGGGGTTATAGGGTTATGGATCAAAGGGTATAGGAATCCAGTGTTATTTTAGTTAGATGTAATATAAGGTGTAAGGATTAGAGATTAGACGTCTTTATAGATACCAAGGGTTCTATTAGTTGTTAATGGGATAAAGGTTATTAAGATTATAGATGGTAGGGGATAGGGAGGTTATATTAGGGTTTATAAGCTTAAAAGGGTTATAAATGTTAGGGGTTATATGTTAACAATTACATAAGGGTTTGGTTTATAAGAGTGTTAGTGGAAACCTATTTGAACATGTACAATTTATATTTTTAAGGTTGTTTACTATTAAGGTGGATTAAAAGGTATGTGTATGTTGTTGTCATGTTTACAGGCAAAGTGTGCTTGTCATTGATGGCAAGAATAGCAGCGATGATGGCATGTTTACAGGAAAGAATAGCAGCGAACCAAATCTCGAGAGACCAGAAGATGAGAAAGGAAGAATGTGTTAGGTGGGAACCAAAAGTATTTTGGGAAGATGCAGACGAGCAAGATCGAGAAGATCAGAAGAGATAAGGAAGAGTTACATGCAGATAGTGCAGTGTTTCACATAGAGCACAAGTGTGTGTTAGGTCCAAGGGTAAATTTTGCCAAATCTTAGGAGAGATAGTGTTATGAGACACGCAGACATGATCCCATACATCAAGGCATGCAAAAGGATCAAAGGTCATGGACTTTAACACTTAGATATTTGAGGAAGCCAAAGCTCAGGAGGAGGAGTGACAGTGGTCGTTGGATCACCAATCCTGAATACCCAATGTCCATCATATCAGAGTCTAGACAGGAGGAGCGTGCAAAGGAGGATATTAGACCTTAACCGTTGGATCGGAGCGCGAAGGACTAGCAACCGTTGGATCCAGTACAATTACGAAGAGGATGATGACCAAGAGCCATCCTCTAACTCCATGAAATGAGAAGTCACGAAATGATATGGGTCGTTGGATCTAGAGGACACGTGGAGAGAGACCAACATTTTTCTGAATCGTGAGATGGAGAATTCAAAGGTGAGAGTTGTAGGAACTCGTGATATGCGAAGTCGCCAAATGATCGCAGTTGTCGATCAGAGGGAGAGATCTTAACCGTTGATCTGATATGAAGCATTTTGTAGTTTTGAGAGTTGGGAGTTTCGAGGAAACTCATAGCAGGAGTTCACGATATG
The DNA here is from genome assembly GCA_000966675.3 of Picea glauca. Classification (NCBI taxonomy): domain Eukaryota; kingdom Viridiplantae; phylum Streptophyta; class Pinopsida; order Pinales; family Pinaceae; genus Picea; species Picea glauca. Next base: position 421,594 of record JZKD02S0924447.1, on the reverse strand, counting down.
CGAAATCGTGAAGCATCCCTCTTGCTTGGACCCTAGTCACAATTGGTGGTCACATTGATGAAGGTTAAGGGAGGAGCTAGCACATCGTTGGGATTTACAACAGAGATCACCGAAATCATGAAATGCATTTTCGAATAAGGTTTTGGTCACAGCCAGTGGTCACAGCAGCGGAAGAGAAGGGAAGGAGCTAGCRGTGCTAGGCTCCACCTCAGAATTTTGCGAGTTGATAAAATCGAGGTGACTCGCAGTTGATCACCCGAAATGTGAAATCGTGAAATGACTATTGGTTAGGTGTATGGTCAYTGCCGATGGTCATATGAAAGGAAGGGGCTTAGCCAGAAAACCTAGCGCCCACTATGCAAWTTTCTTAGAAAGGGAAAAAGGCGCCAAAGACATGAGCGTGCAGATGTTATCTCAGTAACTGTTAAGAGACGGACTGATTGTAACTGTAGAAAAYGACTAATTCCATCTACCAGAGAACTTGAGGAGCTAGAGGGTGATCGCCAGAGAAGATGAAGAGTCTCAAGGTAAATGCCAGTGGAATGAAGACTCATCATAAATACGATTGATAGATGAAAAGCATCGAAGAATGTAATTACAAAAGAGAGGAGAAAGCTTGACTGTGATAGAGAAGACGAAGAGTCGCATTGCCAGAGAAGGCAGAGAATCTCAGGATAAGCCATTGATGATGAACAGACTCATTATAACTGCCAAAGAATATGATGAGTTGCATGTAGGATCTGGGAGAGGAATAGGCATCATAAAGAGACACAGAACAGAGAATAGGTGGGGGTTGTTGTTGAGTGTTTTTCATGCATGTAGAAGCATGTTGTGTGCAAGAGATGAAGCGCACGGAAGAGGCATGGTGCATAGAATGGAAAGAAGACATAGAGCATAAAGCACAGATGAAGCAAGGAACAAAAATGCATATCTTAGAGAAGAACAGAAAGTGTAGCAGACACGAGGAAAGAGACATTGATGCAAGCAGAGCAAAGCAGTGTAGCAGAACAGTGATGAGACTAGTAAGCCATAAATAAATGTTGTATCACTGTGATAAATTCAAGAAAGAAAAGATTTATATTTCAGGGTGGTAGGGAGGTGATAGGGAGGATTGTTGTCCTAATTAGAGTTCCAAGTGGATGCTTGAACACAGGGAGTTATATCTCCCATTTGGTTGCATCTAGAGAAACCAGAGTGGCAGGGTGGTGCAAGGGAGAACTATTGTTGTTTGTTATATAGGTTGGTGCCTGTGTGACTGAAAGTTGGTACTTCCATCCAATTGGTGTTGGAATACTTAGGGAGTTGGTTATTCCTTCTAGTGGGTGCTAGAGAAACCAGGGAATTGGTGCTTCCTTCTAGTGGGTGCTAGAGAAACCAGAGAGTTGGTGCTCTTAGCAAGTTTCATCTTGAAAAATAGAGGTGGTAGCCTCACAATGAGTTGTTACTCATAAGAATGATAATGTACAGAAAATAAAGATTACTTATCATATCAAGAATAAGAGGTTTTTCCCTTTATGGGTTTACTTGGGAAATATCTGTCTGTGTATATTTCATGTCTGTGATTGATGTTGAATATTTTATTGCCTACCTTCCTGCATTATTATGATTGTCATTTAATGCTTTGTAAAGAGTTTAAAATAAGTATAAATGTTTAATCACGGTAACAACTGATTCACCCCCCCCCCCTCCTTCTCAGTTGTCTAACATATTTTCTATGCATGAAGGTAAGGCATATTAGTTCTCAGTTTTCTTGTGTAGAGTGTTAACAAAGGGAGGTCGTGTATTAGACAACTTTAAAATCCATGTTAACAATTAGATATTTGTCTTATGAACAAGATATGGTACTATCCATTTTGAGGTTTGGCATAGAGATTGTTCTTATAGACTACACTACATTGCACCATATAATCCCTACATAATCCATACACTCCTTGCAAACCATGTAACACCATTCAAAGACACATGCACGACCTCTAATCCCCATTCATAGGTCATTATTTCCCATGTCTAGTTCAATGTAACAATGATGACATTTACTATGATGATGACCTTTATTGATCATTCCAGGCATATTTCTCATTCATGAGACCAAAATCATATCGTCTCATGTAGTGGTTAAAATGTATAGAGTTTACGGGTTACAAATTATATTTTATAGGGATTATAGGATATATAAGTTATATATATGGATTATGGGTTAGGTCATGTTATGGAGGGCAAGGGATATATAGGTTAGGGGTTATAGAAGTTCAGGGTATTAAGGATTATGCAAGTTTAAATGGGTTTAGGGGCTATGGTTTAGAGGTTAGTTGTTAACATGGATATAGTTTAGGGGTTACCACGACTAGGAGTTATATGGGTCAAGGATGACAGGAGTTACAAGGGTAAGAAATTATAAAGGTTAGGGTGATAGGTTATAGGGGTCAATATTATATGAATTATGGTGATTAGGGGTGATAAGGTTATCAAGGTAAGGAATTATGAGGGTTAAGGGTGATAGGTTGTTGGGGTGAATGTTACACTCATTATGGGGTTGTGGGGTTATATTTGTTAGGGTTTACAAGTGTTGGGGTAAGGGGTTATACGAGTTAGGCATCGTATATGTTAGGTGTAGAGTTTATAAAATTTGAGGGTTATAGAGTTTAGGGGTTATTAATAATAAGGGTTAATATATGGGTTAAGAGTCATAGGGTTTAAGGATTAGGATATAAGAGTTCAAGGTTATATTAGGAATGATAAGTGTTTGGGGGTGTGGGTTGAGGGTTATAATGTTTATGGACTAAATTTTATAGGTGTTATAATTTTTAGGGATTAGGATTGTAGTGCTTATGTATTTATATATTATGGGTTATAATGTATTGTGGAAGTGGTTATTTGTGTTGGGAGTCATATGGGTTAGGAATGAGATGGGTTATAGGTTTATGGATCAAAGGGTATAGGAATCCAGTGTTATTTTAGTTAGATTCAATAGAAGATGTAAGGATTAGATATTAGATGTCGTTATAGATACCAAGGGCTCTATTAGTTGTTAATGGGATAGGGATTATTGATATTATAAATGGTAGGGGATAGGGAGGTTATATTAGGGTTTATAAGCTTAAGAGGGTTATAAATGTTAGGGGTTATATGTTAACAATTACATAAGGGTTTGGTTTATAAGAGTGTTAGTGGAAACCTATTTGAACATCTACAATTTCTAGTTTTAAGGTTGTTTTACATTAATGTTATGTAACTATTAAGGTGGATTATAAGCTATGTGTATGTTATATGTATGAAGGTAAGGAATATTAGTTCTCAGTTTGCTTGTGTAGAGTGTTAACAAAGGGAGGTCTTGTGTTAGACAACTTTAAAATCCATGTGTAAACATAGTCAAACACCAAACTTTGGGTATACTAGGAAGGTTTAAATAGGAGTTATATCCACCACCTATTATTCATATAATTGTGTCTTGGTTCCTAGAAGCGTTAAAATTTTGTGTTCAATTTGAACATTTTTTCCTATATTGAAAATTTTGTGCATGTGTTTTTGGAGAGGAACTTGACAACTAACTTGGAGTAAATTGTCAACCCATAAATTTTACAAGTTAGATAACTACCTCCCCATCATTTTCTCCTTATAAGGATACTTTTATAAACCAACTCGTGTATGCATGTATATCCATATAAATGTTTAATTCTTTTCTCTGTTTTATGTCTTTGTCCTCATAAGTGACCCACATAAAGTCATAAAACAAGGAAAAAGAATTACACACCCACATATAATTTTAATTTCAATTTTACATCTTTAATTCTTTTTAAAATTTCTAGTGTTTTGAAAGTTAAAAATCAAATTAATTCATTTGCTTGCAAAACACTTTCTGGGTTGGAAGAAGCAGAAGTTGAAACTTCAAACATTGGGGACCCGTGTACTTAAAGAAGGGATGATATAAATTTCAACGATGAAAAAAATAGACGTAGGAAAGTATCTATAATGCACCAGTTGAAATAAAAGAAAAACCATTTCCATGTAGATTTCTATGAACCTTTTTTCTTATGAATAAGTCAATTAATTTTCAGAGCCCAACATGTAAAGGGAGAAAAGTGTATAATGTATCACTCGAGAGTTTTTGTAGTGAAAAGTTCAAATAAAAGAAAAAAAAAATGAATTGATTGGCATGGGGCATAGTAGGTGGTACCATAGAGGGTAACCTTATGTTATATCATTTATCTTTGGTGCCCATGCATCATGTGTGAGGGCTTGAGACACCACATACTAGACAACATACAAAGAATATTTGTATTATGAACAAGATATGGTTATACTGTCCATTTTGAGGTTTGGCATAGAGATTGTTCTGATAGACTACACTCCATTGCACCATATAATCCCTACATAAGAAATCATTGTTCTAACACAACCACATTTGAACCCAAAATCCAAAGGCATCCTCTGATGCCACCCAAAAAATTGGCCTTGACGTCGGATTTTACCTTTTAAAATTTGTAATTTTCTTGTTTTTTTTCAAATTGTCCCCGACGGTCGTCATGTGCTAAGATATAAGAGATAAAAATATTGAAAACTACCAATATCCTACCAAATAAACATTCCTTGCAGAGATAAGAGTCTCGAAAGCTATCAATATCCTACCAATCAAATGATGTTTGGGCCATAAGGGCTTGTCAAAGTTCATTTGCTAGATAAGTTAGTTTAGAATTTGCATGTGACATAACACTATCATTCAATAGTCAAACTGTTACATTTCATTGTCATGCATCATGTGTCAATACGTGAGCCAGCACAAAGGAAACATATAAATAATATTTGTCTTATGAAAAAGATATGGTACTATCCATTTTGAGGTTTGGCATAGAGATTGTTCTTATAGACTACACTACATTGCACCATATAAGACCTACACTCCTTGCAAACCATGTAACACCATTCAAAGACACATTCGTGTGACGAATTAGCTATACTATCAATGAACTTTTTTCGTCGATAGTATAGCTAATTCATCGCAAGATTATTTACATTCGTCTATCTTGCGATGATATCAAATGATTCTTGAATTCATTTCATATTTGGTTTATCAACTTGAAATTCAAATTTTATACTTTTCAAACTAGTTGTACCTTGAGTCAAATACAAATATGAAATTAGGAATCATTATCATATCTACTAGAACATATGAAAAATAGGGTTTACGGTTTACATGATGATATGATAATGGAATAAAGTGGGTGTGTGAGTCAAATTTGAGTCTAGAAACCCTCCCATATCATTAAGGCATGTGAATAGTCTATCCATGTCAAATTTCAATCCATACAGAAACAGTTTGAAAAAAAATCAACGTTGGCCCCATTCACTTGTCACTGTTGCCTGTGTCTAGTATTTTTATGGTGTTGATTAAGAAATCAATGAAAAAGAGGGATTTTTCATCACAACTATGACACAGATGCATTGTATATACATTAATGTAGAACCTGAAAGAAAAATGAATAAATATTGATGAAAACTTAAAACTTGTGTCAAGCAATTTGTGTACTTTGAAAGAAAATTAGGGTTTATGGTTTACATGATGAATTGATGATGGAAGAAATTGGGTGTGTGTGTCAAATTTGAGTCTAGAAACCCTCCCATATCGTTAAGGCATGTGAATAGTCTATCCATGTCAAATTTCAGTGCATACAGAAACAGTTTAAAAAAAATTCAACGTTGGCCCCATTCATATGTCATTGTTGCCCGTCTCTAGTCCTAGTACAATTTTTGTTCCTTGTTCCTTCTAAAATCCGTTCGACATTACACATGTACCTACATCTAGTACTGCAAGGGAGTATTTTTATAGTGTTGATTAAGCAATAAAGGAAAAAGAGGGATTTTTCATCAAAACTATGACACATATACATTGTATATACAATATTAATGTAGAACCCGGAAGAAAAATGAAGAAAGACTAATGAAAACTTAAAACTTGCATCAACCAATTTGTGTACTTTGAAATAAAATTAGGGTTTATGGTTTACATGATGAATTGATGATGGAAGAAAGTGGGTATGTGAGTCAAATTTGAGTCTAGAAACCCTCCCATATCATTAAGGCATGTGAATAGTCTATCCATTTCAAATTTCAATGCATACGGAAACAATTTGAAAAAATTTCAACATTGGCCCCATTCACAGGTCATTCTTTCTCGTGTATAGTCCTAGTACAATTTTTGTTCCTTGTTCCTTGTTCTTTGTAAATGTGTTCGACATTACACATGTTGTTGCATATAGTACTGCAACGGAGTATTTTTATGGTGTTGATTAAGAAATCAACGAAAAAGAGGAATTTTTCATCACAACTATAACACAGATACATTGTATATACATTAATGTAGAACCTGAAAGAAAAATGAAGAAATACTGATGAAAACTTAAAACTTACGTCATTCAATTTGTGTACTTTGAAATAAAATTAGGGTTTATGGTTTATATGATGAATTTATGATGGAAGAAAGTGGGTTGTGCGTCAAATTTGAGTCCAGAAATCCTCCCATATCATTAAGGCATGCAAATAGTCTATCCATGTAAATTTTCAGTGCATACAGAAATAGTTTGAAAAAATTTCAACATTGGCCCCATTCACAGGTCATTGTTTCCCATGTCTAGTCCTAGTACAATTTATGTTCCTTGTTTCTTGTAAAATTTGTTTGACATTACACACATCCTTGCATCTAGTATTGCAAGGGAGTATTTTTATGGTGTTGATTAAGCAATCAATGAAAAAGAGGGATTTTTCATCACAACTATGACACAGATACATTGTATATACAATATTGATGTAGAAACTGAAAGAAAAATGAAGAAAGACTGATGAAAACTTAAAACTTGCGTCAACCAATTTGTGTACTTTGAAAGAAAATTAGGTTTTATGGTTTACATGATGAATTGATGATGGAATAAAGTGGGTGTGTGAGTCAAATTTGAGTCCAGAAACCCTCCCATATCGTTAAGACATGTGAATAGTCTATCCATGTCAAATTACAATGCATACAGAAATAGTTTGAAAAAATTTCAACGTTGGCCCCATTCACAGGTCATTGTTGCTTGTGTCTAGTCCTAATACAATTTAAATTCCTTGTTCCTTGTAAAATTCGTTCAACATTACACATGTCCCTACATCTAGTACTAAAAGGGAGTATTTGTATGGTTTTGATTAAGAAATCAAAGAAAAAGAGGGATTTTTCATCACAACTATGACACAAATACATTGTATATACATTAATGTAGAACCTGAAAGAAAAATGAAGAAATACTGATGAAAACTTAAAACTTGCATCAACTAATTTGAATAATTTTAAAGAAAATTAGGGTTTATGGTTTACATGATGAATTGATGATGGAATAAAGTGGGTTTGTGTGTCAAATTTGAGTCCATAAACCCTCTCATATCGTTAAGGCATGTTAATAGTCTATCCATGTCAAATTTCAATGCATACAGAAACAGTTTGAAAAAATTTCAACGTTGGCCCCATTCACAGGTCATTGTTGCCCATGTCTAGTCCTAGTACAATTTATGTTCCTTGTTCCTTGTAAAATTAGTTCGACATTACACATGTCCCCACATCTAGTACTGCAAGGGAGTATTTTTATGGTGTTGATTAAGTAATCAACGAAAAAGAGGGATTTTTCATCACAACTATGACACAGATACATTGTATATACAATATTAATGTAGAACCTAAAAGAAAAATGAAGAAAGACTAATGAAAACTTAAAACTTGCATCAACCAATTTGTGTACTTTGAAATAAAATTAGGGTTTATGGTTTACATGATGAATTGATGATCGAAGAAAGTGGGTGTGTGAGTCAAATTTGAGTCTAGAAACCCTCACATATCGTGAAGTCATGTGAATAGTCTATCCATGTCAAATTTCAATGCATACAGAAACAGTTTGAAAAAATTTCAACGTTGGCCCCATTCACAGGTCATCGTTTCCCGTGTCTAGTCCTAGAACAATTTTTGTTCCTTGTTCCTTATAAAATTCGTTCGACAATACACACGTCACCACATCTAGTATTGCAAAAGCTTTGTTTTGGTCCTAAGGTCCTAATTTTTTGTGTCCCTTGACCATGGTATAGTCCCCAAGATCCATTATTTTTGTACAAAACATACTAATAGCATAAAATGTCCCACACAAAGACCAAATATCGACTACATAAGTCTTATGTCTTTTTTCAAGGACTATGTAATGAATCTCAATTCTAAGAAGATTCAAATAGGACCTAAGAAACTTATGTTCTTTCCTTAACCATGGGTGACATAACACTATCATTCAATATTCAAATTTTTACATTTCATTGTCATGCATCATGTGTGAGGGCTTGAGCCACCACAAAGGAAACATACAAAGAATATTTGTCTTATGAACAAGATATGGTACTATCCATTTTGAGGTTTGTCATAGAGAGTGTTCTTATAGACTACACTACATTGCACCATATAATCCCTACAATCCTCGCAAACCATGTAACACCATTCAAAGACACATTCTTGCGACAAATTAGCTATATTATCGACGAACGTTTTTCGTCGATAGTATAGCTAATTCATCGCAAGATTATTTACATTTGTATCTATTATGACGATATCAAATGATGCTTGGATTCATTTCATATTCGGTTTATCAACTTGAAATTAAAATTTGATACTTTGCAATCTAGTTGTACCTTGAGTCAAATACAAATATGAAATTGGGAATCATTAACATATCTACTAGAACATATGAAAATAGGGTTTATGGCTTACATTATGAATTGATGATGGAATAAAGTGGGTGTGTGAGTCAAATTTGAGTCCAAAAACTCTCCCATATTGTTAAGGCATGTGAATATTCTATCCATGTCAAATTTCAGTGCATACAGAAACAGTTTGAAAAAATTTCAACGTTGGCCCCATTCATAGGTCATTGTTGCCCATGTCTAGTCCTAGAACAATTTTCATTCCTTGTTCCTTGTAAAATTCGTTCGACGGTACACACGTCCCCGCACTTAGTACTGCAAGGGGGTATTTTTATGGTGTTGATTAAGCAATCAATGAAAAAGAGGGAATTTTCATCACAACTATGACACAGATACATTGTATATACATTAATGTAGAACCTGAAAGAAAAATGAAGAAATATTGATGCAAACTTAAAACTTGCATCAATCAATTTGTGTACTTTGAAAGAATAATAGGTTTTCAATGAAAATCCTATATAAATGACAAAAACTTTCATTGACACTTCGTTGATGTAATACTATGACAACAATATTGATGGCATCTACGATCATGATGGTATAAAAATGAAAGAGCTTCTTTTGGTTTCAAGAATAATTTATCTTCTATTGAACAAGGCCAACCACATGAAGGTGGGAGATCATATGGCCCCTCCCCTCCCCCTCACATCACTCTCAATTGATCTTCAATACCCAATCTATAAAATAGAAAATAATCGAAAACAACGTCCTATTAAGATTCATGCATAGAAACTACAAAAACAAAAATTAATCAAGGTACATGAAATTATGTGTTTGTAAATGATATTTTTAGTTTACCATGTACTTTAGTATATTGGCAACTATTTTMAGGTTTCACATAATAATTAAACAACATGTAACATAGGATATAAAACAGTCGCATAAAACTTAAAAACATGTAATTAACCCATGACATTATAAGTAAATTATTTTAAGAGAATAATTCATACAAATTAAAATGTATAGTCACGTACCTAATCCAACCTCGACATCTGTGTAATCATCCTTATTTTGTATCTTGATCTTCGTCATCGAACTCGACATCTATATCATCATCCAGTTATGAAATGGTTTTGAAAGGATTGATGATATCATCATCGTCATCAATTTCATTTTCGAGCATATTTTCATCGACATCATCATCAAGAATTACAATATTGTCTCCTACACCTGGATCATGATCTTCTTCATCTTCTTCATTTGTCGACCCTGCATGATCTTCCAACTTCGTCTGATCTGGTGAATCATCTTCTTGATCTTCAATATCATCTTCTTCCTATAAATGGTTATACTTAATTAGCCTTCCTCTTGGATCATATCTAAAAACAAATGACCAATCCCTCTCACTTGGAACATTTGAGTAAAAGACCTGTTCATTTTGGCTTGGAAAAACCTAGCGATCATGTCCTCTTTCAAACATCATTTTTTTAATCATTGAAAATATGTTGGCATGTTGAATAACAGTTATTTCCTCATCGCATTCATGCATTCGTAACCTATACCATTTGACATCGAACAGAACTAATTTGAAGGAATTAAAGTCACACTCAAGTATATTGTTTAAATACCCATAGTATCTATTTTCAGATTCTCAGGGATGTCTGTCACTCCTAGAGGAAACATTAGTGACCTGGAATACTGCAGTTATCCCACTATCATAATTTTTATTGGTTTCATCCAATTGCTTGATGCGAAATTTACAACCATTGCACCACATAGCCTTGTGGTGTTTCAACTGCAATATGCCAGATATGTAAAAGATGCATTGTCAATTAATAAATTAACATATATATTTATATAACTTGGAAAGTATCTGAAAAATATAGTACACATGTAGTCACACTAATATAATATAAAAAAACTGAATAAAATGGGTGAATTTTCTTACCTGTCCATCTTTCAAACCATATGCTAAATAAATTTTCATTTGTGTAACATTGGCATCTTCGTTACGACGAGCTTCTCTAACCAATTCAGATAGTTGTTTCCATGATAACCTGCCTCCATTATGTTGTTTAAATTTTTCAATCCATACATTCATCCAGTCAATATTGTTTGCAATGTATAA
>JZKD02S0924447.1:388462-410713 GCA_000966675.3 Picea glauca | reverse complement strand
TTATATCATCTTCATGGATTTCTTTCAATGACAACCATCTACATGAGATCATGACACAAGAAAATAACATGTTTCAACATAACATAATATAATATATTAAATTACAAGTAAAACACGTGTCATTAAGTACAACAATAATTTGAAAGAACATTTTGCATATAAATCACAACTACTTGCCTCATGTATTTTCCAAGATCATATATAACTTATTTGGTATTCTTGTCAAAGTCGTTTGGGAGAGATAGTGGTAGAACATACTGTAACAAAAAAATGAATCGTTATTTGTTTCGACCAAAGTAGACAAAGAAAAATAAAAAAATTAAAAGATGTATAAGGCCAATATATATAAATATGTATACCAAAATTATTACCTTAATGAAGGTATGCCAATCATGTGTTTTTACCCCACCAAATTAACCTTTCTTCGTTAATATATTATTTATGTTTGAAGCAAAACCCGTGGGAAATTTAATTCTTTGAATGACCTCTTTTACATCATTGTTTTTTTGCTCTGTTAATAACCATGGAAGGTTATTTTGGTCTACTCCATCTAATCTATTTGATCAGATCACACTTCTCATTGCATGATTGGCTTCCTGAATGTCAGTACAAAGTTTGAAAAAAAATTATTTGTCCCTCCTACCATCTATGATTCACCATAATGTTTTTGTTACATTCTTCCCGATATACATTGTATCAAACAAATGAGCTATTTTTATCTTCTCATAGTAGGGAAACCTCATGAATTGAGTGGGATAACATTTCATTCCTCGTGGAAGCCCATTATTAATACCTTCATGATGGCAGCCTTCATGAAGCATACAAGAAATCACAAAAGTAATTATCAAATATGGTAATATAAATTCAATGATTAAAATAAACATTCAAAACATTACATGATATACGATACATAAACAAATTGAGTACCTTGACGATTTCTATTATATTCCAACCTCCATAGCTAAGGTGTCATTCTTCATGGTTTTAAACCATGCTCTTCTTTCCCATTGAAAAGATGTTTTTCAGTAGTATGATACCTATGGTTCTTAGGGAGGAGGTGCCTATACTCATCAAACACCACCTTTCCTAAACTTTTTGAATGATGATACTTCATCTTAGGACCACAAACTGGACATAAACATTTACCCTTTGTTTGAAGACCTGCAACAAATGGATTAATGTCAATTATATGGTGAGATTATTTAAAAATTAAACATGCAGCATGATATCATTAAAAAATTATATAGTATTAAAGAGAAATATTAGAATGCTACATACCACAAAAATGTGTTAGTCCTAGGGAATCGTGAATTTTCCATAAAAGTATTCCACGGAATTTAAATTTATTCTCCTCGATTGGTTTACATATGCCATACATAGTGATGCCAGCCCATAACTTTAGTAGCTCATCGATAAGAGGCTCGATATATACATTCATATCTTTAACCTGGTACTTACCTAATTGTTTGAAATTACACATAATTACTATAACCATGATATCATGTATACATAAGTAAATAAATAAACAAAATATATTATGCAGAAAATGAAACAAATGAAAATGTTAGATTCAAAAAATTAATGTAAACAAATACCTGGAACAATCTTTATCAACATTATGCCCCCGAGGGGGCAAATCAATTGGAAAGTGTCGTGAAAATGAAGTTTCAAGAGGTCTCAAGTTCAACTCCCCCCGACTAATCTAGTGTGTAGCATGTGGGGTAGCATGGGCACACCTGGAGGTTATAGTGGTAGCAGTTGGATAACACGACCACGTGTAATGTGAGTATGTGCCCAACTAGTTGTTGATTCCGCCAGCCATAAAAAAAAAATCATTATCAACATTATGTTCTCCCTCTTTATTAACATCCAAGGAGGAATGTTATTGTTGATAACAAAAATAGGCCACACTGATTAAATAGACCTAAGCTCTTCGAATGGATTAACACCGTTAGTTGCCAATGAAATCCTAACATTACGAGGTTCATCTTTGAAATATGCCCATTTTTCCTCAATTTACCTAAATTCATAACCAATGGCAGGCATTCGAAGAACACCATCTCCACTTTTGTTACGTGCATGGTAATCCATAAATTTTTCTATGCTTTCACACCTGAACAATCGCTGCAAACGTGGAATTATTGGATATGACGAAGAACCTTTTGAGGCACCCTTTTTGTTACTTGATTGGTTTGATATCTATTGATAAGACATTGTGGACATTCTGTTTTCGAAGCATGTTGTCCATAATATATAATATGATCATTAGTACATGCATATATAGTTTGATAATCCATTCCAATGTCTTTCATAATGGCATGCAAACCTCAATATGTGCGAGGTAAAATATTTGACGATGGTAAAAAAAAATCACCTAATAATCTACAACATAACAAATAAATAGTTAATGTAAAGAATATTAATCGTAAAAATTGCATTCTTATTTTACACATTAATTAACACTAAAAACAAATAGAAAAAAAACAACATTTATGTAGAATATGAGATGAAACATTTTACATACCTTAGTATCTGTGTCATACAAGTGTTCGACAAATTATTTATAACCTTTAAGTTCACTAGCAGCAATGCAGCAGAGAGAAGATTTGCTCTTGATCCTTCATAAAGTCGTTTTTTTTTCCTTTTCTAATAGAGTTTCATCATAAATACCATCATTGTCCCCATCCTCATCCAGCTGAGAAAACAAATCTTGGATCATTTGATTTGTCCCATCATCTTCTTCCATAGGATCATTAACTTGATTTGTCCCATCATATTCTTCCATTGGATCCTCATTTGCTTGATCATGTTCCTCATCTTGTACAACATCATTTCTACTACTACTTGGTGCAATATTCTGCGGAAATTTAGAGGGCAACTCTAACTTTATAATTACAAACAATCACGCAAAATTAGTGTGTACTATAACAAACATTCAAACAATATATATATATATATATATAATTGACAATATAAAAACAGATAATGAATATATAGCTAATTACCATGGGACGATATCCATTCGATACGCCATCCATGTGCCCATATTTCCTACAATGTTTTGTAGTTGTTGTTATTAAAGTTCTTACGAGAAGTATGAGACAACATTTTTTGCAAGGGAAATAACATCTACCATCACCATTTTCACCCGCTTTACTTTTTTCCCCACCTCTAATTATATTCTATGACATTCTTCTGCACAACTTCCGCACAAAAATACCCTTTCTGAATCATCGTTGTTATAGAAAGATTGTCACAACATCTCTAATTCGTAAAATATGTATAGGTCAATCTCATCACAATTGCGATGAACATTGACCAAAAAATGTTGGCTTTGTCAAAGAGTATAACGGTCATAATGGTCATATCGTCGCTCTTGCGATGAAAGTTGACCAAATCAACTTTGACTTTGTCAAAGAGTATAATGGTCAATATGGACTTTATCAAATAGTGTAACGGTCAAGATTTATCGTCGCCCTTGCGACGAATTCACAAGTTCGTCGAAAGAGAGACGATCATCCACTATATTTATGATCGTTGCAAAGCAGATGAACGTTTGATTACGTCGATAGAGCGACAAATACGGGCTGGATTTATAAGAAAATTGAAAAACTAAACTTTTTCTCTTGAATTTTGCGACAAAAGGGTACTTATGTCGAAAGTAGTCGTCGCAAATTTTTCAATAGGTAGTAGTGCTTTCTAGAATCAAATGAGTATAAATCTTGATAATGTCTGGTAATTTCAAGGCCCAATTTTTCCATGATAAAATTAGGCATTAAATTATGTGAAGCTCTTGAGTCTAACATGCAATTGTGAAGTAAATGATCGTGCACAGTCAGTGTAATATAGAAAGGAGCAACAATATCCTTATTATTTTCAATGTGTAGTCCAAACATGATTGTAGGTTTCTCATCCTGCAAATTGATAACATCGGCTTGACATTCAACATCAGAAAAATTTATTGCTTTTGCGATTTTCTTTTATAGATTGGATTTCTAGCAAGTTCAACCATAGGCATTGGAATTTTAATTTTATTCAGTTCATTTTCTAGATTGAAAGTTCCAATTGATTTTTCATTTTCCCTAGTCTGAACTTCTACTTCTTTATTTTCCGGCTTCTTAGCCAGTACTGCTTTCATTTCAACTTGCTTTATTCGGGTAGTTTGCATTTTAGTTGATGGTTTTGAACCTGCTGCCTCATTTTCTTTGTTTCGTGATAAAATATTTTTTGGTGGAGCATTTATTGAATTATTTTCTCTTGGCCTCAAATCATATTTATGTTGAAGATCGGTCATTATTGAATCAACGAGACCTATGTATGTAGAGTCTCCCAAATTGTTGATATTTTAATCATCATTAAATAGAGATTCAATATCCAAGGATTTCTCATAATCCTGTTTGGTTAGGTGAGATTCCAGATCATTATCGTTGAGGTTGTTTAGATCTTCATCTAATTCATCATAATCTTGCACCTCATCTCTCTATATGAAATTCTCAGTTTTAAAAGGAGCTTGAATCTTTTGTTCCTCATTTTTTATTTGCCTTTGTTGTATATGAGGATTAGGATTTCTTCTAAATTGATTTCTAACATATAGATCAGGTTTGGCTTGTTCTATTTCCATCTTGGAATTTTTGTTCGATAGATCTTTAATAATTTTTGTCATCTCATCCATTTTTTCCTCTGTAGATTTTCCAGATCCATAGGGCCTTGCATGTTCTTCAAAACGCCTGGGTTCTCTTGTTTCCATCTCAACTTTAGTTTTCAACTTCCCATATGCCATCATATTTGATTCAGTCTCTATAGCATCATCTTGGATTCTTGTTAAAGCAGTGGATCTTCTTTCTCTCAAAAGTAGAGAAAAATCAGAATCAAAAGCTCCTGCAAAAGTGACTTTTGCAGTTGGTTGAGAAGGTTTAACTCCAGCATGGATCTTTTTGATAAATTTTGTTAAATATTTGAATAAATTTCAAGACTGATTCAAATGTTTTCTTTCTCAAGGATCTAAATTTGGTTAGGTAATATAGATGGTCTTTTTTATCACCTCGTTGCCTTATGAAGGAAGTTTCCAAATGATTAGATGATGGTATAGAACCTACTCATTGGTGGTCAAGCTCCAAGAAAAAGAGTCGAGCCTTGACTTGGACTCCGATTCAGAAAACAATAAAAGGAGATAAATCATTGATGCAGAACCCACTACTACCATCATGACCATAACAATTCAACTAGAAGAACCAAAGGATCATGAGGAGGGGGAGCACCTCTTCCATTCACAGATGTGGGTGAAGGGTGGCCCACTGCATTTCATTGTTGATAGAAAAATCCAAAAGAACCTTATACCAGTAGAGTTCGTTAAGCAGTTGGATTTGTCGAAAACACCACACCCGCGGCCATACAACATCGGGTGGCTTCGCAAGGGACGAGATCCCCACATAAGCCAGCAGTGTCGCATGTCTTGTGGCATCAAGCCCTTCAAGGATGAGGTGTTGTGTGATGTTGCCTCATTGGAAGTCTGTGATGTTTTTTCAGGCCAGTCATATATGTGGAAGCATCATATTATTAATGAGTCTCGACCCCGTAGTGTCATTGTTACTCTTAGGGGTCAAATATATAAGGTACCAAAGGTATTTCTGACTATTGTCCCGACAAAACAATTCCACAAAGTAATCTCTCATACTACAAAGTTTAGCCTCTTCATGATTTGGTCAAAACATGATTAGAAGGACATTGTAACCACTACAGCATTCAAGGCCTAGGGCCTTTCTGTCCAACAAAAGCAAGTTAAAAAAATTGTAGAAGAGAACAAATATATTCATGTTTCATATACATGGGTACCTCCACACTTCCCAGACAAGACAAGATATAATAGAGCTCTTCATAGCTCTATTGGCCATAGCCCTTTTGAGGAGTACTTGGGGTTCCAACCATTAGCCCCCACTAATATAGATATTTATGTTGCATCTTCACCGATAGAGTCCTCCCGCACTAAGGCAGATCATTCGTCTATATTGGTTGAACAAATCCAACCCCTCCAGCAATAGGTTCGTGACATCCTTCAACTAGTGAATTCCAACTACCATCAATACAACTTCTTCAACAAGGGAAGCGGCTCACCAAGGTTCAGATTCAGTAAAAGCTTCCCCATTGCCCACGGGAACTTAATGCAATGGATACCATTGCTTCCTAAGGGGGGAGGAATTATTGAGGTGGATATCAATGGCCACCCACCTACTCGACTAGTTCGAAATACAATTGTCTACCTTGGAAGTGTTTTTACAATTTTGGGGGTCCAAAAATTCTAGAGTCATTTTGAGGCCCTAAACGACATTTTTGGGGAATTTTGAGGGGCCAAGAGATTAAAGTGGCATATTATGACTCCCCCTATGGAATTTTTACTCCTCAGTTGGACATTTTTGACAAGGTATCAAACTCCCCAAACGGAGATCGTATGCAAAAGTTACGACCTCAAGAATTTGGTGTATTAACTACCCCCATCGGGGCCCACAAACCTTTTGGCATTTCCTCTTCTGGGTTAGATGTTTAGCATTTTCTCATTTTTTATTTATGTTAAAAAGGCCTTTGGAGACTCATTGTAATCATCTTCTTGCAAATGAGAATAATCGTCACATCTCTTCTCAGAGATAATCTACCACTATTCGAGCAAGCTTCTTTCTTTCTACATTTTTACAATTTCATCATTTTCCATGTATTAATAGAATTCAAGTTTCACTCTATCTTTGTGTTTTTTTTAATGTATTTGTATTTCATTTCATTCTCAAAATAATTTGGATCAATCACCTTGTTCAACTACTAAAGTGGCAATTGTGGTAGGATAAGAAGAGCATTGTGGGAAAGGTGGTAAATATCAACATCCAAGAGCAACAAGAGTTGCAGACGTAGTGTATCAAAGGTTAGTGATTGACGGGTAATGGGAAATCACAAAGATGAAAGAAAGTATGTATTTGATGTATGAAGAAACATATATGCTCGCATGTAAGGAAAGGGGACTGGAGGAGCGGTAAAACACTTAATGGTGGGAGACACTGGAGCTAGATCAAAGATGTAAAAAGGAGGAGGTGGAGGAGGTTTTGTATTAGTTAAATCTCTCATCAAGTGTTGCAAACAAATCATAATCACATTTTTTTGGTCCATACAATCCTAGATAAGGGGCCAAATATGGTTTGTAGTAGTTGTATGAATTCCCATACAAATTGATGTTGATTTGGCTCAAATATTTCATAGCTATGAATGATTTGTTGTTGGAATGTTGCATTTAGTGGAGCATAGCCAAAATGTGTTCAAAGTATTTTGAGGTGTTAAAAATATCCATGAAACGGAGCCTCAACAAGGAATGAGATGCACAATGGAGGGGGGAAATGTAAGGAGGGTGGCTAACCCAAATAGAAGTCAAAATGGATGGCGAGGATAATACAAAGGTAGTGAGATAAAAATAAAAATGAAAGATAAAAGTGAACAAGCAGAAAGGCTCCAATATCTGAAAACAAATGGTAGAAAAAAAAGAAAAGTATGATGGTACTAACCCAAGAGGAATGCTACCATGAAATGCTGCAAACGAGAACTAGTAGAGTTGTAAATATATGAGTTGGTATAACCCTTGATGGGATTCAAGATGTTAGAATGAATTGTTGTGTTAATGAAGACTTTCGAAGTGGGTAGGAGGGACTATTGACTTGTTGAAATTGGTTGTCAAGGGTATTTGATACCCTTTGAAATAACAATAATAATAATAATAATAATATAATAAGTGATCATAAAAATAAAAGAGAATAAATAAAAAATAATAATTAAAAATTAAAACAAACAGATAAATAAACAATAAAATAAAATAAAAGGGTGAGCCTTCTTGCACAACATCCTGAAAGCAATATTCCCTAGCCTTTTCCAAAAAAGTAAATCCAAAGGTTTTAGAATATTTGTGTTGAGCTATGGTGAGTTTGCATGCATAAGATAGTGAATGTGATACACCTTAGCCTTGTCCAAAAAAAAAGTAGATTCAAAGGCTATAGAAGATTTGTGTTGATTTGTTATGAGCTTGCATACACAAGACTGTGAAGGTGAAATGCCCTAGCTTGGAGAAGATATTGATATTTATTGCAAGCTAAGGAGTCCCTACAAAAAAAAGGTTATGAGAACAACATTATCTAATACCAAACAAGATAGTGTTTCAAAGTATCTAAGTCCACGCCTATGTTGGCATTAATTAAAGTAGTGGAGAAATCAATGTATACACAGTGAAAGTAAGTCTAAAATGTGAAGTATGGAGTTGGCATATCATTTAGATATGGTTTATATTATTGTAGAAGTTCATGGACTTGAACATGAATATTACTCTTGGACACTCCATATACGAGTCAAACTCGAACAAGAGGTCATGGGAGTAGAAGTTGGAGTCGTAGTCTACAAAAAGGTTAAAAATAAATGACACATTTGTTGGAAGAAAAATTTTGTTAAGAGAGAGGGTAGAGAAAATTTAATAAATTAAATTAAATAAGTTATCGAAACTATCAAGAAAGAATAAAGTAAATAGAGAACTAAAGAAAGAAGCTAAGATCATTGGATGACATGGTCTTATTAGGAAAACCTTTTTAAATTAAAGCCTATGTATCATTCATACATTTGTGACATTGCTTATTAAATTATTAATATACCTCAACAAAATTTCAAAATGAGTAAGTGCAACTATGTGTATTTTGAACTATTGCATCTTGATCATCTAGTTTGTTCAAGGACCATAGTTATTTGAACTTGTTTGTTATCGGGGCATGTTTTTATTATGTTCTTTCCTTGATGTTAGGTTTTAAATTATTAACTTGTGGTAATTGAAGGTACATGGAATGGACAGTTTAATAAATAAGTAGATAAATATTATTTCAATTTAAAAAGTCAACAAAAACAACTCTAGCCGAAGGACATGTTTTTTTCAATAATAAAACATATATTTATATTTTGAGATGAAACCAAACATATATGTGTTGTGTTATTTCTAGTACTCTAAAAAAAGAAAAAAGTGCTTAATGCTTAGCATAACTACTCTAGCGTATGAATCTTCATTGCTAGAGTTTAAGTCTTTTCATACTCCTTCATACAAATAATATTTTTACCACTTCATCATATAACACCAACTCACCTACATGACATTTTCTGAACACAATATCATAAGTATGTCAAGAGAGAAGAAGTAGCTTCGCAATTTCCATCTATGACATTTGACACCTCCATCATACCTTCTTTAATCCTTAATGCTTCTTTAGATAGATGGCCAACCTTGCAATTGAGTTTCCTCAAAAACATGTTAGAAAGAAAGAGGTGAGAAATGGGATCTTGCCTCTTTGATTCTCTACAATAATGGAACAAGGAATAAATTTTACAATTTGGATTTTCCATTTGCTGAATCTATTTCAAGTTTAGAGTCTCATGTCACATGAAATTTGATCATTAGTTTATCCTTTGCAATATTATAAAAAAACAACTTTATGTGAGTTAAGATTTGCATTTTTGGGAGGAAAATGTTAGAACATATCAATTAGCAAATACTAACTAATAAAAGTATCAAGGCTTTCAAAAATAGACAAAAAGTTTATCTTTCACATTAAAAAAACAAGAGAGGAAGAGAGATTAAGTTGTGGCCTAAAAATAACTCACTACACTAAACATGACCATCCCAAGGATCAAATTATTATAGAATCTTCAATAATCTAAGGCATGTCAAAATGTCAACTGTATATCCAAAGTAATGTGAGAAAATTTATAATTAGAATTAAGAAAATAAGAGCTAAATAAATGAGTGTTTACTAATGTTCTATTAAAAACTAGGAATGCTTGTAGGCAAGGACTTTGATGTTCAATAGAGACACTCATCTAAAATTTTGTTTAATAACTTGTAAGGCAATGTTGGCTGACATAAAACCAATTCTTGAAATATGGTAGTAAACTTCCTACTCTTTTATCTGGGCATTGCTTGGAAATCCATATGATTTTCCATATTGTATCTATATTGTGACTAAGCAACAATTCTTGTAGCATACAAGTGCGTATGACAAGAGAGTGATGGGTACTTTGGGATGGAATGAATGCATTTCATATTAGGCACAAGACTTTGAAAGAGTCCAAAGATCAACTTAGCTTGTTTAATTAATGTATTATGCCTGCTATTGAGTAACATAAGGTGTTTTAGGGGATAAATTGGCCTTGAAATGTAACATATTCTCTATAATTCTATATGTTTTCAATAAATCAAATGAAAAAATATAGTTCTTGAAAATCCATTTGTCACTATGTAAATGTTGTGTCCTTATTTTTGTTTGTCTACTTGTGTAGACAAAAAGAATTAGGGCATGCAAAATAAACACACAAGAGAACAGAAATGTTATTCAACCAATCCTACATTAGGATAAAAAAATATTGATAAGAAATCTTTCTACAAGAAATCATGCCTATAAGAGGTCGAAGCCTAGATAATTCCAATGACACTAGAGTAGGTGTTTATATTTTGCACAAGTTTGTGCTAAAACATATTGAGTATTGGGTTGATCATAACAATTGATGGTGGTGATTCATTTTTTTCTCCATCAACTTTCCCCAATAACCATGGTGAAAGAGTTACCATAGTGTTTGAGGTGAACTTGGAGAGCCTTTGACCATCTTTGTCCCTTGATCTTGCATTTTCCATCATAATACCCTTGTTTCCAAAATCAAAGTCCTCTTCATGGGGGTCTTCCTCAGTCTATGGTAATTGGAGTATCATTCCTACAAAATAAATTTGAAATGAACATGGAGAAAAACTTGTCAAAGTGACAATTTTAATTTGTAAGTAAACTTCATACAATTAACCCTTTTTTGAATATGTATCTAGAAAGCATGGATCTTGAAAAGCATTGGAAATCAAAGTATTTTCACCCTTATACCATACACGGATGCCCTTTTGTCCAACAAGAGGTTTAAAATTCTTATGTTTGGAGAGTTATGTTTTTTCTTATAGCTCTCTCATGATCTGTAAAATAATTATTATGGACATTAAAGTTTGTGAATTCTATCTCTCCAAAGGTCATTGTTCACCTAGACTACTTTTGAACATGGTTATGTTATACATACTTTGATAAGGCATAATTCTTATTGAGAAGTTGACCAATCTACCAAATTCTTGGGTAGTGATGCTAACAAGTAACAAAGTTACCAACTTAACCAAAACTTTCCATAGTTATTGTTTTTAGAGTGGTTATTTTTACCTCTATTTCAAAAAGTGGTGCTACAAGTAGCACCATTTTTTTGGGAGGTGGTTAAAATTACTTGTTTGAAATCAAACCCTTGACATTGTGAATAGAACCTTGAAATTGATCCTTTAATGAAGAAGCAATGCTACTAGAAGCACCACTTTGTTTTTTGGAGTTAAAATTATGACCTAATTGAAAATGTGGCCTTAACCACTCGCACGACCACAAATAAAATACTAAAAATTGACTGCTAAATCTAAAAGCGTTATTACTTGATAATTTCTTTATTAACCAATTTTTTTTTTTAATAATTTACATTAGAAAAATGATTAAATAAAAAAAAAAACTAAAAACTAAACAAATTCTTGTTTTTTAAATAAATAAATAAAAAGTATCAAAGTTTTCACAGTTAGTCACAATGTTAGAGAAACTTCTAGATCAAAAATGTGTGTGGAGTTTTGAAACGTCCAACGTTTTGAGTGGACACTCCACCCATCATCAAGGTTACAAGAAGTTGATAGGTTTCCAAAGAGTGTTGGAGTTTTTTAATATAAGAGAGAAGAATTTTATTGTTAATGGATTGAAGTTAGTCGTTGCTATTAGGTAATCCAAGAAGTAAAAATAATGAAGTTGTTGAGAATTTAGGTAAACAATAAAGAAGAAAAAGTAAAATATTTGAAGTTGGTGGTTGCTATTACGTAATCCAAGAAATAAAAATAATGAGGTTGTTGAAAATTTAGGTAAACAATAAAGATGGAATAAGTAATATATTTAAATATAAAAAGAGTAATTAATAAAATAATGATAAAGTATTAAAACAAGTATTAATTTAAGAAAAGATAAAGGAGGGGGAATGAGGTTGTGTGTAATAGAAGAAAATAATAAAGTAGTAAGTTTGAGAAAGAGTAATTAGTAATATTATCAAAGATTTTTATATTAAATGATAAAAGGATAAAGTATTAAAGTGATGAAGTATAAAACTAAAAAGTTTTAAATTAATGATAAAGTATTAAGAAATAAAGGATTAAATTGGAGTGGAATAATAGTCTATGAAATTAATATAAAGTATTAAATTAAATTGAGATAAGATGAAATATAAAATGAAATTGAAATAATCCCGTAATAAAATAAGGATGGAGTTGTAGAGATAGGGGATAGTAATATAGTATTATTTTGCGAAGAATATTAAGGAGAGAGATGATATTAGAATATTGAAAGGAGAAAGATCGAAATAAATTAAGGAGATTTATAATAAATTAAAAAGAGAAAGATAAATCTTAAAGGGAGATAATTTTAGAAAAAATTTAAGAGAGAAAGGTGAAAAACAAGGTAGTTAAGAAAAGAGGTGAGGGAGGGAAAGGTGAGGAGACAAAGAAACGTGGAAGACAAAGATTAGGGGAAAAATGTAAAAGAAGGACCAGATAGAAACTAAGAGTTTGTTAAGGAGTTTGTAGTCATCTTTGTGATTGAAGTTATTAGGATGTTTCTCAATTTTGATGGTTTCCCAAATGAGACGAGAGGAGTAATCAAGGGTGGGGGCTAAGATTTTAGTTTGGTCAAAGCAAATAAGGTTCTTTGATTTAGGAGAGTGTTCAGAGATAACTGATTTTGAAATTCGGTTATGGGTAGTATCAAATATATGCTATTTAAATCTCACTTTAAAGGTTCTTCCAGTTTCTCCTATGTACGATTTCCCACGGAAGCAAGGAATTTGGTAAACTCTTGTGCCAAGCATAGGGTCCACTCTATTAAAATATTAAATATTAAATGTGAACATTTTAATTTGGTCCCCTACCTCAGCACTATTTCTATACTTATTGTTTCAACGGTCCCCGATGATAGGTGGAGTATCCATTCAAAACGTTGGACTTTTCAAAAACTCCTTACACAATTTATTTCTAGAATTACAAACAATGTTTGCATTTAATATTTAAAAACTGTGTTTTAGTTAAAATAAATAAATTTAATTTATTTGTCTATTTTAATTTTAATTTTTAGATTTTTTTTATAAAAAAAATTGACTTTTCATGGTTTTTTTCCAATTTTGGTGTTTTAAATTTAGTGCTTTAAGCGTAATTTTTTTTTTTTTCCCAAAAAACATTATTTTTTACTTTTTTTTTTTTTTTTTTTTTTATTTTTTTTTTAAAATTTTTATTTTTTTTTTTTTTAATAAAAAATGTTTTTTTTTTTTTTTTATTTTTAAAAAAAAAAAAATCTTAAAAAAAAGAGGAATTTGTTTAGGGGTGTTTTTTTCCTGATTTAATTATTTTTCTAATGAAAATTATTAAAAATAAATAAAAATAATTAATAAATAAATTATCAAGTAATAATACTTTTAGATTTAGGAGTCCATTTTCAGTGTTTTATTTACGATGGTGCTAGTAGTCAAGGCCACAATTTCAATTAGGTCATAGTTTTAACTCAAAAAAAAAATGGTGTTAGTGGTAGCATCACTTCTTGATTCAAGGGTCAATTTCAGGGTTTTGTTCGCAATGTCAAGGGTGTGATTTCAAACAAGTTGCAATTTTAACCACCTCCTGAAAAAACGGTGCTACCAGTAGCACCACTTTCTAATTTGGGGGTTGATTTTGATGTTTTTTACGCAAAAATAAGACATTTTTGGGCTAAAGTTCTCGTTTTGAGGTCACAGTTCTCATTAAGTTGGTAACTTTGTTATGTTAGTTTATTTTTTAGGAAAGAGTAATTATATGTAGTGTATTTTTAGGCATGTTGGTCACATTATAAATATTTCTCGTAGAAGTATCAAAATTCATGTTTTTGGAGAATGGTCTACAACTTCTATTATTCTCAATAATTGAATTTATGGGAAAATAGAAAACAAACACATTTTTCTCACTATTATCTAAAAATATTGCCCTATATGAACAAGTTATGACATGCTTTCTTCACATAAATTCCATAATCAACTTTGAAACAAGTTTCTCAATTATTGTCCATAATTTCCCTAATCACATAACTCAAACAACAATATCATAAAACACGTTAGACAAGTTATGTAGCTCAAATTAGAAAAATAAAATATACCTTTATAGATGTAATTTGAAACATGGATTTATATCCAACAAAAATATTAGAAGTTATAAGAATCCAACAAAAATATTTTAAGCATTACTGGATTTATATCCAACTGCAAGACACAAAAACCTTGATCTTGGCTTGGGTTTAAAACAATTTTAACAGTGTTTCCTATTGCTAAACAACCATAAAATACCACACAAATCCTTATATTTGACCTCTTAGATGAAGTAAGCAACAAGTAAAAGTACCTCTAGTCCCTATTTTATCATTGGCAAGAGTGGATGTCTCTTATTCTTCTCTGATATTATCAAACTCTTCACACAAACCATCTCCAATGCCAAAATTGCTTCCCTTAACGAATTAAAACCCCATTTTGACAATAGAGAACCACTAGAACTCCTTACAAACATACACAATTTCTTAGCATTGTTGTCAATATTAGGAGAGCTTTTGGAATCCAAAATTCTCTCGATTAATTGCACAACATTAGGTGAAAAACTCACTCCCAAATTATTTTTGTTACATAAATTCCTACAACTAAAATTTATTACTCTGCCACCATGTAGTAGTTGTTATTTTTCTATACTACTCCCATGTATTGAATTCCCCTGTATACCATTCTCTAAGGGCTCTAAAGCATTGATGTAGCTCTCTTATCCATGACAAAGTCCTCTATTATAGTTTGAATTAGAGTGTGTAGTCCTAATCCCAGACCTAAGGTCTCTGTTATGATCTTCATTGTAGTTTGATGTTTTGGTTTTATGGCCTTGGGAAGTGTTGTTCCTGAGATTGATTCTAAGGCTCAAAGAATAATGTTAAGCATCAAAGATTTTAAATGAAGTATTTTTATGAGTGTTTTTTTCTACCTTCAGTTTTATTAGAAATAATCTTTAAATGAAATTAATGATAAGATGGTACAGAGGTTGTATCTCGTTATCTGAGTCGTAATCATAATGTCAAATGGTGTAGAAATGATTTATAAAACTGTTAAAACAAATTTAGGTATCAATTACAGACAAGTCTCACCTTGTTTGTAGTAGAAGAAAAGTAGAAGATGCACCCTTAAAAGGAGACAGAAATGCAGTAATTCACACAGGTCACGTGTCTTGTTTTACTCACAGTAATAACAGAGGAAAAGTTGTTATTGAATGAACTTCTGATATATTATGATCACAATAGATGTAGTATTAAATTGTAATCATTCACTCTTCAAGAACTACAGAAAGAAATTCAGAGAGATGGAAACACATAACTAAAATTGAACAAAACTTAGAATCTCTATCTGCACTTGTATTGGTATTCAAAAAGTTTTTCTCTTTTACATTTGGCAAGAAGCAGCCTCGAATAGATCTAAAATCTATCTATTTATAGAAAACTATTTTCAACTAAAACCCGTTGGACTTCCCACAATATCTGCCTAAAAATAGAATACAATATGAATGAAATAACAAGATGCAGATATTGTTGAGTTTTCATTTGATGTGTTGGCACTTCATTTGTCCCTTCATTTGCTCGCAGATGCACTCATTTTCCTTTGTTCTTTGAACTGGGTACACACGTCCATTAAGGCCACCACAATCATTAGCTCACTGTATTTTCCATCTGTCCTTCGAATGTGTTTACTGGAATAAAGAATTGCAGCTGGAGATATGGGGGTGGTAATTGGATAGGTATCTTAGCGTAGGATTGTTATGGGATGGATAACAATTACGGTGAAGAGTAATTGTTCACGAATAGGATAACGTGGGAATCAGTGTCTAATAAGGAGGTGGGATGAGTGGATGCAAGATTGTAGGTGGTAGGGATAGATGGGGTAAGTGACATGTAGAGAGAGGGGAAGTATAGGTGGTGAGGCAGGAGAGGGAGAGTATCGATGGAGAAAGTGGGTGTTGTGTATGTTCTTTCATTTTCTCCCAGCTACACTCTCTTTTATCTGTTCATATAATTGGGTACACATGTCCATCAATGCTACCACGAATCTCGAAAGCTCAATCTTCTCATTCAATTCAAAGGAGAACATCTTGTTTTGTACTTGTGGTAGCTTCTCCTAGATCTTGTTCACTTATTGGACTGTGATCTGATACTATAAACTTGGATTTACCAACAATTCATTGATTTTGAGTAAATCGATCTGGTTCATATGTTGGATAGTCGACTGAATATTTTCCTTGTTCTTCCTGGAGCTTTGTAATATGTCCTAATGACTCTGAGATACTATTTCCTTCAAATTCAATCATATTTTTATTTACTGAAGATAATGCCTCTAGACAAGCCTCCTTTTCCTCCCCGACAAGTTTCTTGCTTTGCTCCATATTTGTTTCCTAGACTTTCAGAGCCATTTCACATTTCACTTGTTCAAAATGTGCAAAAGGGATGAGACCAGGGATATTATCTTTTTGCCTCCACATGATAAATTCTTGAAACTTAGACCTAGCTGCACATGCATCTTTTTCCTTAACATAAATAATTTTCAGAGAGAAATTTATTGCCTAATAGCATTTATGAATAGCATCTATCTTTTGATATAGATCTTGTTAGACAACTTCCAACTTCTCATTGATTTTTGATGCTTGTGTTTTGAAGGCAGTAATATCTACTGTTGTGTTCTTTGTTAGGTCCAATTTGTCTTGTAGTTGTTCAATCAAATTTTCCCATTGAGTGATCAAACCTTTACTGGTCTGTGAACTCTGGTAGATCATCTCAAGATTATCCTGTAACTGCTTCATTTGATGTTGATGGCTAGCCCTAATTTGTTCAATGTATTAATTCTGTTGGATTACTGAGAGGGGGGGTGAATCAGTAATAGAGCAATTTAATCCTTTTTAACCATATAATCCAAGTGTTATATCAATGTAGCATTATCATCCAATAACTGCAGAGTAAATAAGCAATTGTTATAACCCTAAATTGCACCACACCTGCTTACATGGCATCAGGCCAACTCATATCCCTTCATTGCCAAAACATTTGTTGAACAACCTCTTTGGAAATCCTCTTGGGTCAAGGCCCACGCGCCCTAACCCATTACTGTGCGCGTGTGCACACTGGCAGGCCCACTACAGCCCGTGTGTACGTAACAAAACACAAAAATAGGAAAGTTTTCGATGGGACAAAAAGATATGGGTCAGTTAACTGAAACTCTTGGCCATGCATGGCAGAGAGTTCGTCCAAAACCCTAGCTCCTTCTAACCTATAAAAGAAGGGGTACGAGTACCATTTGGAGGAAGAAAATTATAGCGAAGAAGCTTTGCCCATTTGTCGAATCCATTGTCCCAACCCTTTAGCCTTTCCTCAAGCCAAAGGAGAATTAACGCAAATCAATTGGAGGACAGAAGAGGAGGAACCCAGGATTAGGATCAAGGAGTGGTGGCCAGTCTCGACTTTGATTGTAAGTTGATTCATTTTGAAAATAATAAAAGAATATTTTTCCCATCCCAATGCATGAGTTATCTATGATTTGTTTAATTCGTGCTTAATTTCTAACCCTCAAGTAGAAAAGTAGCGTGCATGCATCGTTGTTTGTTTTGATTGCAGGTTATCGTTGGAAGGAGCAGCACCAGCAAACGGACAAAAGTGCAACGGAGGATCTACACCAAACATAAGTAACAAGGTTGGTAGTTCCTTTCCATGTATGTATTGTGAAAGAGGGGTTTGAGTCTTGGGTGGTAGGTTAAAAAATTAATTTCTTTACGGTCAAAAATTTGCATGCAAGTCTGACCCTAGTTTGCTAGTCCGTAGGGTATTTTTTCCAACAACAGAGTTGGCAACCATATTGGGGAGATACTCTTTAGGGTTTCTGGATTTAGTAGAGTTTGTGGGTAGTTTAAAAAGATTAGATTTTATGTCTTTCTTTGTCTGTCTGTTTTCTATTAGGTCTGAGCTAGCAGGGAGCCTGGTTCTTTATACCAGTTTTTCCTTGACTGTTGCTTGACGGTAATTATCGGGACACACAGAGGTACACGCGGCCTACAGAAGGCCTTCACGCATGTACCCTCACCCTAATCTCTTATAGCCCATGTGTGAACGCTCGTTGTAGAGGTTTCAGTAGCGTGTAGGAGCTCAGAGAACTTAAGAGGCAGTCCTCCTCTTCCCTGTCAGAATTATACATTCTCAGGGGGTTTTCTGGATCCTGTCTGAGTCTTGTTGGTTCACAGTCCTATCTCAGTTTGTCTTTTTGTGTTTTGTTATTCCTTGCAAATATTTTTTCTTTTCTGTTAGAAGAAGCATCCAAGCCTTCAAGGGACCCTGGTTGTCAATACCAGAGGCCTCTTTTGGGTCTGGGCTGCCTGTTTTTATTTTTTGTCTTAAAAGTTATACATACATGCAGCCTGTACAAGGTCAGACCGCGTGTACACGCGTCCTGTTTCAACTCAGCACACGTTTGCACGCGTGTTGTTTCAGTGATAGTAGAGTGCTTGACAGGTTGTTTTTTAATCAAGGTGGGGCAGTCATCCCCTCTTTTGGTGAGAAGTATTTCTCTCAGGTGTTTAAGTCTAGGGTTGAACAGTCAGTAGGTTAGGTCATCTTACCCTTAGCCTGCTTTTTCTTAGTTGATAGTTGATAGAAAAGATAGAAAGAAAAATTGTGTTTTATGGTTTTTAGACAAGTGTAAGAGTCCTTGCTTTCTTGATTGCCATTGTGTGTCTTTGCTCTRATTCTTTGCGATCTGCACTTTAAGCCAGAATTTTGTTTTTTTTCTTGGTTTTAGGCTTTTCGGTATTTTCCCTTTGTTGTTTGATTAGCACRTAAATAAATAAATAAAAAGAAAAAAAAAAACTTTTCATTTTCTTCTTTGTTTGAAGATTGTGTTTCTGCATCAATAGCTAGGAAGAAGTCTTTTTGTTCATAAGTTTTTGCAGTRMATTTAGAGCATAAGTAGCTCATAGTCAAGAGAAATTCCTTTATGTTTGTTGCATGAAATATTAGAAAAATTGAAAAGAAAAAGAAATCTTTCTTGGTGAAAAGTTGTTGATTTTTGCATTTAGTAAAAGTCTTTTGTTTCCATCTTTTTTCATTCATTTTTTCTTTAGTCTTTACACATCATCRGTTTCACCTTCATATCYCGTGACGTAAAAAATCCCATAAAAGCAATGCTAATTTAAAATATATTAGACTTTTTGTTTGTAGGGTTCACAAACTAGTTCAGGACTAGGGCCTTGGATTAGGTTAGAGAGGAAACTCTCAAAGGCCATTCAAAACCAAACATTGGAGTTTGTGATAGGGAGTGTAGAAGTCCAGTTTCGTGGAAGTTATCCGGGACCCCCCTCTAACACAGGGGATAAACACGAGGTCACGTGAGGAAAGGTAGAGGAGATAACCCCTCCAAAGCTGGACCAAGCGTAGTGGAGAACACATATCGAGGACTTTTTTGGGGATTCCGTCGTTTGCATTTGCCACGGGGCTTCGTGGGTCTCAAATCTGTTCGAGGTCCTCAATTGTCTTCCGGACCATTTTCTCTCGACACCCTTGACAGGTTTCGAGCTTGATACCCTGCTCATTGTGGTCTACCCGACTTTCGACTATACCCGCTTTGTGATTGTTCGCGTGTTGCCAAACTAGTTGCCAATATTTTTAGGGACATACACAGGTGACTGCGGGGGTATACCGTGGTACCTAGGACAGACATCGAGCCACGCTTTGCAGAGTATACCTGGAGGGTGCTTCTATGTTCGAGTTTCACTTGCACCAGTAAGTTGCTCTAGTGTTGGTTGTTGTAACTGTTCTTCAAAATAGTTTAGTGATTGCTTGTCTTTTCTCTTAGGGGATTCTTTTTTAGTGTGTGTTATTGTTTGAACGTGTAGAATACCTTAGCGTGTCTTGGATCTTCTAACACAGTGGAGGATCCTGAGCTCCACCGGTCACGAAGGCTTCTGGGCCTGCCGCCGGTTATACTGGAGCCACCCCCGCCACCATTGAGGCGAAAGCTAGACCAACAAGGGTCTTTCAAAGCAACCGGGTTACAAACCATTGTTCCCAAACAATTCCCAGAGGAATCAACCGCCAATCTTGGCTCGGTTGAAACCCCAACCACTGATACTTGGCCATCGATCATTGTACCAATCCAATTTTACGAACGTCTGTCATTGCCTCACACAGCTATGGAAACAAACGTTGTTACTTCCTCTGGGAATTCTTTCATTCCCACCATCATTGCTACCACAGGAGAAGCATCTCCTAACTTGTCATCGTCGGTCCGAGCCACCATGGTCTCGGCCGCAACTACGTCGCACGATGGACCGATCCCATCTATCGCGACGGCCACAACTCCCTTCACACCTAGTGCGACAGGCCCTCCGTTCTCATATGGTATGCCTAGTTCGGGCACAAGTCCTGCACTCACTCACTCCACTTTACAGACTTTGGGTCTGGGGCAGGGAGCTCTAACGCTCCTCTGCAAGGTCAACTTGGGGGCACTTCTGTCCTTTTTAATTCTTTTCCTTACGCTGGAGGTCATATCTCTCCTTCGTCCCCTTCGCTTGGTGGTCTGCATCAGAAGTTCGTCGGTCAACCTGCACACACTAGTTTATTTAGAGTCGGGAGTCAAGGAACACCTGCGCACACTGTGTCGTTAGGTTCGTCACCATTTGTTTAGAACGGGACATTTGGTAACAAAACTTTCGCATCCATCGCTTTCCCGTCTGGGGGCACTCCCATTTTTGGACAGTCTACTCCAGCGCAGGGTACTATTCCTGTGCCGGGGGCACATATAGCAGGACCTTGGAACTCAGGACAAGGATCTGTTCCCTCCTCTGGAATGTCGTTCTGGGGTAATTCTTTCCACTGTCAATGGAACCATGGACAAACTTCTATGCCTCTCCCATCAGGATCGGCATGGGGTAATCCTTCCCAAAGTCCTTCAAACACGATGCATGCCCAATATCCGATGTCCTTTATGGGGAATCAGCCAATGATGTCTCCATAGATGCAAAATCCTTATGCTGGTCAGGGCCATGGTTTCTACCAGAATCCGGGCCAGCAGCCAAACTTTTCCTGGCAACCTGGTGCCAGTCAAACTCCAGGACCCTTTTTCCCAGGCTATCAGCAGCAACCCAAACTACCATTCCTGGCGACGTTACACTTGCTCGATTTGACAAGGTTGTTAAATGATCCTAATTTTCACGATCCACGTTAGCCTCCTATGCCAACGAAGTTTCCTTCGGACATTCCAAAGTTCGAGGCCAAGCCTAACGAAGATCCAGGTGATCACGTGACTACCTTCCATCTTTGGTGTTCATCTAACTCATTGAAAGATGACTCCATACAGTTGTGATTGTTTCAACGCACTCTTATTTGGAGTGTCACGAAATGGTACATCGAGCTTGATCGCTCAAGATACTTTGTCTTTGGCGAACTGGCGATGGCCTTCCTTAACCATTTCCAATTACCTGTGAGATACGACGTTGGCACAGAGTTGCTCACCAATTTCAAACAGACAACAGCGGACCATATCTCTAATCATATCCAAGAGTGGAGATGACGGAAGAGTCTAATTAAAGTACCAGTCCCACCAACATTCCTGCTTGAGTGGTTCCTTAAGTCTCTGGTCCCACAATTATCCAAATATGTCGCAACTTCTGGGGTTTTCTCCAAAGAAGATGCCATCATGAGAGCTCAACAGTTTGAGCTTATCTATTCTCAGTCTGGTTTATTATACAACATCCTTCTGGATGCACCACAATCGATACTGGATAAAACTAGACAGAGAGTTGGACCACATGCCGATGGTATTGTTGGTTCAGCCCAAACCAAGCCCGCTGAGCAATTGAAAAAACAATTGCAATAGTTATCTATACAACACTCAGCGGCCAGCTAGACTACTGTTTTGGTTGCTCCTCCTACCCAAACGTCGAAAGTACACTCCGTGCAGTAGACTAACCCAAAGGCCACCCAGCAGCCTGAAGGGAAGAAAAAACAATGAAAGAAGGGTAAGGGGGAGAAAAAACCCACTGATAATGCTGGCGAGGGCACCACGGAAAAACGGAAG